>JAEAOA010002305.1:1815000-1885000 GCA_016746295.1 Potamilus streckersoni | reverse complement strand
TTTTCATGTGCTTGTATGTTATCATCTGATTGATGAACTTCTTTGATTCAGGCTGGAACGCTGTGAATTGAAAATAAATACAACATAAATATAACATTTTGAAATATCACAGCATACTAATCAACTTGATTGTTCATATTAAATATTTCTTTCGGTGAACTTGTGCTAGATTGCACATATACACATTGAAATACAAAATCCTTGGCAATTATGTTTCCGAATTTATTTACCTCTGCTAGGTTTTAATTTAATTCTATATATCATTAAATACTAAATATATTATACTTTGCGACGGCTCTGAGACTGATAGAAATGGGAAATAAATCTAGCCCAATTACACAGCGTCCTATCTTTGGGGATATGGTTGATCAGGGGTGCACACGTTTTTTCAGCATGCGAGCTACTTATAAAATGACCAAGCCAAAATGATCTAATTACCACAACAATGTAAAACATATACAGGATGACATCTTTTTTTAAAAAAAAAATGCTACGCGATCTACTCACACTACCTTCGTGATCGACCGGTGGATCACGATCGACGTATTGTGCTTCCCATTGGTTGATAAAATACGGATATTTTTCAGTGTTTTATTTGCTGTAGTAAAAGAGCACTGTACTACCTTATTGGACTGTCTTTATTACCTTCATCCAAAAAGGTCGACTGTAATAAAATCCCAGTAGAATAGTGTAGCAGGCAGTAGCGAATTAGCCTTATCCAACTGAAAGACTAACTACACTCTGCAACATCGCCTCCAAGTAATATTGGATTTAAAAAATACAAAAGTTGGGGGGGATGAGTAATTTTAAAGCTTAAGATTGAAAATGGCATAACTCGCAATCAGAATCAAACGATCTAAAGAGAACAGTGCACTTGACATGAATATATTCCTATCGATGATATGATGTCACCTTTCAACTTTTAAACATTGGTATTTAAGGAAATGTTTAGGTATGTGGATGATTGGCCAAATCTTGCAGAAGTATTATTATGTGGCTTTTGGCATTTTCTTGCTATTATAGGTTGAGGTTCTTGTTGGTTTAGGGTTTAAAGCACTTTTTAGTGCATGTTAGGCTGTACATGGCCGTCAATATAACTAGAACAGAAAGATCAAGAAAAAATCCCGGTAAGAACCACCGACCCAGGGGAAGCTACTGGCAAGCTTTCTGACATTTACTGATATCGGCCAATACCTTCCACATTTCAAATCACACGTGAGTGCCTTATTTACGCGAGTACGTGAGCCTTGCACAAGAGAATGCAAGTTTCCATACTCAGCTTAATACACTATTATAGCTAGCAGTAAATACTGTTTGACTGTGATTATCTTGCATATAATTTACTTTGCAGAGATCAATCTTGTGTAACAGGAATATCATTACATCATTAAAATACTGCATATACAAGATTCTGCTGATACTGTTTTCAATGATGGGGATATTTCACATTTCTATATCATCAATATCTTTTGAAGAGACATTTTCCTTTTACGTGTG
This sequence comes from Potamilus streckersoni, assembly GCA_016746295.1. NCBI lineage: Eukaryota > Metazoa > Mollusca > Bivalvia > Unionida > Unionidae > Potamilus > Potamilus streckersoni. Next base: position 1,883,503 of record JAEAOA010002305.1, on the reverse strand, counting down.
AATATATTACATTAGAGAATAATAGCTGTATATATTATTCATGGTAAAATCTTAAACCGATCGATGTGGATAGTATTTTGAAGGATCAGGATCATCATCATCAATCCTTTAACCCCAAGAGGTCGTTGAGGCACCACAGTTGACCTTACAACAAATTCTTTCAATATTTCCCTGTTCTCTACTACCCTTTCAGAATCTCCAAATCCCATGCCTGTCCACTCCTTAATGTTGTCTTCCCATGTCTTTTTCTGTCTGCCTCTTCTTCTGCACCCTCGCACTGTGCCTTGCTGGATTATTTTTGCCAGTCCAGATGATCTTGAGATATGATCGTACCACTTCAGTTTGCGCCTTGTTACAGTAGTCAAGTGATCTTCATAGGGTCAGATGGCCCATTGGATCCTGTTATGGACTTCGTTGGTTACATGGTCAATGAATGAGAAGCCCAATAACTTGCGGTAGCATCTCATTTGGAGGGTTTGGATAATTTTTTGTAGATCTGATGTAAGCGTCCATGTTTCACACGCATACCGAAAGAAAGATATGACAATCGTAAGCATCAGCCTTATTTTGGAACCAAAAGCAATGTTAATATCTTTCCATATTGGTCTCACTCTTATTATTGCTACTGTTGTCTGGTCAATCCTGCAAAATAATTTTGTTTTGGAGCCTTCATATGTGATAATTGATCCCAAGTACTTGAAGCTTGTGACTTTTTCCAGCTTCTGTCCACTGACCTTTATTTTTGCACTGATGCCATTGGTGTTTTGTCATCAGTTTGGGTTTTTGGCCCTAATCTCCATACCGTATGCTGTGGAGATTTGTCGAGGCGCTCAACCAAGTCAGCCAGTTCTTTTGTGTCTGATAAACCATCAATAGCATATGCGAAGCGAAAGTTGGTGATTGTTCTTCCGATGCTGACAGTGCCTCTGGTCATGCAAAGCATCCTCCATGATCCTTTCCACGAAAATACTGAAGAGTGTATGTGACAGTATACATCCCTGTCGGACTCCAACTATTGTTCGAAACCAAACTCCTCTGCTGCCATTGATGAGGACAATACTGGTGGCTTAGTCACAGAGGTGCTCAACAGCTTCACCAGGTCTGAGCTGATGTTTGACTTCCGTATAGTTACACATGAGGCTGCATGCCACACCCTATCAAAGGCCTCTCTGAAATTATAAAGACTGCTCATGCTGAAGGTATTTCTCGCAAAGGAATCTGAGATTGATTTAATTGATTTCTGTGATGCCCCTTCCTGCTCGGAAGCCTGCCTAGTCTTCAGCAATACTTTTCTCTGTTTGAGGTTTTAGTCTGTTCAGAATTATCTTCAGCATGACTTTATGAAACATACAAATATGTTCTACTCTTCGGATCTTGGAATTTGTTAAAATATGGAATAAAATTTAGAAATGTGTAAATTTGAAGGTAGAAATTCTTTAATGTTAACGCTAAAAAAGAATTTTGACACAATATCTAAAAGCTGAATATTTATATATTAGATTGACCAAAATTTCTTTAAAAAATCTTAATGATGAAAATTTTGAATTTTGACCTGTTTCTAAATCAGTTTGAAATTTAAATTGCTAAGTAATACACGGAAAAACATGGATATAATAAAAAGCATTAGTGTTTTGTTCATAAAAAAGAGTGTGAATAACAGATGGATGGATGGATGGATGGATGGATGGATGGATGGATGGATGGATGGATGGATGGATGGATGGATGGATGGATAGATGATTGGCAAGTACGTAAAAATATAAAAAGAGGAAGAACTAATAGCAAAGTGCACATACAAAACAAAATATGTGGACAAAGTTACATGGAGATATATCTAATGATATTGATGGCTTTATCTGGAAACGAAAGCGTGAATGATGGACGGATGAAGTGACAAAAGGACGAAAACTTTATAATAATTTAAGTGAAGACTCGTATACCGAATTTAAAAGAGATTTTGTAAACGTTTTTGGAGTTTTGCCCGAAAACGAAAACGCGGTTAATGGGTGGATAGATAGAAGAGTCAATGAACAAATACATTTAAAGTATTGAAACTGAAGAATTTTGAATAATGAAAAGTACATTCGGACATTTCGATTCAGCAATATTGCTGTAATAAAATCAGTTGGGAATGTGTTGTGCACGAGGAGCTTACGTGTGCTTCGGATGCCTCCTGTCTGCATTGACATAACTCTCATGTCTCCCTGGTAACGTCTTGGACCTGTCAAACAAAATTGAAACATAATGCATCCGCGAAACTCGATTCAGTCATAAAGGTAATAGGATATAATATCAGACTAATTTCTGTTTACCGATAATCACAACTCATTCGTATTCACCGAGTTCCTTAAGAGCGTGATATGCTTGAGTTCCCTGTCTTTCAAAATAGCTGAGCTAATTATTTAATGGCTATCCAAAAGGAAATGGATGGACAAAAACAAATGGACAACAATAGTCACATAAAAGGCTATTTGCAAGACATAGAACATTCAGTGTTGTAATTACTCTGATAAAACATGATTTTTTTTTATATTGGCCCCTTTTAAGAAGAACGAGGCAGAGCAGGTTGAGCGGTCATTTCTTGGTTCATACGACATAATTTTTAGTGTCGAGACAATCGGAGTGAAATACCTTGCATGGTGATTCACAACTAAGATAATATATTTGTCTGGCTAGGATTCCAATCCACAATCTACTTTGTGTGAGTTTGGCGCCTAACCTTTATGCCTACTTTGCAAACCCATGAAATATACTTGAATTTTAATCTCTCAAAACAGCGTGAAGATCTAAGTGAAGTCTGTCTATCTTATACAACTTAGGACACTAAAATATGTACATTGTTGATATATGCTGCTATTAGAAAGGAGAAGTTCTTTGTTAATTAGATAAATTATTAAACTAAAGCTAACATATTAGAAAATATTATCGTTCATTATGCAACTTAAGTCCCATTTAATGGTGAATGAATAGAGACGCACATATTAAATAAAAATGTTCAGTATTTCATGAAACAAAGTTGCATAGAATCATTCTCTAACGTAAACGATATTCCATTGATCTGATTTACATATTAAATTACCTGTTAATGTCTGTAGAGAGTGACTGGTGTAACAAATTCGTGCTTTTTAAATAATCATGAAGTATTGTATAACCAGTGTAAAGGGTTTAAAATATAATATATAAAACATAATATATAAAACATAAAAGACAAACCTTTAAATAGTAAATTAAAATGAAAAAAAATAATTTAAAGTTTACTTACTAATCATTAGGTCATATTCATCCATGACGATATTGCTTAATTTAACTTTAAACTTTCACCATTCAACTAACTGTGGAAGTTGAATCAATCTGGTTTGGCACAGGTAAACTAGGGTACCGATTGTTACTAATTTGTAAACGACAACTGACATTGCGCATTAACACTGAATGACAAAGTTGCCGACTAAGAATCGACTTTCATTTATTGGTAATCAATCGAATTATTTACTTTACACATTAAAGAAAATGTTGCCATTGAAAAGTTAGTCAGCAGGGCTACTATAATCAAATAACGCATTGATAAACCGTAGATATCTTTAAATTTATTTATTAGATCTTTGAAGTTGTGTATTGTTTTCATCTGTACGGCTGAGTAAAAATAGAATGGTGTTAAAACACATTGCAGTTTTATATTCAGGCTTTAAATCTGCTTTCTATCTGATAAAGTAGCAATCTTCACTGCTTAGCAGATCCAGGGGCGCCCACAGAATTATTTTCGGAATGGGGAACATATAGTGGTCAGCTATTAGATTGTACGTAGGCCAAAAGATGTTTTTATCCAGGGTTGCCCCTATATGCAAGCGCCAGCGAGCAAATCCCCAGGAACAACATGACGTCTATTACATGTTATAGACGATAAATTTGTGGTCTTTATGCACAATGTCATTCCATGTAGATTTTTATTTCTCATCGGTCATTGACCAAGGGTTGCAAGGGGTAAACATCGATTCAAAAAGAGACCAATGCAAATAGTTATTAGAACTGGTTGGTTGTATGGCTATAATTGTAGAATTAAAAACGGACATAAAGCTAGCTATAAATCACTCAGGACTGCACGATATTTCAAACATGTTCTTCTTAAAATTTGATTTGATTTCAATTGACGCATTTATTTACACAGAAATGTGAACATTTTATGCCTGAAATACATCAAAGTACCCCATTCATAACTCAATGTGCATCACAGATTGTAGTTTGGAAGCAGTGCTGCTTTTATCTTAAACACAGTGTAGGAATATAAAAGTCAAACAAGAAACTAAATAAAAAGAAACAAACACTAAATATTTTTCCGACTGAGATTTTAAGAAAACGATCCTAACAAACATCAAATATATTTTGTGACTGACGCGAGATTTATCAAAGTATTCACCATGGCAATCAGTGTTTGCAATTTCTTTTGAAAGTAGTTCCCAAAAAAAGGACTCAATCGCAGCTTCTCTGTCAATCCTACAAATCATCTATCGAATATATTCCTATAACTGCACTCCAACCTAACATTGAAATATTTATGCATGGACCACCTCGGCGTAAGATTGACAGATAATTACAAGTCTATTTTATTACCGATTGGCAGAAGTAGCCATGATGGGCAGAATACATTACGGATTCTTTTTTTTTTACAAAGAAATTTCCAGCTAACAAAATGTATGTTTTCTGCAAATTGCTACGCCAACATACCTCTGAGGCATCTTTCTGTTAGACAGAAATAACAGAGATGATCCAATCAGCGTCTAAAAATGACATTACTCATTGCGTATTGTGCTGAATTAATTTCAGCTGGATCTAAAGAAATCTTGAACTTCTGAGAGAGTGATAGGTATACGGTGAAATTGTTTAAATATGCAGCATGCACAGCGACGGGAATATTGGTATACTACTATGTGAGTTTGAAGTACTTTAGCTGAAATGTCTTTGGATATTGGACTTGTGGAAACTGTACACGATTTACGCAGACAGCAAGCAAAACTGACTTCTGCCATGTACTGGAAAAGTCAGCCTGAATTAGTCTAAATACACTACCTTTCTGCAGTTATGAAAATACGGAAAACAAATTTTAAAAGATTAGACAATACCAGCTTCTGAAAGTAAAGATGCAAGCTCTATAACCCATATTACATCCATCGATCACACACCAAAATAAATGGAATTAAAAGTTATTTTAAGAGCACCTAAGATATACAATGCATTTTTTCCAAACAGCCAGTGTAGCCAGAGAGGAAAATCGGGGAAATTGTTTTGTTTAAAAATTTAACCTAATGCTAAATATGAAACTGTAGAGTGCCTTCTTATACCAATCATTTTCTTGTTTTCATAGCAACATTTCTAATGTTATCAACACAACCACATATTAACAGTGACATTACGAACGAAAATAAGTTGATTAGGCTTATTTGCTCTTGCTCACACAGTATATTTTAAGGAAGTATTTTGAGTTTGTAATGACCTTAATTATGGGAAAATTAGAAGTTTTAAAACATAGGAGTAAAGTCAACTTAAATTTAAAACTGTTTCATTAAGTGAAAGAAATACGCAGTGATAATGTGTCTTTTCATTCATTTCTAATAAAATTAAGAAATAAATGATGACTAAGAAAATTCGCTTTCTTCAATATTTAGTGTTAGAACAGTATGAAAACAATTCAAATTTTGACCTTTGACTTCCCGGAGCCTTATCTGTTCCATCTTTTTTCAAACTGTAAAATTTATTAACGCCATCAGATGTGACAGACATGAATACTTACTCTGAGTCCTGCTTGTTATTGTTGGCGACGTTATGGAAGTTCTGGGAGACATACGTCGCTCCGTCGATCTGGATGAGAATGGACGTTCGGTTAAGCTTGTTTGCTTTTTTTCGGACAGCCTAGTACGAGACGACTTTGTAGATAAGCTTCTAGCAGCAGGCTTTGAGGTCTTTGAAAGATTTTGAGGAGCAGTTTTCTGCCTTTGCTTCTCATCATCATCTGAAAGAAACTGGTCACACACGTTTTCGTCATTATCACAAGAGTCATCACTTTCATCATAGATCATTCCTACCCTTGGCACGTTGTTGTATGTATTTCCAGACGAATCGAAGGCCCCCAAAACAGACCCAAATGGGGATATAACGTCAATGGGGGCAATGTCAAGATGAACGTCAATATCACCCAGCCAAGCAGGAAATTTTTGAGTTGTTGTCTGTGGTCTAAGGTGTTCTTGACGCAATAACTCAGAACGTTTTGGTTGTAAAGATTCCTTTTCTGAGTATTTGTATTGAATCGTTTCTTCCACTTGTTCATCTTGAATTGGTGTTGATGTTGTATGTTGTGTTGGTTGCCCTATTGACCTGAAGAATTTTGGATGACTTCTTGTACTAGTTGGAAGCGTTTTACTGAAAAGTTCCGTTCGTGATGCCACCGACGTTATACTCGACGTTAATGACGTATGTTTTATGAACCTCTCTGACTGAAGACAATGTCGTTCACGTCTTCCTGGTTGACGCTCACGTCTGGCCTTTGGCCGTTCTCTGAAACTTGCATAATGTTCAAAGGAAACGTTCATGTTGCTGTTTGTCACCTGTGAGATATCGATTGAAAGCTACATAAACATCTTGTAGAGCACAAGAGAGTCCAAGAACAGGTTGTGCATTTTTCTTTAAAGTCTTGAACATTATTAATGACATTAACTTTATGGAATTATTTTAATGCTACAGGAGACCAAATCATCTATACTGTATAAATTCATAATCTATAAATTGTTCTTTTCAATCTGTGACCAATACAGGGTAATAATCAACACTCTGTATTATGCATGTGGAATCGAAAATGCAGATTCGTCTAAATCAAATACATTTCCGCTGAAGTTACAATTTTGATTGTGTCCTGAAACACGATCTCATATCTTTACCAATGAGCAATAACTGTAAACAGAGATGATGAAATTAGACTTCTATAAGGGCTTACAAATGTATTATTACACGTTCAGCTTTGATGTTATTACGTGTTCAGCTTTATTGTATTTTGTGCTTTCATTCTTTTAATTATGTGCTGACGCAGGATTGGTGGTTATGTAATTTATACTGACGCCATGAACAATAATGACTAAATTTGTTCCTTCAGTATATTATCATGGCTTTCGCTTCAGTCTAAATATACATTGACTTTTGTTTCTTGTCTTTGGTATATTTGTCTTGGTTGATACAATGCAGATACAGCAACAAACTGCATGGTGACTGTAAAGGTTACAACGTTAATTAAACGGTGGTTGTAAAGATTATAGAAAGTTACATAGTGTTTGCAAATATTACAACGTCAGTTATATAAAGGATGTAAAGATTATAACGTAAGTTACATGGTAATTGTAAAAAATACAGAGTAAGTTAGATGGTGAATGTAAAGATTATAACGTTAATTACATGGTGACTGAAGATTACAAAATAAGTCATGGTGACTGCAAATATTATAAAGTTACATGGTGCTTGAATTATTACAAAGTAAGTTACATGATTACTGTAAATAATACAAAGCAAGTTACAAAGTGACTAACGATTTTGTAAACCTCATTGACTTCTAAGGTAAGTATACGAGTATGTACCACACAGTCATCACCAGTTTTAATACTAAATATTCACTCATAGTCAAATACCATTGCTGCATTTGTAATGTAAGGCAACACAATTATTGAAAAGCAACACATTTACACAGGATTTTGTTCTGTTTCCCTATTGAAAATAACGTCATGTGCTATGCATGTACTGACTGGATTCGTCGCTCGAACCTGGATTTGTTGTTATTGTTGTTGTTGACTTCAATAATTATTGAAAAGCAACGCCTTTACACAAGATTTTGTTTTTTTTCCCCTATTGAAAATAACGTCATGTGTTATGCATGTACTGATTGGATTCGTCGCTCGAACGTGAATTTTTTGTTGCTGATTTTAACGGCACATCTGTCTATCTATCTAGCTAGCTACCTCCAAATCAATGGAACCGCAATGGGTACAAAAATGACCCCTTCGAAGGTAATATTTTTATTGGAAAACTGGAGGGTCAACTTTTAGCATCAGTTGAATTTACACCATACCAGTGGGTACGATTTGTCGATGATATAAAAATGAAGTGGCAACATGAAAAAAAAGTCTGGATGATATCAAATAAAAGGCAAACAACTTCAATCCTTCAAAATAATCACGGTAGAAGTCTCCAACACAAACCACATTTTTCCTGGACACAACAACTAGACCCGTAGAAAACAAATTCCATACAGACATCTACTAGAAACCAACCGACAAACACCAGTATCTCCTCCCATCAGTTGTCATAAAAAAAACTCTGCATTAGGAACATTCCATATGCGCAGAATTTGCTCCGTCGATGAAACATTACTAGAAAGGTCTGAAGAGCTATCTAAACATTTAATTTACCGAGGCTACAACAAAGACCTGATTGCGGAGGCAACACAAAGGGCTAAACAATTTAACGGCGATGACCTACTAAAATACGGAAAGAAGGATAATCTGATAGGATACCATTTATCCTGACCTAACGTCCAGACAACTCCAAAGTAGGTAAAATCATCGGGAAACAATGGTCCATCATGGAATCATCGGATGCACTAAAATTAATTTTTCCTAATAAACCTGCAGTAGCCTACAGGAACAAAAAAAAAAACCCTCAAGGACATCCTAGTCAGGGCGAAGCTAACGCTAATCAAGACCACCCTAGACAATGTGGTCCCTGTGGCGATCAAAGGTGCAAAAGCCTGTCAACATATGATAGAGACCAGGACATTCACTAGCACAGTGACTAGAGAAAAACTAAATATACATGATACAAACAAAACGTGCAAAACAGAAAAGGTAATTTATCTCATTAAATGTAATATCTTTAGCCTTCAGTATGTCGAAGAAACTGAAAAACTACACAAAAGGATCAACCTTCATAGATCCGACTGGATGACTAAGAAGCTTACAGAAGCTCGATAACAGAACACTTCTCTTCCCCTGGCCACACTTTCAGTGATAAAATACTTATTGAAATTGCTCACAACCCCAACTGGGGTTCTGAAACCAGGAAATAAAAGGAATCTTACTCAATACGCCGCCTTAGAAACCATTCAGTTTAACCAAGAAGACTAGAAAAAGACAGACATACACAAATAAAATTATCTTTTGCAGTTGACATATTTTCTTTTAAATAATTCTCTAAATTGGTTAATAGCCTATAATTACTACTATGACAAAAAATATCCGGGATATAATTTGCGTTTACTTAATTAAATCGATATACAAAAACAGATGTTATAGATCATCAAGATAAATATTTTCCAGCTTCCGCAACAAGTTGAAATAAACTAGCTGAAACATAATACATTTAAAGGTTTAATTCCTGTAGAAACAACCATGTAAAGGTTTGCAAACACACTGTCTTTCTTTTAAATTTGTTCGTCTTGTCTATGTTTTGTATTTGCCTTTCAAAAATACTTATTTAAAGACGAAAGCGCTCAGGCTAGTTAGATACTAGTTTTGCTCTGTTCGTTGTCAGTTTATTGCATATAACATGGAAGTTAACTGCTTTGTCCAAAGATAAATGTAAACAGTAGACCCAAACTGGTCAAAGCGGGTATCGAACTTTGGCCTCATGGTTTGCGGGTACAATGTTCTAACAGCTGAGCTTTTGCGATTCTCGCTGGAACAATGAAAAACAATTTACCCTCGAACAAGCAGTATGGCATAATCATAAGATCATAATGCTAGCAAGGAAATGATAGTCATTCTCACAGCTTGCAAACGCGATTTGTCTATTTAAAAATGTACTGGCAACATACATCCAACATTTAATAAGCACTTTAACTCAAATTTCCCGTAGGCTTTGAAGAGTTGAAATGATAACACTAGAAACTAAAATTTTATCCGTTTCAATTTAATAATTCAACGTTAAATTAAAAGAAGTCTTTCAAAGACCGGCAAATGTATTCCATATAGCTTGAAACAGACTATATCGAGCTTACTGAAACGGATTATTATGGGTTTACTAAAATAGATTACATCAGGCTAACTGAAACGGAATATATCAAGCTTACTGAAACAGACTATATAAAGCTTACTAGAACGGACTATAAAGGTCTTATTAAAACGGACTATATCAGGCTTTCTGAAACCGATTATTATGGGCTTACTGAAACAAACTATATCATATTACTGAAACGGACAATATTGTGCTTACTTAACCGGACCATATCGGGCTTACCATGAGCGAAAGCACCACTGCTAACAGACAGTGGCTCTACAGTCTGCATCACTTGTATGCAGCATTTAGCCGTTAACTGGTCCTCTCACCCGTTATATTGTTTCAGGAAGAAAGAAAGAAAGAAAGAAAAACCTAATTATTTAGGGATGTTTTAAAAGCTTCTGGAAATTACATGCACATCAGATGGAGAGTCGCTAAATTAATTCATGATAATTACAAAATGAACCGTCAAAAAAAATGCATACATGCGGAATTTGGAATCTCTCGTATGGCATATTAAATGCTTATTGAAAAATAATTTCAGACCTCGTTTTTAGTCTGTTGGTGTTACCTTCTGTTGTCCATCTTAATTACTTCTTGGAACCAATAAAAGGTATGGTTGACGATCCGGGTTATCAAATCGAATTTTATCCAATATCAAATACGTAATGATCTAGACATCCGAATGTATGCAACTCATTTCAATACGCTATTCATCTCTGCCGTCAAACAAAATGAATATTTCTATGCAATGAGGGTTAGTTTGTAATTCGTAAGAATATTTGGCTAAAGATGTGTTGAAAATATTGCCATTACTGCGTTCCGATGCCTTGTCAATATCCTATAGCAGAGTCGGCAACTTACTGTACTCGTGCCACAAAGTGGCACATCAAAAGGTTTGGTGGCACGCGAAGAGCAGCCAAAAATCTCGATTTTAACAGTGTTGCTCTCTTACTGGTGGCACGCGCTTGTTCATTTTGTAATTAATCTGGAAAAAAGTGGCACACTGTCAATAGGTTCCGACCCCCTCCTATAACATTCAATGACATCAGCAAACCCTCCTAACAAGACGAATAATGCACATTCATCCGATGGCTCTAATTTCAAACAGGTACTTAAATAAAAGAAAGAAATAACGAAATGAAAAACTTACCCACTGTAGGTCATTGAGCTTTGAGATATGTTGTCAACACATTTTACAAGGCTTAATCTGGATAACATCTCATGATTTTTTTAAAGTATTGGAAACACGCGAAGCATTAACTAAACCAACCATTGCTATTATTACCAACTTACATGTACAAAGTCCCCTCACCTGATTATAGATTTCGATCAACAGACCTGCGACAAAACTTACATCCTGCTTTGTTATTCAATCATTCGGTTTAGAGTCATGTATTAAAATCAATAACATGAATGAGGTATCTTTCAACACACACAGCCGGGTATTTTCCCCTTTGCTCTACCTACGCTGTGACCTGTGGTACAGTAAATACATAATTGAGAACTATTGACAGTTAACTGAGGAGCAAGTTTGTTCTTGACAGCGACCTTAGTAGGGAACGATACAGCTCATAGACTGATAGATGGGGTTGGGGTGGTAGTGGTGGGTAAGGGGAAGGGGACCTGTGATTAATAAAAGGTGACCAAGAAGTCCATCAGTCTGGGTGTGGGCGATGGGTAAGTGTTCTGGGTAGTGCAACTTCGTCACACACACACACACACACACACACGTACGCTTGCACTTAGAACAGACTCTATTTACACCATGACATAATTATAAAAAGATATTAAAATTAAAAAGGCAGAATAAAAGTAGGGAATTGTCAACATGTCTCAAATTAGACCAATGATCCCAATAACAATATGTTTTAAGGATGTTATATATATATATTGCCTATATCTTTTATTTAAGGATTTTATATGTTATCTACATCTATCAGTTAAGGATTTTATATGTTACCAATATCTTTTATTTAAGGATTTTATATATGTTACCATAATCTTTAATTTAAGGATTTTATATATGTTGCCAATATCTTTTATTTAAGGATTTTATATGAGTTACCTATATATTTTATATTATATTATATATATATATATATATATATATATATATATATATATATATATATATATATATGTTACATAAGTTTAAAATCTTTACTTGTTATATTTTATCTTGTATTTTATTTTTATGTTTGTTTAGAAGAAGCATTTTCCTTAGTTTTATGAAATCCTTGTTTAAATATTTCGAACTTTACCTTTATGTAGCACCATGTCATGGTCATTAATTTTTGTAGTTTTTAACTCATAATTTGACGGAGTTATCGCGCCTTTCACAAAACCTTGTTTTGTATCTATTGGGAGGTAATCGGTAATATACTATCACATTTATGAAATATCCGTGCATTATATTATGCACTTTCTACGCTGAACTCCTGTCCCTCTGTAATTTTTAGCCATGTTGCATTTGTTACGACTACAGTTACTACGACTCACAAACTTAAGTAACAGACAAGAAGTATAATCAACAAGTTTTGTAAAACTTAACAAACAATCTAATTATTAAAGTAATAAATGAAAAATGTGAGATGATCTTACAGAAAAATGAAGCGAATCCAAATTGGTCCTTATAAAGGTCAATGAAAGTTCTAAAGGAATGAAAAGTCCCTAACAATGTTTAATACGGGAAATGTACTGGCCCTCTATGAACCGTGACGTTGTCAAGATGGCGTTGCACAGAATTCTTTCGAATAATTTATAACAGTCATATAATAATATAATTGTTCACATAATGAGCACTTTATATAAATAATGAACAGTCCAAAAAATGTTGGTTTTTTTTCTCTCGAAAAATATCTAAGTACAACATAAAATATGTCTTTAGACTTTACAACAGGAGCATTAAAAGAGTTAATTGGAATCAGTAAAATAAAATAAAATAAAAAGAGACAGACAGTCATACATACAAATATATTGTTATAAAGGATATACAATTTTACAATTTAAAAGAAAATTATCCAATTTTAAATAGTGCATTGGTATTAAGACCATTAGGATACAAAGTATCTAATTTATGGATCCAATAAGTTTCTTTTATGAATCTATTCATGTCTCCATGCACAATACATATTGGCATGAAAGAAAAATCGAGTAGACAGTGATTATTGGTATTAAAATGTGTTGATCTATTAGAGGAAAACTGATGATCTCTATAATTCCTAATAGAAACTTTTTGAAGTGTTTGTCCAGTATATTGCATATTACATTTTTACAGTTTATCAAATAAATCACATCAGTTTATACGCAGTGTTATAACGTAGAGAAAATGTCTCTTTTGTATTAGCGCTACTAAAAGAAGTCCTTTCTCTTATGTTTGCACATTGAGAGCACTGGTGTCTATTACATTTAGATGATGCAGAATTGTCTTTTTTATTATTTTCTGTCTGTTTAGTTCTAATTAGAAAATCTTGCAACTTCTTGGGTCTTCTATGACCAAGAATAGGGTTTTTTTTGTAAAGTGATTTTGCGCTGTTTTTATTTGATAAATTTAGGAGACTCCAATATTTAATATTTATAAGGCCTATATTAGGTAATGAAGGGATTATATTGTATTGTAAAAGGAATTATATTTTTCTCTATTTTACAATATTCTGTGTTTACAGCATGTTGAGTACGATTACGGGTTTTGTTTAAGGTGCCATTTAATCTTATTAATACTAGTATTTTAATTAAATGTTCGCACGTATGTAAACATCTATTTATAGATACTACGTAATTTGCGTTTGTAACAGAGCCACATTACGCACAGAATTTATAGCAAACAATATTATTTACAGTTTACAACCATGACTAAAATTTGCGAAAATTAAAAAAAATCATATTTTAGGCGTATGAAATGTTCACGTTTTCTTTGTTAATGTTTCGTCAGAAGAAATGATTATTTGGATGAAGCGATTACTAGGAATGTCAAATTTAGACATTATGATCATGATTGTGATTATATGGCGATTAGCATATTGTGATTAGTGTTAATATTGGTCGACTTGTCAGGATAATGTAGCTGTGTGAAACATTAAGCTTCTGTGAAAACGTATCACTTTAAACTGCCACACTGCAGATATTGTAGCGATATGACAGAAAAATATTTAATATTTAAAAATATTTAATTTTCTTGCAAGCCTAGTCCTTATAATTAAAAATGTATGCAACGAGTAAAATACAAGCATATTTCTACTTTGTGAGATCAAGTCGAATTGGACTGATCCTACGATCTAAGTACGATAGGTCTGAAGTTGAATTTCTTTAACTCTAATACCTCTATATAAAAATCCGTGAGCTCTAAGTCTGATATATCTTTATACGAATCTGATTCCGCCTCATTTGCCTTTTCTACATTTCCTGTTCTCATTTCTCTTTCAGATTTTTGAGTATCAATCCAAAGTGTATCAATCTGATTAAGATCCGCCTTTCTTTCTTTGGATCCCCCCCACTCCTGGTTGATATATGTTCTGTGCTTTGTGTTCTTTTCTTTTGATCAAATTGTCTCTATTTCTTCTGCATTTCTTTGTTTCTGTCAATGCTTTTTTTATTTCCATTTAAATTTTCGTAGAGATTTTCCTTTATTTGTGAACCGATGCTTTATCAAATTTGACACTCCTCTGGGTTGTTTTAAAATTTCTCTTCCATGACATTTTTTATTGTCCTGTTTGCTTCTCAGGAAGAGACAGTCTTATCTTTTGGTTTGGTGTTGTCCTGGGTGTCGGCATCTGTTTACCTGTGTTTTGTTTCATTTCACAGAAAAATTTTATCCACATTAGAAGGTTTGTTTATAATGACATTCGATATATATATATATATATATATATATATATATATATATATATATATATATATATATATATATATATATATATATATATATATATATATATATATATATATATATATCTTGTTTAATACAAACAATACTATCATACCGGTTAGAGAAATTAAATTCGTACTCTACGGAGCTAAGGAGTTTCGAACTAAGGTCTGCTAGTAAATGGCACCCAATGTCTTGCCTAAGCACCCATCACCAAAAAATTATGGCACTGAATCGGTGTTATATAAGCTCGTGCGTAGCAGACAAACTCGCATGACGACCTAGTAAATAATTCTCACACACACACACACACACACACATATATAGATAGATATATATATATATATATATATATATATATATATATATATATATATATATATATATATATATATATATATATGTATATATATATGTATGTATATATATATATATATATATATATATATATATATATATATATATATATATATATATATATATATATATATATATATATATATATAGTCCTTCCAGATTCCTATGAAAGAAATCAAGGTATATAAAATTTTTGTATTACAAATAATTATAAATATATACCAGACAGAACAGACAGTGCTATCCCTGAATTTTGCAGTAGAATCTTGATAATAGTGGTCAAAAATAATAGTTTGATACAAACAATACTATCATTCAGACTAGAGAAATTAACTTCGTACTCTACGAAGTTTCGAAGCCTGGTCCGCGAGTAAATGACACCCATCGCCTTGCCTGCACACACAAGCCCATATACAGTCACGACTAAGCATATATATACATGTATGTATGTATGTATGTATGTATGTATGTATGTATGTATGTATGTATGTATGTATGTATGTATGTATGTATGTATGTATGTATGTATGCATGCATGCATGTATGTATGTATGTATGTAAATTATGTATGTTAATATTTGTTCTGATTACAGATTGTTAAAATATATTGAATAGCTGATTTTGTCAATTGTGGTTTTGTAATATAAGATAAGGTCATTGTGTATGGTACATACATGATTTTAAATCATTTTGACAATTTTGATGGGATTTGAGTTTAGGTTATTGGTTGTCCAATTTGAAAAAACAAAACAGGTCACCTTAATTTCTGATTGGTTGGCTGCTAAAGGAGCTTACCTTGTTAACATATTGGAATGATCCTGAACTGAATATTTGACTCTCATCAAGGTTCTAAAATTATGGCTTAGCTTGTTATATATGAAAGTAACATAATTGATTATTCCTATCTTAACACCAGCCTATGTAGCTTTATTTGTGTTCACTTAGAATTTGAGAGGATTTATTTTGTTTCAGTTATTAACCGCAAGTACAAATTGTTCGTAATGTTTGGAATAAATGGCTACTTAGTATTTATCATGAATCAGTTGAAGAAATTTTGTATTATATCACTGTGAAATATTAAGACTGTTTCCATATCAAACTATTACAGACTTCTGGCAAATCAACTCAATAGATTGGACATCATTTGAAATACTACTCGATTTTATTCAAAATGCTCTGTACTTTTGGATTTGTGATAGAACATTTAGGACTATTTAGAATTTTATTCACATTACCGTAAACTATCTTTACGATTTCACTTTTACGGAAAAAAAATTTTGATGAGTTTTACAAAACTGCAGTTATTACTTTTTTGTCATTTTGTTTAAGACTATGAAGTCGTAACAGAAAATTTTGGGATCTCGTCCGGGATAACAATTTAGGTGGAGAATGTAAGAGACATTAGACTTATTTTGACATTTAAATTCACTTTGATTTGGAATGTAGATTTACATATTTGATAAATCTTTAGTGAAACCAATATAATTTTCACCATGTCACCTAAAGTGGAGAGCGTTGTTTTAGATCGTATCGAGGAGGGATTAGTCTTTGAAAAAGGACGAATTGCTTGAGCTTGTGACATTATGATCTTTTAGAAGCGAAGGTTTCTTTAAAGAAGCATGATATAAAGAATATATTGGTTTAATATTTAGTGGAAAGGGTATTATTGACAAAAATATTCCTTAGGTTTGATTAGTCAGGTTATATCGGATTCGGACAGAGAATATGATATTTACAATTGCAATGTAAGATGGAATTATAGTTAAGAAACCTCCAGCTTCAGAAGGAAGTGATGCAAATACAAACTTGAAAAGGAGAAAGAAAAATGCAAATGCAGAAAAAAAAGATACAAAGAGATGCAAATGCAAAAAAGTGAAAGAAGAAAGGGAATGTAACTTAGATTAAAATGGGAGATTAACTAACGGTATTATGAACTGAATAAAACTATTTCTAAAAGGTTCTATTCAAATCCAAAAGAATCTAATGTTCCGAAGGAATTTCAGATCCTCGAACGCACTGGTATCAAAATTTCATTTTCTAGAATTCATTTGAATAATAATTTACAGTTGTCCCAGAATAATATTTTTGTCCAATAAGCATTTTGTAGTTTCATTGAAGAATCTAACAAAAATGTTTCCCCTGAAATAATATCGAAAATCAACATTAAATACGCCTGAAGACTGAGGTTACTACAAGAACATATGAAATAAGACGGGTATACATTGTCCAGCTCCACCTATTTATATACAATTGTAAGAGGTGAAAATTTACTTTGCTCATACTAGCTACGTTACAATTCGAATATATCCCACATCGTAAAAAACCCACGTCACCTAACCAATGGAATAACTTCATTCTCCTTAGAACATACCTACCCCAAGTTGTCAAAGAATGTGGATAATAATTTTTGGGATAAGCGTTAGGTTTGAGTAGTAAGTCTTATCGGGCTCTGAAACGAAAATTAAAATAGAGTTAAGACAGCTCTAGGTTCAGAAAGAGAAAGTTGAGAGACAAATGCAACTGGAGAAGGAGGAAAGAGATAGATAAGTGTAATTGCCAAAAGAATAAAGAATATTGCAGCTGCATAATGGAAAAAGAGAAAGAGAACTTGTCGTTGTTGTAAAGTTTAACGCCGTTTTCAGCACAAGATCGGCTACACATGAGGCCATTATAAATGGTGGAGGAATAATACGGGAAAACCAAGCAAAGAATCACCAACCCTCGAGAAGCTACTGGCAAGATTATTCACGTACCCACATTGGCCGAGCCTGTGACTCGAACACACTCAGACAGAGGTGAGAAGGCAGTGATATGTAACGGTGGGCGCTTTAGAGCATTTGGCCATTCGAGGCCCCGATAAAGAGAAGATAGGTTCATGCAAATGTAAAGAGAAAAGGGGGAGTGGGAAATATAGGTGCAGAAAGTCCCATTACGCACAAGATATTACCAGAAATATATTTGCACCACCTTATCAAGAAAAAGAAGTAAATAAATATTTATCTTAATTTGGAAAAAAATATAAAAAATTTCAAATGTCAATAGAGCATTGGACTCTATTATTACAATGTGTGCATTATCAATAAGTATATAACAGTAAAAAAGCACTAGTGTACAAAAGTGTATAGACAAAGTGTCTGTTAATACAAAGTGTAGCAAAGCTCGTCAAGTGTACACTTAAATGTCAGTACAACAAAGTGCTAAATATAATGTGGTTAAGGATTTTATCTTAAGGGGTTGGTACTTTAGGCGCATCGACAAAGGTTTAGAACTGCAAAAAAAAAAATAACCCCAAACAAACAATTGAACAGACCCATGCTGAATTTTCAAGAAAAAAAACTGTTTGATGGTTGTTTAAGACTACGAAAACCTCGTACAACTCATATTTATTTAAGAGTTCAAGAATTGCGTCAACAGTGATGTTAAAACCTACCTTGATGAAGTTGAGCCTGACTGCGATTTGGACGTATTTCTATGAGACTAAAATTTTTATTTTACCAAACATCTGCTGAAAGGAATATTTATTCGCCAAATAAAGTTTGTGAGTCAAGCAATAATCATCATCTATACCAGTAGCCTTTTCTAAAGTTTGTAACTTTATTTCATCGAGTTAGATTTGGCATAATGACACGTGACTGTAGGACCATTCAGGGTATATTCCTTTATTGATAGGCAACAATTTAAGTGGAGATTAGGTTGTGGTCCATCCACTTGTAACTGATAAGCCTTATTTCGATCAAATTGTTGTTCCTATTGATATTGAAGTCCCTGGTTTATACACTGCTTGTGCAGTTAAAAGAGTTATGGCAACAAAAGCCTTGATAATAATGTTGATAAGGAAATTACTCTTTTTAGCCGACACATTTATTGACTAGTCTTTTGATGAAGTCATTCTTGCTTCTGGCATTCACCAGTTAAGAGGTATTGATTATAGTAATCCTCTCTTTCATACTCATTCCCTTCATTCTGATCAGGGTATCAAAAGACAAGGTCCTGAAATCTGTTTATTTCAGAGAGGTAATAGGGAGATGAAGTCGCACATGTACAGGTTTGGCATTATATGAAAAAAAGGCCATTATGAAAAAATTGAGACCACCTGAAGTACCCACTGTTGACGAGTGGTCAGTGAGCTATCGAATTGTTGTTCCAACGTTGTATAGATAGGAAATTCTTAGCCTAGCATATAAAACTCCCTGGCTGGTCATATAGGAGTCAGTAAAACTTAAGATAAGATCTTAAATTATTTTTGTGGCCTAAAATTAACAATGATGTTTCAGAATACAAGCAATTGCTGAATGGATTGGAAGTACGTCTGAGTTAGAATTGAAATAGCACCTTGTTCTATTTGATGGCGAATGCTAACAAGTACAAAAACAACGTCGATGAATTTAGACTTCACGTGCAAAGTGTTGTAGTCTGACCTAAAACAGGAAACATCAGTCAGGTTCTGACAGGAAGCACAGCCACGTGTTCAGACGAGTAGAAGTACAAACCTTTACCATTGCCGCTGGGCTGGAATGAAGATCTTATACTCCACAGTCAGTTCCCTAAAGGACACATGGTACTAATTCAATGGAAGAACTGTGAACCAGTCTGTGAAAGAAATAATAAGAGTATATACGGGTTTGGTGGTCCAAAATACATTATAAAAATTCACTGACGAGTCATTTCTAGGTCAAAAGTATCAATATCATTAATTTGTTTTAGAAGTTTATACGTATCAAGTATCATATTTTGATTGTCTGCTTCTTTGATATCTAGGAAGTGATATATTTTATTCAGCAGCACAAAAGCCTTTATTATTATTTTTAACATTATATCTATATTTGGCACAATCGTCTGTTCATTCTATACATATAATTCTCCATCTAACATATAGTATCTGTCTACATGCGAAATTAAGCAATCTATTTGACTAAATACCCAGTTTGTATTCACACTGATTTCCTGTCAAATTTATGCTTGTAATATTTCAAATAATTCATACACGTTTTATATTTTTTTATTTCTACGTATCCTATTTTATCCGTTTTTTTTGTGAAACCAATTTCTAATTCTAATGAATGGAAGTTTGCCCCTCTTTTTAATGGTCTTGATTGTAGAAATTTTTAAGCCACTTTTATTTGTAACTTCACTTAAATATACCCACCCCTATCTTTGATTGCATTGTGTTTTTCAAGTATGGTTCTACTTCACAAAGAAACTAATATAAATCATGGTTATTTCCTTCTTAAACTCTATAATTCTGTAACCTTCGATTATAGATCTTCTAAACCGCTCTGTACATATTCTTGACCTAAAGAAAAGTTCTAATGATTTTTAATCTTTTATTCCAAAAGTATGAAATGCTGTAAATATGGGTAAGGCAAGCATATTTATCAATTTAATTTAAAGGTAACATTTAATTTTTTAATGACCGTTAGATATTTAATGTAACGAGAGAGAGAGAGAGAGAGAGAGAGAGAGAGAGAGAGAGAGAGAGAGAGAGAGAGAGAGAGAGAGAGAGAGAGAGAGAGAGAGAGTTTCACGTTTAAATCTTTTATAACTTGCAGGGATTTATATCTTATTATTATTATTATTATTATTATTATTATTATTATTATTATTATTATTATTATTATTATTATTATTATTAAAAAAGATTCTTTAATGCTTTGCAGTTCTTGAAAAACTCTAATCTTAAGATGACAAAAATGTGTCGAAGGTGCATAAGAAATTGCAACAGATGTTCACATTCTTGAGGCTGTATTTGTACTGCTTGATACAAGGAGGATAGTTTTAATCATTTCATATAATCTAGAGGAAATAGACCATAAACCCAACGAACAGCATTATCATCTTTTGTTTGATCTGCGGACCATTTTAATTGCATCAAGGCCTCTTAAATCAAAAGCTTTACAAACTGTTAAAACAAATGGCTTTATAGTTATGTCATCAGACGAAGTCCATTTGAGTCTGACACTTAATTACCAATTTATGAAAAGAGTGATCGAGTGGAAACGTTCAAGCAGTTTCCAAATTTAGGATGTTTAATTTTGATAGTAAACAGCTTGGTCAGTTTGGGTTATTTCCTATACTCTCCAGAGTAATTCATTAAAATTTGTCCTCTTTCGTGTGAGGCTAAATTTAATACAGCACGACTTTTGCAACTTAGGGAGAATATACTCATTTCAAGAAAGAGAACCTGAGTATATCAGTGAGTGCTTTTAAGCCAGTCAGTACTACGCACTTGATGGGTTGTTGTTGTTTTGGTGCTTAACGCCATTTTTCAGCACACAATAGGCTACACATGGCGGCCAGTATTAATGGTGGAGGAAGAAACCGGGAAATCACCGGAAAGAATCACCGACCCACGAGAAGCTACTGGCAAGCTTTACCACATATCCAAATTCGCCGAATCTTAGACTCGAACACACGCAGACAGCGGTGAGATGGCAGTGATCCGTAACGGACAGCGCTTTAGACCACTCGGCCAAGATGCACAAGCATTTGGTATCCTTGACAACTATAGTCTCCATCCATCTTTTTGCCAAACTGTTGCCTGTTTGATTCTAGTCCGCAAGGTGCTAGTTTTGTGTCATCTTATTTGTAAAAAAACTGGTGCCGTCTTTGCGCGACCGATTCTGGATTTCGTCCATACATCGAGAACATGTGCACTTCTGTTCATCTGGATATCGTGCCCCAACAACTCGAGTTGATTTGGGAAGTTCAGCCAATAGGAACATAATTTGAAACTGATAAATGACCTCGTATATAGATATAGGATACCTATAAATTTGACACGTTTGGTGATTCGCCTCCTGGCAGTGTGCATCACATAAGACCGACAATATTTTGACTCGCATTGTCTCCTGAAGTCGCCATATTCTTCCATGGGAGAAAACTAAATCCTGCATATAATTTTCAATGGCGATACGTTACATTGGATGTTTGTTTTTTGAACTGAGTAAAAAGGCGTGGTGTGGGTTCACAAAGAGGATCATTAGGCTTCTGGAATAAGTTGCTTATTAAGGTATACTGGTTACATTAATCTCTGGCCAATAATCCTCTAAATACTGTTTGACATACGTACAGATATAAAAGGTCAATTACAAGACTATGCAAAGCATGCCAAAGCATACTTATATGATAAGTGTTAATGCATCAAAAACATAGCTAAAAGATGCACCATATAAATGGACAAAACTCCATTCAAAACCACGTGATAACGACTCATTTACACAATGATCTCCCAAACCAAGTCTTTAAAAGGGATTTAATATTGTTGAAATCTTAGGGTGTTTGAAGATTTTCTTTAACTCTATAATAAAGATTGTGCACTCCGTTTTCAAAATTAGTATTTTTTGATAATAACGTCATGCTGAGCGTTGGCAAGCGTGCTGTCGTCTGCATAGTTGCATAGGGCAAAACCATTCATGAATATTACGTCATTATAAATTTATTAATATTGATCACTGTTGTCTCCCTTTCTAGATATGTGCCAATTAACTTGTTGAAGCTCCTATTTCAGCACGTGGTCTTCTATCTGACAAGGAATCCCCCATAATGATTATTGCTGAATCTGAAAGTTTCTATAATGCCAGTCTCTGGAAAGGGAATGAAATAAAAAGTGAAATACCTAAATAAATCTATCAAAAGAGCTGCATCAATATTTATTGTGTTCTGCAGCTAAGCAAAAGTATTTTACTAGTCGAATTAATGTAGTCTGACAGTTGAAAGAAAAAGAATCCGATCTCGACAGAAATTCACAGCATCACAACCGTCAGTACCTTTACGTAGACGAATTTACCCCCCGAGGTATGTTAATTCTGATAGTTGTCAGATACCCCTCCCTTACTTTGTCGGGGTGGGTTGTCAGGGTTTGGTTATCGATATCTAAAGGTGATATCCGACACTGTAATTTACCAGGATCAAGTAAATATCAATATAAATTGTGTAACTTATAGGTGGAATAAATAAAGATTTGGGCAAATATATAGAACAGAATAACCACGAGCCCCCGTTACAAATAAAGACAAAAATTAATCAAAATCATAACCAAAAAAATTCTTAAACAATTGCGGTAATGCATTACGATTAAAAAATATACTTCTTTCTTTTTGAAATTTGCTAGAATTAAATCGTCATCAAATCGAGTGAAAGATCGAAAATATTGCCTGATACATTTTCATAGCATTATGGCCTTGATTCAGTCAAAATTCTACAGCGACTAGCCTTTTTGACTTGCTTGTGCCTGCAAGTCTGGGTCTTCTCCACTTTTCCCTTCCTTTTTCCGAATTCTCAGGTATCTCGCCACTTTCGCCCACCCAGCTTTGTGTAGTCATTTTGGTTTTGTAAATGCGTGTTATATCACGTTATGTAGAGCTATCTCACCTTCCAAAATAACAAAACTAAGTAGCCTAAATCTTCCATTATATTATACTATGGGGAATAGATCAATATCCCCTCATTATGTCATTTTCAGTTCTATCGGAATTCAAACAGATACCAACGGCTATCTAGTCTAACTGGCCATGAGAGACCACATAGTTTCCAAAGATTAATGGTCCTGCTAATGGCCATTTCAACACACCACCGACATATTAGTTCCAGTCCCATATCAATTACACAAATGAATGAATAAAATCTCTTAGTACAGCATAACTAGAACGAGTACACACATTTTAAGTTGGACAAAAAGAAAACACTATTAACCTTTTATTTTTAATAACATTCTGGATAATATCATTGTTATGCAGCAAGACTGTTAGCACATTGCCACAGTCAATGATATTAGAACATCAGAACATCCAAGACCTGGAATTGATACAGAACACTAAATAATTTTGGCCTTGTGATGAAAAATTCAGGATATTTTGGGATTTAATTTACAATACTGTATGTTTTTCTTAAATATTCATTTTATAACGTACATAATTAAAGTATATGTTGAATAGTTCTAAGTGTGTTGGTTTTCTTTTCTTAGTTTAAGACCATAAAGTCGCAACAGCCGAGAGTATAATTTGCTAGAAGCACTATTACTGTGATAACAAGGGAAACTTAGAGCTTGATGTCAACAAGCGGTCAAAGACATTTATCAGAATGTGCCAGGAAAACACCGACTCAAATAAATAGAAAGTATTGTGCGAACGAGAGAAATTACTTAAAATTAAAACAGAAACAACTGATCTCCTGAAAAACTTAGGATGATACCTGACTTTGCAAAGGATATTATTCTTCTTCATTCTGTAATCAGAAATCATTTCAAACTTTGTTATGAATATCTTTCACAACATTTCTTTAGGTTACCATGACGGCATACGTGACATGTGTCATACCTTTGATTTAATGTTTATAAATATAGTTGTAATTGTTATAGTACAAATTAATTTGTGACAAATACAACTGTTTTATAATAGAATTTCTAATTTCGAGGCTGAGATCAAAGTTATAATAGTTTGGATGAAATAAAATCAACACCTTTTTTACATGGAAAGGGCCTAATTGTTAGCCAGAAAACACAACACTTTGTTCTTCCTAAGCAGCGTTCGAAAAAGCAAATATGTTTTAGCTTTACGTCTGAGATTGGTCACCAAATTTCTTTTTTTTTTGTTGCAGTTTTTCCACATTTTGGATACTGTAGCTCTCCGATATTTATAAAGTGTGTGAGCGCTCCTGTGTATTACTGTTCTTGTGCTGCCACTGATAAAGGGTGGCTTTGATTACTCAAAACTCTAAATAATGATCATCGAATATATAAGCTACACGAAATGGTATAGGCCATGGGTTGACGCTGACGTTTACCTGTTATAAATCCTTCAAAGAGCAAATTTAAATTTTCGGCGAGTTATTTTTGGTAGTTTTTCTTTGATCATTGTGAACCAGTATATGAAGCAGGCTTGGATAGGATACTAAAACTCGGTCAGAGCAGTGCTAGTTCCCACCTGCCACGGTTCTTGACATTCGCCTATATTGGCCGTCTTTGCACAATGGCCAACCTTTTTACCATATTTAGGTTTGTGAACGATTTGAAACTTTAACGAATGTTGTCAGGTGAGACTAAATGGAAAAATGTGTTGCAATCTTCAGAATCAAATAGTGATTAATTCTGTTCATTTGGAACTTATTTTCTTAGTGAAAAAGGGATCCCAGTCTTTTTGGACATAAGTCTTTGAAGCAAATTTAAAACTGTCTAGATCATTCAAAATGGCCAAATCTGAACATATTTAAACAACACAAATATGGTTCAATCCTTATACTACAATAGATGGAAAGGTGTGTAGTACATAACCTGGTTTCAGAAAGGCGTTGGAATTGTAAATGATTTTATTAACGAGAACGGTTCCTAGATAAGTGTTGATAGTTTTAAAAACTATTTCTATTAAAGTAATTTTCTTTTTAAATTTTCAAAGCATACGTGAAAAAATAAAGTCATATAAAAATGAATTTAATATCCATTACGATTCAAATCTGCAACAACTTTTTATAAATATTGCCATAGATGCCATTACATAAGATAAGAAAAATAAAGTTAATTTATATATGAAAATCCGATCGGATTGAAAATGTATGTAAAAATGAATCCTATAACATTGCTGCAAAATGGGTTACTGAATGAAAGACGAGGACCCTGTTTGCACCTCAGCCGTATGACGAATTACCTCAAGATACCCGGTGGTATAAACTGTTCTTTTGCAATGATCTTAGATTATAGTCTCATACAGGTTTAACGTATTCAATCGCAACAGCAGAATCCATTTATTTTAAAAATGTTTTTGTCAGAACCTTTGCACACATTAGATTCCGTTTGAAAACAGGCACTGACCTATCGGGTATCTAATTTGATTATTTGATTCTTGCATGACCGGTCTTATAACCCAGTGAAACAGCTCGATTGAACAAATTCTTAACATGCAGCTGACACAAACCTTTAATGGTGGAAACTGATGCAGTTGTTTATCGTTAAAAAAATAGACCAGTGGTTCATGTTGCTATCAGACCAACAAGAATAATATGTCAGTATCATCTTTCAGTAAAATGCATAGATCATATTTGCTTTTTTCTTTAGTGGATAGAAGTAAATATTTCTTGAGTGAAATGGATAATTTGAAATGTTTTCGCTTAACTTGTAACATGTTTACATATATCTACTCCCAAAACATACTTGCATTTTATTATACAGTTGAATTTGGGAGAGGTCGATTTGCATGGATATTTCCCTTGCAGTCCTTGCCAGTACGGTAAACACTATAGGCTGTTATGCAATATTACTACGTCGATTAAACGAAGTTCCGGATTTCAGAACAGCAACATTTACATGTAATGGTTTAAATGGTGAGCTTTATTAATTTACTGGTTTTATAAACAGACAAAAATGACGTGCATGTATTTTTTAAGCATATTTTTTGCGTTAGATACGCTAAACATTATTAGGTTGGATGAATAGCTTGTATGTATGTATGTATGTATGTATGTATGTATGTATGTATGTATGTATGTATGTATGTATGTATGTATGTATGTATGTATGTATGTATGTATGTATGTATGTATGTATGTATGTATGTACGTACGTACATGCATGTATGTATGTATGTATGTATGTATGTATGTATGTATGTATGTATGTATGTATGTATGTATGTATGTATGTATGTATGTATGTATGTATGTATGTATGTATGTATGTATGTATGTATGTGTAGGTGTGTATGTATGTATGTATGTATGCATGCATGCATGTATGTATGTATGTTATATATATATATATATATATATATATATATATATATATATATATATATATATATATATATATATATATATATATATATATATATATATATATATATATAATTCATTGTGGCTTTACCTGAGTTTGATTCGCGATGAGTGGTGGCTTTGATAATAGAAACTTGACATTAGTGATTGAATGCACGTGTATGCTTCTTTACTAGACATTAGTTATGGAATGTACGTGTATGCTTGCTTACTAGACATTATTGATTACACGTGTATGCTTGTTTACTATACATTAGTGATTGAATGCACGTGTATGCTTGTTTATTAGACCTTAGTGGTTGATTGCACGAGTATGCTTGTTTACTAGACATTAGTGATTGAATGCACGTGTATGCTTGTTTACTAGACATTAGTGATTGAATGCACGTGTATGCTTGTTTACTAGACATTATTGATTGATTGCACGTGTATGCTTGTTTACTAGACATTATTGATTGAATGCACGTGTATGCTTGTTTATTAGACCTTAGTGGTTGATTGCACGAGTATGCTTGTTTACTAGACATTAGTGATTGAATGCACGTGTATGCTTGTTTATTGGACATTAGCGATTGATTGCACGAGTATGCTTGTTTACTAGACATTAGTGATTGCTTGCACGAGTATGCTTGTTTACTAGACATTAGTGATTGATTGCACGTGTATGCTTTTTTTTTACTAGACATTAGTGATTGATTGCACGTGTATGCTTGTTTACTAGACATTCGTGATTGAATGCACGTGTATGCTTATTTTGCTAGACATTGATGATTAAATATTCATTGCCTTAAGTGCTTTAAAATCCAATGTTTGGTGACTTTTAGATAATATTTATTCATTTATATACTCGACAAAACAAAACGAAGGTACTTAAAAGTTATTTTATTCTATATTTTATACTCCAGTTTGTTCTAATGGACCATCTTTTTAACTTTTGTTTAATAAAGTTAATATTCAGCTCCCATTTTATATCAATTTTTAAATAAAGCTAGTCAGCAAGCAGTAACAATTATAAAAAAGTATCTCCTATAGACAGCAATGGTGTTTCCAGATTTATTGTTGATAAAAATATAGTATTGGTGATGTAACTTCACCTTGTATCAAACCTGCTCGATACACTATAAAGGCCACAATAGATCTCAACGTGAATCATAGCAATACTATAAAAGGAACGAAAATATTTAATATTTTACTGTACACACCTTGTCTAAACGCAGTCATGCAGGCACAACCCATTTCTGTAAAGACTATGAAATGCCCTTGTAAAATCAACAAACGCATTTTACTTTGACCCATATTTATTAATCAAACAAATTTAAAGCAAAATTAGCCTCAGTATTTCCAACTCTTTTCTTAAACCAAAGTGTACATCCTATAGCTTCTCAGTTTGCTTCGCCCAATCCAAGTCTTTCATTAAATATACTTGTAAATGATTTTGAAAAAGAGCTTAGTTGAATACATCTTAGTCAAGTCTGGTAACTGATGTTTCATTCAACTTTAAGTAGAGTCCCTTGATTTCTGTTTGCAATCAATACTCATTCAAGTTTTCAGGTTTAAGGATGTGTGTCATGTGACTTTATATCGCCAATCTGGATTAGATTTAATCGTGAGTGTTGTTTTAAAACTTATATCCTTTCTCGTAGAGTTTACGAGGAACTGTGGCAAAATGCTTCTTCGTCAAATGATGCTTAAAATTGAATATAAACAATTTATTGTAAATTAGGTAAATTACAATTTGCAAGATTAGATTACTCATGTGGGAAAGTATTTAAAATAAGTTGATATTGTCAATATACGTAATGTTGTTTGTGTTTAGGAATTCTAGTATTTGCTTTTAGTGGCACCTCCTCTTTGCTACACAGTACCATTATAGACGTATATTTTTTTTATCTTTGATGTGATATAGATTTTCTCACAGTGATAACGTTTAGCATACCAGAATGAATTAAATAATAACAAGAGAACTTTAAATGGTTTCATTTAGCGTCCGCCATGTGGAAATGAAAGTTTAATGCGTTTTTCTGCGTTTGTTATGGTGTATGCCTTATTGAGAGCGCACAAAAACCAAATTGTAAGTTGTAATCTGATTTGCTAACGGGAAAGACAGAAAGCGTCTCTACTGTTATCTCATTTGCTAGTAGGCAAGACATAAAGCGTCTCTACTGCAATCGGATTTGCTATTGATGTCTTGAGAGCAACTTTCATTGTCAAAAAATGTAGAGAACATTGGAACAGCTTTTTTTAAAAAAAATTTAAAAGGTACTGATAACCGTCATACTTTCTCATTCTGCAACGTAGCAAAAATCTACTTTCAAGAATATATGAATTTTGTTTTAATTTGTACCGTCACATGATAACCTGTAACTTACCTGAAATACTTCCAAGCTGGAGTTGTGGATGGGTGGGTGGTAGCTTGAGTCTTAATAACTGACAGTGCACTATTATTTTTTCTTTAAGAAATATAAGGCAGACACACCTGTTTCCCATTCAGACTTCTCACAGAAGTTAGAAGCGAAACACTGCAGCCAATTGGATTGCATGGCAAGCAAAAACCATATTTTTCGCGTTGTCATTCGATCCATTTCAGATTTACTTGGTATCCCTGGACCGAAACTCCGCCATAAATTATATTTAGGTCCGTTGCTTTATCACGAACTCGTTTACCATTATAGGAGAGGTGGAGATGGGTGGATGAGAGAACACATTAGCTACGTATCTAAAAAGTCATAGATAATACCCAATGCCTATCGTTTCAACACTTCACGACACCATCTTGAGCCGGTTACCAGCCAAAATCTCCATTATCCCTTCAGAAATCACTGCCATAATTAGATTTTGAAACTTCACAGAAACTTCTCAAATAAAAAATTTCATCATCAGATCCACTTACCACCCTTGAAATATATCAGATGTAACAATATAATAATATCCCAATCTTATAAAATCATGGTTCGATCATACTATCTTAAAAAGTCTACTATCTTAAAAAGTATTCTGTATTGTTGGCTACCTAGTAGCATTGGTATTCAGTTTAATGAAAGGGTATGTAAAGCTGCAAAAGCTGCCATATAGTCGCCCGTTTCCGAATTCGAGATTCCATAAACAAACTTCATTTTATATAAATCGTCACATTCTTTAAAACTTAGCATGGAATGAAAACTTCATAAACAGGCTTCGGAACAACCAATCCATTTTTGGAGAGTGGCATCCATCATTCAGAACAAATATTATACGTGAGGTAATATTGTGTCAGTCGCGTACGGACACACATACCTCACTCATCCATACCGTCTTAAAGGGTGAACATCAACGAGGGTGCACACTTTACCAATGTCCACTGTCAGTGGAATTAATTCTTATTGAGTGAATCTACTTCCATATAAGAGACACTATATTGCACCACCAGAAAAAAATCTGGGAGATTTGAGAAAAGGCCGTTTATACAACATATTGCGAATCCATATTTTAAGGAGTTTATATTTTGTGCTCTATCTCCTTTTAACTGTTTGAAGTATTTTAAGAGCTTTACCTTATTATAGTTTTACCATTAGGCACTAAGTACCGTATTTTCCCGCATATATTTCGCAGATGCACATAATCCGCACCCTCATACAGCCCGCGTATTTTGGGGTTTTGTGTAAAAAAAAAAATTGTGGGCATCATTTTATAACCCGTACTTTATTCCGGCTGGCCGTCGGCAGATTCGAACTTTAAAGTCATCGAGCATTTATTGGTCTATGTACGGTAGTGCCCTAATCCACTCGCAGAAGACTTGGCCTAGCCGATCAATGAAGCCACCTTTACATCTGGCAGTTATTGTTTCTAGAATCTAGATACCAGGTACTCAACCCATCCGCTATTGGCTTGGTAGCAGATAAGAATAAGCAACAATTGCTGTGGTCCTGCCTCAGACAATTCTTTTATCTAAATTATAAATGGCATTGAAGCCTTGTTTACATCCAATGGGTGATAAAGCATTTGACAAATTTTCATTTATGATAAAGGAAAGGATACCACTGGATATAAATTGCTCAGTGCGGCGGATGGATAAAGGCTACATAAACGCTGACATTTCTGAATAATATTGTATTTTTGTGAAGGGTAGATTCGAGTTTAAATAATTTCTTTCTGTTAAATTTAATAATGCCGAAACGAAATTCTTACACAGTCGACTTCAAACTAACTGTCATTGCGTATGCTGAAGTGCATGGCAATAGAGCCACAGGCAGAAAATTCGATATTGATGAGAGTGTAATCCGTGGTTGGAGAAACGTAAAAGGAGCGTTAGAGAAGATTAATCCACGAAAACCTGCTCGTCACGGACCTAAAGCAAAATGGCCTCACCTTGAAGCTGACCAGAAACAGTGGATCGTGGCCCAAAGGTAAAACAACCGACCAATCTCGACAGTTGCCATCAAACTGAAGGCCAAAGTCATGGCGGCAGAGAAGCATATTGATGATTTTAAAGAAGGAGTGCATTGGGTATATAAATTTATGAAGAGGAAACAATTATCAATCAGAACACGAAGGACCGTCGGCCAACGTCTACCCTAGAATTAGGAGAAGAAGATGAATGATTTTCGTGAATTTGTCGGCTGGGAAATTTAGAAGCACCCTCTTTGCGCGGTTTGTAAAATCTGGTATAACCAGCGGGATATATGCGGGAAAATACGGGTACTTACTTTTTATATTTTTACCTGGTGGCACTATGTTCTTACCTTATATATTTTTACCTTGTGACACTATATACTTTGTTTAGAAGGGTCTATCTTCCGAAAACTTGTTTATCATGGCAATTTTAGAACTTGACTTTAATTGGCATTATGTAGCCGATAATGTGCTTAAGTATCGTTAGATTACATACATACATACATACATACATACATACATACATACATACATACATACATACATACATACATACATACATACATACATACATACATACATACATACATACACGATCATCTGTTATGTGATCTGTAAGGGCAGATGGCTGATCTGCTTTGGTCTTGGAGCGTTTTCTCATACTGTGGTGTTATCCACACCAAAGACATAATGATAATGTCACTTCCAGTATCTTCTGATACATATATTTGTCTTAAAATATGCGTCTAGACTGAATATATTTGCTTGGTCAAATTTAAATTAATACTTCAATTTAATCAAGTTGGATTGTTTTCTTCTAGACTTAACTTATAGTCCAGACATATGTGCTGCTGGTGAAATCAAGTCCAGATGCCGAAACATTACATCAGAAACTCGTACCAGTATGGAAATAGGTTAGGTAAAACTGTAGTCGTCATCGGTTCTTGCAACTCAGTGTGCATAAAGTGACCTACTTAGAGATCTGCATATCTTTCGTGCTTTTTACATAGATTAGACATTCCAGCTGCCAGACAACATACATATGTTTCCAGGCTTAGAAGAAGTGCAGAAATAGGGGTGCTTGTTTCTTCACCCTCCAAAACCCCAGAGATAGTAACTCGTCTTTTGAACATTTAAAAATAACGAAAATGTTGTGCATTATGCTTTTTAGTTTTGTCGTAATCAAGTGCATGGGGTCTACAAATGTCTACAAATGTCACAAATGTCTACAAATGTCTACAAATGTCACAAATGTCTACAAATGTCACAAATGTCTACAAATGTCTACAAATGTCACAAATGTCTACAAATGTCTACAAATGTCTACAAATGTCACAAATGTCTACAAATGTCACAAATGTCTACAAATGTCTACAAATGTCTACAAATGACTACAAATGTCTACAAATGTCTACAAATGTAATATGAACTCCTCTGGGAGAGATATTGTAGATGATTACTTACTTCGTTGCTGAAATGGTAAAACACTTGGAAAAAATTCTTAAATATATAAACAAATTTTGACAAAACTTGATGAGGAATATTCCAGCACAGAGCCTTTTGCTTTGATACAGATTAATGCAGAACATTAGTCGATAATGACCCTGTTCATAAAAATATGAAGTGCCAAATAACTTCAACTAAAATAGTGCCGAGATTTATGAAACCAAATTTTAAATTAAGTTTTATGGGATCGGACCTCTCAAAGCTTGCAAAAAAAACTGTGCCCGCAAACTAACGTGACAACAGTAAAATACACCCCCCAATACCTCGAACGTGCTATCCCCCTCCAAAAAAAAACCCCGAAAGAAACTCTTTAGGACTGCTGAAACAAATTTGACCCAATTTGACAAGGATAATCTTGGAATTGATGCCTGTTCATTTGTACCTGTGCAAGTTTTACTGTAAGTGTTCTTATGCCTGGGCTTTTGCAAAATTTTATCAACTGGATTTAATGCATAATCACCTATCTGACATCACCTGCTAAAAAAGGCACTACGATTTTCTCTTCTTAATCTGATTAGAATATGCAGTATTTAAAAATTGGCATTATAACAAGTAGACCTTTGAAATGGTTAAAAACAAAATTCTTAACTGTCACTCTGTAGGAATTCCATACAAAAAGATATGCTACATTGTAAACAAACATAATTAAATAGTTTTGATCACTTGGGAAATGTAACAAGATGCATTATTATATATCATCATCCACTTTGCCGTTGTTGCTGCTATTTTGCTTTAAATAGGTATACGTCTTTGTCAATAGTCAATGAGAAAGGCGTGTGCTTAATTGTTTACGTGCTTACATTTAGCATAATGTGAACTCTGGAAGTGAATAAAATATGAAATGGAGCGCAACAAACCTGTCATGACGAGATGGTGCAAAGCGTTTGTCATAGTTTTTATTTATAATTATTTTGTATGCATTCATGTTTTGGTAATGTATTCCGATTTTTCATATAGAATTACCAAGCTAAAACAAAAATAACTACTTCAGTGCTTTCGTGCCTCTACTCCATATGATTTATTCAAATATAAATAGGCATGGAACAAATGGTGTACGGCAAGGTTTTGTTTTGAATAGTTTCCTGTCAGTCGGGTCATTAATGCTCTCTTAATTGTTTTTATATAGTATAGTTCACAGAGTACGTTGATAATGATTGTTATAAGGCACTGGCTGTCTAATCTTATTGCAGCAAATAGAAATACTGGTATAAACTGGGCTCCGATGCGGCCACTGACATGTATCAAATATTTAAAGTAATATTTGACATGGTCACTTTCCTGCGCAATTGGGTTTGGGGACTGGTAGGTGATGAGGGATGTTTTTACCTATATCTAAATCCAATGATTATTGAGGTATTTATTCAACTAAGCTCTTTTTCAAAATCATTTACAAGTATATTTAATGAAAGACTTTTGGATTGGGCGAAGCAAATTGAGAAGCATTAGGGTGCACACTTTGGTTTAAGAAAAGAGTTGGAAATACTGAGGCTAATTTTGCTTTAAGTTTGTTTGATTAATAAATATGGGTCAAGGTAACATGTGTTGATTTTA
Organism: Potamilus streckersoni; assembly: GCA_016746295.1. Taxonomy (NCBI): domain Eukaryota; kingdom Metazoa; phylum Mollusca; class Bivalvia; order Unionida; family Unionidae; genus Potamilus; species Potamilus streckersoni. Next base: position 1,849,074 of record JAEAOA010002305.1, on the reverse strand, counting down.
CAAGGGCATTTCATAGTCTTTACAGAAATGGGTTGTGGCTGCATGACTTCGTTTAGACAAGGTGTGTACAGTAAAATATTAAATATTTTCGTTCCTTGTACAGTATTGATATGATTCACATTGGGATCTATTGTGGCCTTTTTAGTGTATCGAGCAGGTTTGATACAAGGTGAAGTTACATCATCAATACTATTTTTGTTTTTAACAATAAATCTGGAAACACCATTGCCGTCTACAGGAGATACTTTTTTATAATTGTTACTGCTTGCTGACTATTTAGCTTTATTTAAAAATTGATATAAAATGGGAGCTGAATATTAATTTTATTAAACAATAGTTAAACAGATGGTCCATTAGAACAAACTGGAGTATAAAATATAGAATAAAATAACTTTTAAGTATCTTCGTTTTGTTTTGTCGAGTATATAAATGAATAAATATTATCTACAAGTCACCAAACATTGGATTTTAAAGCACTTAAGGCAATGAATATTTAATCGTCAATGTCTAGCAAAATAAGCATACATGTGCAATCAATCACTAAGGTCTAGTAAACAAGGATACACGTGCAATCAATCACTAATGTCTAGTAAACAAGCGTACACGTGCAATCAATCACTAACGTCTAGTAAACAAGCATACACGTGCAATCAATCACTAATGTCTAGTAAACAAGCATACACGTGCAATCAATCATTAATGTCTAGTAAACAAGCATACACGTTCATTCAATCATTAATGTCTAGTAAACAAGCATACACGTGCAATCAATCACTAATGTCTAATAAAATATATTTACACGTGAATTCAATCATTAATATCTAGTAAAACAAGCATACACGTGCATTCAATCATTAATGTCTAGCAAAACAAGCCTACACATTCATTCAATCATTAATGTCTAGTAAAACAAGCATACACGTGCAATCAATCATTAATGTCTAGTAAAACGTCTAGTAAAACAGACATACAAGTGCATTCAATCACTAATGTCTAATAAAACATTTCCACGTGAATTCAAAAATTATTGTCTAGTAAAAAAGCATACACGTGCATTCAATCATTAATGTCTAGCAAACAAGCATACACGTGCATTCAATCATTAATGTCTAATAAAACATATTTACACGTTAATTCAATCCTTAGTGTCTAGTAAAACAAGCATAAACGTGCTTTAAATCATCGATGTCTAATAAACAAGCATACACGTGCATTAAATCAATAATGTCTAGTAAAACGTCTAGTAAAACGGATATGCACGTGCATTCAATCATTAATGTCTAGTAAAACAAGCATCCACGTGCATTCAATCATTAATGTCTATTAACACGTCTAGTAAAACAGACATAGACGTGCATTCAATCATTAATGTCTAGTTAAACAGACATACAAGTGCATTCAATCATTAGTGTCTAGTAAAACAAGCATAAACGTGCATTCAATCATTAATGTCTATTAACACGTCTAGTAAAACAGACATAGACGTGCATTCAATCATTAATGTCTAATAAAACCTATTTACACGTGAATTCAATCATTAATGTACAGTAAAACAATCATAAACGTACATTCAATCATTAATGTCTAAAAAACAAGCATACACGTGCATTCAATCATTAATATTTAGTAAAACGTCTAGTAAAACAGACATACACGTGCATTCAATCATTAATGTCTAGTAGAACAATTATACACGTGCATTCAATCATTAATGTCTAGTAAAACAAGAATGCACGTGCATTCAATCATTAATGTCTAGTAAAACATATTTACACGTGAACTAAATCATAATTGTCTAGTAAAACAAGCATACACGTGCAATCAATCATTAATGTCTAGTAAAACAAGCATACACGTGCATTCAATCATTAATGTCTAATAAAATATATTTACGCATGCGTTCAATCATTAATGTCTAGCAAAACAAGCATACACGTGCATTCAATCATTAATGTCTAATAAAATATATGTACACGAGAATTCAATCATTAATATCTAGTAAAACAAGCATACACGTGCATTCAATCATTAATGTCTAGTAAAACAAGCATAAAGGTGCATTCAATCTCTAATGTCTAGCAAAACAAGCCTACACATGTATTCAATCATTAATGTCTAGTAAAACAGAATACACGTGCATTCAATCATTAATGTCTAGTAAAACAAGCATACACGTGCATTCAATCATTAATGTCTAGTAAACAAGCATACACGTGAATTCAATCCTTAATGTCTAGTAAAACAAACATACACGTGCAATCAATCATTAATGTCTAGTAAAACAAGCATACACGTGCAATCAATCATTAATGTCTAGTAAAACGTCTAGTAAAACAGACATACAAGTGCATTCAATCACTAATATCTAATAAAACATTTCCACGTGAATTCAAAATTAATGTTTAGTAAAAAAACATACAGATGCATTCAATCATTAATGACTAGTAAAACAAGCATACACGTGCATTCAATCATTAATGTCTAGTAAAACAAGCATAAACGTGCATTCAATCTCTAATGTCTAGCAAAACAAGCCTACACATCCATTCAATCATTAATGTCTAGTAAAACAAGCATACACGTGCAATCAATCATTAATGTCTAGTAAAACATCTAGTAAAACAGACATACAAGTGCATTCAATCACTAATGTCTAATAAAACATTTCCACGTGAATACAAAAATTAATGTCTAGTAAAAAAGCATACACGTGCATTCAATGATTAATGTCTAATAAACAAGCATACACGTGCATTCAATCATTAATGTCTAATAAAACATATTTACACGTTAATTCAATCCTTAATGTCTAGTAAAACAAGCATAAACGTGCTTTAAATCATCGATGTCTAATAAACAAGCATACACGTGCATTAAATCAATAATGTCTAGTAAAACGTCTGGTAAAACAGATATACACGTGCATTCAATCATTAATGTCTAGTAAAACAAGCATCCACGTGCATTCAATTATTAATGTCTATTAACACGTCTAGTAAAACAGACATAGACGCGCATTCAATCATTAATGTCTAATAATACCTATTTACACGTGAATTCAATCATTAATGTCCAGTAAAATAAGCATAATAGTACATTCAATCATTAATGTCTAAAAAACAAGCATACACGTGCATTCAATCATTAATATTTAGTAAAACGTCTAGTAAAACAGACATACACGTGCATTCAATCATTACTGTCTAGTAAAACATATTTACACGTGAATTAAATCATAAAACAAGCATACATGTGCAATCAATCACTAATGTCTAGTAAAACAAGCATAAACGTGCATTCAATCATTAATGTCTAATAAAATATATTTACACATGCGTTCAATCATTAATGTCTAGCAAAATAAGCATACACGTGCATTCAATCATTAATGTCTAATAGAATATATGTACACGTGAATTCAATCATTAATATCTAGTAAAACAAGCATACACGTGCATCCAATCATTAATGTCTAGTAAAACAAGCATAAACGTGCATTCAATCTCTAATGTCTAGCATAACAAGCCTACACATGCATTCAATCATTATTGTCTAGTAAAACTAACATACACGTGCATTCAATCATTAATGTCTAGTAAAAGAAGCATACACGTGCATTCAATCATTAATGTCTAGTAAACAAGCATACACGTGAATTCAATCCTTAATGTCTAGTAAAACAAGTATACACGTGCAATCAATCATTAATGTCTAGTAAAACAGACATACAAGTGCATTCAATCACTAATATCTAATAAAACATTTCCACGTGAATTCAAAAATTAATGTTTAGTAAAAAACTATACAGGTGCTTTCAATCATTAATGTCTAGTAAATAAGCATACACGTGCATTCAATCATTATTGCCTAAAAAACATATTTACACGTGAATTCAATCCTTAATGTCTAGTAAAACAAGCATGCACGTGCATTCAATCATTAATGTCTATTAACACGTCTATTAAAATAGACATAGACGTGCATTCAATCATTAATGTCTAATAAAACCTATTTACACGTGAATTCAATCATTAATGTCCAGTAAAACAAGCATAAACTTGCATTCAATCATTAATGTCTAATAAACAAGCATACACGCGCATTCAATCATTAATATTTAGTAAAACGTCTAGTAAAACAGACATACACGTGAATTCAATCATTAATGTCTAGTAAAACAAGCATAGACGTGCATTCAATCATTAATGTCCAGTAAAACATATTTACACGTGAATTAAATCATAATTGTCTAGTAAAACAAGCATACACGTGCAATCAATCATTAATGTCTAGTAAAACAAGCATACACATGCGTTCAATCATTAATGTCTAGTAAAACAAGCATAAACGTGCATTCAATCATTATTGTCTAGTAAAACAGACATACACGTGCATTCAATCATTAATGTCTAGTAAAACAGACATACACGCGCATTCAATCATTAATGTCTAGTAAAACAAGCATACACGTGCATTCAATCAATAATGTCTAGTAAAACAAGCAAAAACGTGCATTCAATCACTAATGTCTAGTAAAACAAGCATGCACGTGCATTCAATCATCAATGTCTAGTAAAACAGACATACACGTGCATTCAATCATTAATGTCTAATAAACAAGCATACACGTGCATTCAATCATTAATGTCTAGTAAAACAGACGTACACGCGCATTCAATCCTTAATGTCTAGCAAAACAAGCCTACACATTCATTCAATCATTAATGTCTAGTAAAACAAGCATACACGTGCATTCAATTATTAATGTCTAGTAAAACAAGCAAAAACGTGCATTCAATCACTAATGTCTAGTAAAACAAGCATACACGGTCATTCAATCATTAATGTCTAGTAAAACATACACAAAAACTATATATGAACATCACTTAAAGAAGCATATAAGTTCTTTCGAATAAACTCGTAAGTGTCGTAGGTTCAATACCAGCCCATAGCAGTTCCGTTTAATTTGAAAGCACTAGTACTTGACTAGTGACCCCGTCAAAATAGCACAATTATATGCGTCCTTTCATCCATGGACCTGGTTTAGTACAGTGGGAATTCATTGGGTGATAATCGTCTCCAACGAGATCACCTACTTCGGTTTCTAATTAATGGGAGGAAATTCTTGAAAATTATATTTTCCTTTTAAAAATCCTGAAAAAATAATATAGCTAATATTGATCGTTGTAGACAGGTGCGATAATAATTATATGTAATTTAATGCATGACATCGGGACACATTTAGTACTTCCAGTTAAGTACCCACGAATGTATTTCCAGTCTATTTTTAGAGCATTTTTTCCATGTGTCCGTTTGGAAGTGATACAAGAGTTAGATTTAGGCATTTTTGGTATGGATTTAAAGGCAATTGTTTATTCTTTAGAATATAAGCTTATGGTGTGGTTGTCTGTGTGTTTTGACAACAGTGTACAGTGAGTAATAAAGTCTTGGTGATGATCAGGAAGTGAAATTTGTGTTAAATTGCACATTGGTTTGTTGACAGTCAAGCCATTAAAAAAAAATGCCGGTGAAACTCTGACAAGAACTTCACCATGAAGTCATCTTTGAAGGTATTTTAGATTAAAATATGATTTTTATTGAGTGTCACACACAAAAAATTTAGTACTGAGAAACAAATGTAGAGAATATATAGTAAAATTAATTGTGTTCTATGGCCGCATGGAAAGTTATCTAGCTTTGCGACGAGGTCATCTAGAGGCAATCAACATGCGTGCAGGAATTCCAAATTTGAAGCATTAAAAATAGATTTGAAGAACAGCAAAGTAGTATACCTGAAGTATAAATGAATTAAGCAACTCAGCAACTCTTCATGTATGTATGTATGTATGTATGTATGTATGTATGTATGTATGTATGTATGTATGTATGTATGTATGTATGTATGCATGCATGTATGTATGTATGCATGTATGTATGTATGTATGTATGTATGTATGTATGTATGTATGTATGTATGTATGTATATATATATATATATATATATATATATATATTTATATATATATATATATATATATATATATATATATAGATTAAAAAAACTGACGATGAACAGAACGAAACTATCAACTAACTAGCCTAAGCGCTTTCGACTCTTAATGAGTCTTTTTCAAAGGCAAATACAAAACATAGTTACGACAAACAAATAAACACAAAAGCGTTGCGTTTGTAAACCTCTACATTTCTATGATAGAACCTCTACATTTCTATGATAGAAATGTAGAGGTTTACAAACGCAACGTTTTTGTGTTTATTTGTTTGTCGTAACTATGTTTTGTATTTGCCTTTGAAAAAGACTCATTAAGAGTCGAAAGCGCTTAGGCTAGTTAGTTGCTAGTTTCGTACTGTTCGTCGTCAGTTTATTGCATCTATTTTAATTAATACCTGACAAACGTGATCCCTTGGTGGATCCAGTACGCTTGAGAGGGTTGTTATTCGCCATATGATTTGTATTCTTTATATATATATATATATATATATATATATATATATATATATATATATATATATATATATATATATATATATATATATATATATATATATATATATGGGGGGTGTTTGTGTTTGTGTTTGTGTGTGTGTTTGTGTTTGTGTGTGTGTGCGTGTATGTTTACTGTTGTTGTAGAAATGGGAATGAAGCCTGTTTTTGAAAGCATTACATAAAATGTTAATCCTATGACATTGTCACGACGTACCAAGGAAGGGCAACATTCATTCGCATACAACAAAACCAAATTTTAAGCAACTTAATCTACTTTGCCAGGCTGCACATGGTATTAGATATGTACTAGTGTGTGAGTATTTATGTAATTTAATATTCTTTGTTCACGATTTCACCGACAAGAATGATTAATTCAATAGACTGAGATATTCCAGTCAAATTAGCCCACAAAAACCTACAATAACCTACGATAGTGTAGATGTTAGCATGCCAAACTCAACACCAAAATTGTGTGGGTTTGAATCCTTTGTTGTGTCCTTCGGCAATGCACTTTATTTCAATTACATCGGAACTAAATAAACAAAACAGAGAAAACCAAATACATCCTATTGTTGTTGTTGTTTTTGTTGTTGTTATTATTATTATTATTATTATTATTATTATTATTATTATTATTATTATTATTATTATTATTATTATTGCTGTTGTTGTTGTTGTTGTTGTTGTTGTTGATGATGATGATGATGTTGTTGTTAAGGAACCATTTCAAGTAGATGTAAGTACATGTATTATATACACTGTAGGGCATATCCAATTAAGTTTTTTCCCAATTTTTCATAGAAAGACAAATATGCATGCATGTTGAAATTCTGGATTTAGAAATTTAGATGGGAAATAAACAGTATCCGTCTGCATTCAATCTTTTGAAAAATAATTACTAACAATAACTACTCCTCTAATTGCTATTATTAGGTTCGAGTTTTCTCCTTTGATGTCCATTTTATTTTACTGTCTAAGTAGAAGGTGCGGATAGTTTGTGGCAAATCGAAGGGTCACAATTTTAATAACTAATATGAAGAGACACCCAGATATTCATCAAAATAAAGAAAGAACGTACATAAATGTTTAACTCTTCAACTTCATTTATTTTAAATGAGTCGATAGACAACTTCCTAGGGCACTCTAAGCTTTCAAAAACTAATCACTAAGACTCTCACATTACTCTAGAATTTGTTATTTGATAGATTGACATCCACGGTAAATGTACTCTAGCGAGGAAGTATGTACATTGTTCTAATGAATGAGATCATTCGGGTTTTCATTATCTTTTAGGATATTTAGGCAGCGGTGTTGTTTTATTTCTATTTACTTTTACTGAATTTTCACCGTCTTGCCACTTCATCACAGATTATGGTCAGGGCAGTTTTTCCTCATCGAGTGAATACCTTTTAATACTGGTGGAGATTTAAATTCGATTATTGCAAAAAATGACAGTTATCAAATCGATAGTCTCCATTACATGCATTTCAGCTTTTTCTGGATTTTTAATTTGTTCATACGTTTATATCGTTTCCGACATCACTTAAGCTTTTGAAAAATAATTTGTACGTTTTCTAAAAATACCCACTGTAATCGACTTCGATGGTCAAAGCGATAGACAACAGAAAAGGTGTGGACATTTAATTTGGAGGAAATGGTTGTTGCTCTAATTAGTTTCCGGCCACTTAGGCATTTTGTGTTGCTTTAACTATATTTTGACGCAATATTTTCTACCACAAAAGTTGCTTCTCGTAATCCATGACTCTGACTAAGTGCTAATGCCAGTGTAAATCGATTCGTCACGTTTAAATGAAAACCAGACGATTTTTTAGCACGTCGTGAACTTTGGTTATTGTTGTTTAAACCTTGCAATAAACAAAATCGAAGGAAGGCAGCTTTAGTTTCCATTTTATGTATGTTTGAACTTTACAAGACACTATTTGCTGTGGTCAAAACCAGAGAAATGTTTAAACAGCGCGAGGTCTTTTTGCTGAAGAAGAATGCACCGAAAAGCGGGCACTGACGTCTGGCGAATGGGCGGCTGATGCTAGAACAACAACAACAACAACAACAACAATACTACTACTACTACTACTACTACTACTACTACTACTAATAATAATAATAATGATGGAAAGATCATCATCATCGTTGTAGTCGTCATCATCATCATCATCATCATTATCATCATCATCATCATCATGACGACTGGATACTGATGCTGATTACGGATAGTGGTAATGCAATGGTTATAACGCTTGCATGTCAGTCTTTCGAATTTTGAAATTATTAGTTTCGTATTAATATTTTTTTCTCTCATCAATGAATACTTCCTCCATTTGTACTTTATTCCAGGTTCAGTTCAATTCTCACTGAAACGCACTTGTCGAGTTCTTCGGAATTTTGTTAATGTTAAGTCCAATGTGATCACAAAATTATATCTTAGCTGCTGATGGAATCAATAGTTACGGGTCACATCTTCGATACTGGGTGTGGCGCCGTCATACCATGCTAATTTGTTTTTCTTACTGATTCTTCATGAAAATTTGTTCTCTGAACTGCCTTGGTCTTTGCTCTCGTATGTGATATGCACAGATTCATGGAACCCTTTTAGGGGGTGGGGTACTGAAATACTTGGCATATGTGAATTTTTTTAAAAAAATATACACATCAATAGATTATTTTTGCAACAATTACGCAGATCAAATGTTTTAACTTTATTAAGAATATTTTTGAAATGGATACTTCTTTTTATAAAACTTATATTCAATGGTCAGAAAACAATGCCTATTTTGACCAAATTTAGAACAGTTATAGCTTTTAATAGGCTTTTTGGATCATTATAACACGTATATTGCTCATATCACTTTAAATGAACAAAGCAGGAATTATACATTGCAAATAATTATAACTGGAGGAGTACCTAGATTACACTATTGCAATTCACGAACAGTTAGGAATAGCTAATTAGCTACAACTTAAACAAACAACTGAATAGTCTTTTAACTTCCAAAAGTTCACCAAAATTTGGCCAAGTCCAAAAAAAATTCACATTTAAGTTTGATCTAACCCCCAAGAAAATACGTAGGTGTAAAGTTAGTTATTCGTAACATCAGTGACCACATGTTTATTTGTTGACTCGAGCACAGGGATGCACACACTTTTTTTTAGCATGCGAGCTACTTATAAAATGACCAAGCTAAAATGATCTAATTACCACAACAATGTAAAACATATATTGGCTGACGTCTATTTTTTTTAATGCTACACAATCTACTCAAGCTACATTTGCGATCGACCGGTCGATCGCGATCGACGTATTGTGCACCCTTGCTATAGCAGACTTAAGCTATTCACTTTTGAGATGTTCAGTCCTGGTCTGAACAGTTGTAAAAAAGTTTTATGTTTTTTTTACCCTCGACCCCCGATCTATTGTTAAGGGAATTTCCATAAGTAATCAAAGAGAAATTGGTTGAAAATTTAAAAAAAAATATATATTATGAAATGGAGTTAATCTATTTCCTTTTATTTTTCATAGGGTAATACTCGTCTCGGTTCATCTCTTCAGTTTTCACGATTTTCCTCCCCTTGGTCGAAACTAAGTAATAAAGGGTTAGTTCCCTTCCTAGTAATAATTGTTTAGTATTCCTTTCTTAGTAATAAGGGGTAAGTATTCCCTTCCTAAGACAAAGTATTTTTGCTGGATTCCTCCACATTTTTGCAATTATTTTTTTTGTAAGCCAGATATCTTGTTTCAAGTGTCAGCTATTGGTGTATATGCTATATTGCACGTGTTCTGCTGTATCCATTATTTTTTGTTTGGAGTGGCTTTTCGTGAGTACAGTGTCTGTTAGAGTTATTTGCTTTTTGTATTATAACAAGAAAACCGTTATGTACTAGAAGGAGCGGCACTATCTTTTATTACTGCGTAAATAAGTCGAGATATCTCGATTTTCTTGTCTGGATTATATTTGACCAAAATTTATCACATTTTTGTATCCTAGTGATTTGTTTCTGTGTGTAACACAAATAAATAATTAGAAAATGAAGGATATTTAAGATTATATGTACTGCTGTTTGTGTGTTGCGTGTAATGCGTGTGTTGCGTGTAATGCGTCTCACTCTCTTGATGCACGGACTTTACATGCATTATCAAGCATCCTTTATTTGGCCAGCATTACTTTTTTGTAAAAATATATTTACACCAGGCTGCTGTTCATTTATATATTTATAGGCATAAATATTTCTTCTGCCGGCTTTGTTTAGCCTAGAGTCTTCTTTTATCTAAAAGTGCAAATTAAAGTATGGCCAAAATGAAACAAATAGTAAAAAGGAGTATATATAATTCTTATTCGAGTATGAATTCTTTTGTTTCTTAGTTAAAGGCATATTTTTTGTTAAGTAGTATTGTTATTCATTTGTTTGATAGGAAACTTTTGTTAGACTTGATATTGCGTATATGTATTCACTTGTATGTATTCTCTTTGTCCATTTACCATGTAACCCGTTTCTTTGACTCATCTGTCGGACTGTCTTGCGTAATGCCACGTAACACTGCCGTTCAGTTGTGCTACATTAACTTAGGGATTACACTATTCCTTGTCCCAGTCTGCATCTCTTTTTGTCCGTGTGTGTGTGTGCGTGCGTGCGTGTGTGTGTGTTACATCTATGATAGTATCCCTTGGTTGTTTCCCCTTTTTTATTGGTGCAAACAAGGTAATACTTCAATTTTATTATTTTTACATCAGATTTGCATTACATGATAAAAGGTAGTTATAATCGAACAAAACAAAAACACCCCCCCCAACAAATTATCAACTGTAAAGAAGAAATAATAATTTAATTAAATAGAAGTATACAATGATGTTACTTCCCCTTAGCTACGATTTCCCACATATATAAGACACCAACCGGAAATAACGTACATTTATCCCCCAAGACGAAGTTCATGCTTCTTCTGAAAAAAAACAACGAAAAAAAAAAAAAAAAAAAACCCACTATAAACTATTGATAGGGAACATTTAGATAAAACTCCTGAAAACTAATTTACTGTTCAGCTTTATGTTGATATGCGTGCACGACACACTAGGTTGTGTCGCTTTCAAAACTGCTCCATTGTTTCAGTTTATTTTGAAAATTCCCGTTAATGCAGGTAAAACGGAATAGAAGATGGCTTTCCCATGTCAGCTGACTTTATAGTATAAAAAGAAATGCCACACTTGAAAGAATCCAAAGAAACCAAACTTGGCTTTTTTTATGTCGGTAGACTTTATATTATTCTGTAGAATATTATCATTTAAGTATTATTCTTTTATAAATCAATATTGATACTTTGACATGAAGACTTAAATTGTGAATGTCGTTGTGCAGATGTATATATTTTGGCCATACAAATGTATATAAATATTTTAATTAGAACAAGCAAGATATGACAGTTTGTGTTCTCTCTCTCTCTCTCTCTCTCTCTCTCTCTCTCTCTCTCTCTCTCTCTCTCTCTCTCTCTCTCTCTCTCTCTCTCTATCTATCTATCTATCTATCTATCTATCTATCTATCTATCTATCTATCTATATATATATATATATATATATATATATATATATATATATATATATATATATATATACGTTGCGAAGTATGACTATTTTCTTTTAAAGAGCATCAAATCAAGAAAGTTTGTTTAAATTTAGTTTTTTTTTCCCTAAACCTATCTCTAAAACCTATCTTACATAGTATCTACTTGTTGTTTGAAGAAAAGAACTTGTTCAAACTATTGTTAAGTTGTGTCGAATTGTCTTTCGAGTTGGGCCGAATTGTCTTGTGCCAAATTTACCTTGAGCTAAATTGATTATAATCCGGCATAAATGAGACAACTTTCCCATCCCTCACCCAATTCGACCCCACAGCGTGAATCCACATTTTTTTTTCTTCCTGGTAAACAAGGTCTATAGGAGAAAGAAAGAAACCCTTTTCCCACCATCACTCTTTTAGTTACATCCATATGCAATAGAGTGCACCATATTTGCTGCACAAAAGCAGTATCGTAAGATATATCACGTAGATATTTACTGTGGGAAATTAAACACTTGAGTGGATAGGTTGACTAGAAAGTATAAATGTACACCATATCCGTTTTTGGCACGCAGAAACTACCGATTATGTTTTTTTTTGTTTTTTTGGTTGTTTTTTTTACAGAGTTTGCCGAATAATTGTTTCATTTAAAATGCGGATTTTTTTTAAGTCCAATTAAACATTTGTATGATGTGCATACATAATAACAAATGCTTTTTACTGACTATAATGATATCACATGTTTGTACAATATAGGTGGAAAGTGACCTTTAATACAAAGAAGGGTACATATAATAATAAGCTCAATAAGCTCTCTTACTGAAAACCCCAAAAGTGACAATCTAATTTGATGTAAATCATGTACGTGTCTTCCATATATTAAAGATCTTATGATTTTTCACTTAAAGCAGTGATAAACAAAGAAAGGTACAAACGAATTCATAAAATGGGCACTTTTGTGCCTTTGATTGATAAAAATCTTTGCTTTTTATTTTAAACGTTCTTTAACACATTATATTATATTATATTATATTATATTATATTATATTATATTATATTATATTATATTATATTATATTATATTATATTATATTATATTATATTATTTATTTAATAGATAATAAATTATGTCATCATACCTAATGAAGTCACAAATGAAGCAAAATTGTAATGACAGAGTCATCAGAATACGCTTAGTTGTTGCTGTTTTGGCTTTACTGCCATTTGTGAATACAAAATGGTCAGTATTTTTGGCAGAAGAAGAACCCAGGAAAACTCCGGAAAGAACCAACGATCTACAGGCGGACAGAGGTGAAATGGCAGCGCTTTAGACCACTTAGCAGCCCGCGACCTCTAAGAACATGTTTAGTGTCACTTCTATACGATATGTTACTGGGGTTTTTTTGTATTAAAATGCCAACAAAACGTTTTTAAAGAAATCATCATGGTTTCATTATGCGATAGACAAACATTTGTGCTCATCTCAAATACAATTTATGAAATTCAAAGTATATTTTCAGAGTTTTACTCGACAAGGTTTGTAAAAGTCATACATTCTTCAACTCGTTGTATAATAGACAGACATTTACTAAAAGAGACACTATAATATGCTATTGGGAAAACATGTTTATTTTCTGAGGAGCTATAAAAGGTCTTTCGAAAAAGAATAATTTACTTTGCTGACTGTCAGAAAACATGCATTTATTATGATTTGTTTCAATTTGAACTTATATATTATAATTAAATTCAAACATAGCTAATTAAAGCTAATACAAATAACTTACACTTATAAATATATTTATTGATTATCTACCTTATCTGCCCTAAGGACAAGTAAGCCTAACGTATGACCTTCCGTCAGGCACATGTAGTATCGTGTTTGTCATTTCTAAACATCACTCATGCAATCAAATTTTTCAAAGAACATTTTGGTATAAAGTATTTTAAGAAATTATGCCGATTCATAATCAGATATATATGTCGTTCCTGTAGAAAAGAAAAAAAGCTAAACATTTAGATTAAAATAGAATAAAACCAAAAGCTGACTTAAAGCACAAGGACACAGAGATTTAAATAAATCTTGATAACGGGCCGTTCATAAAAGTTGATAAATCTGTACACAAAAAAATAAGCAGAATTTTACAAAATAAGTTACAAAGCAATCAGGAAGTAAGGCATTTAAATTTGTATTAATGACGTATGTTCTCTATCAAATATCACCGTCGTTAGAAAAAAAGAAAGATTTGAAACATCTTTGCAGAGATTCAAATAATGCTCTACACAATTACAAAATTCGACAGATAGTATTTTAGTATCAAGGTTTCACGTGTTGTGAAAATGATATTCAGCCATCGTCAAAAATTACTGACGTTACAGAAAAAGATAACCAACTTTCAGCGATCGTAAAAAAAAGTTGAAGAGATGGAATGTGATCAGATTTAACCTGGAGCATAACAGCATCAGGTAAATATGAATTGAAACATGTGATGGTGACTTGATTGCAAACTGAAGAAAGAAAACCTTAAAGCGACTTCTTCTCCACAATCCACAAAACATGATTATATTATATTTCTTCTAGAGCAACCTGACATCAGGGTCTTTACAATTTGTATGAGTAATACCGATCTGCCATCAAATACGGCCGTAATTATTAACAAAATAGGGCATACAAATCCAAAAACAGTGAATGACTTCTCACATTAAAATTTACACAATTTGAGCATCAAAAAAAAAAAACAAACTAAGAGACAACCTTGATATCAGGCTCTTTCAAATTTCCACAGATGAAGTAAATCAGATGTGGATACTGATAATTACTCAGATGACTTGGAAAAACTGTTAAAGGTGATATAGATTTAGTCTGACATCTTCCTTACGAGCGAAATTGTACCCTCCTCCTGGCCAGCTTTACATGTCGTTGATTTCTTAAAAATGTATTTGACGTCACCAGGTGGACATTGATGTACTATAAAATAAACACAAATTACCTCTAGTTAATTAAAGCACTCGAAATGAACTATATCAGAACAAAACTCAACATTTTATTTCTGATTTGCCTAAAATGGAAACATTAATAAATCTTCCATTGAAGGTGTGTTTTTGTCTCAAAACCATAACAGCAAGGGTTCTTTTATGTGAAAAAAAGATACTAAAATAACATGAAAGTTTGATCGTAGTCTAAATTGGCGTAACATTCAAAGAGGTCGCTGCAATTTATTTTCTTCTGAAGCCATTTAGGCTCGTTTTAAGCTTAAAGTTTTTTTTTTACTAACTTCGAAGTCATTATGAGACGAGACCTCCTACTGAGAACAAACTGTCGACAAGTGCGTGTTTGCTTGTGAAGAAAGCTGATTTAATTATTACTGCACATAAACACTATTCCACTGGCGTCGTGTTTCTTTCTTGCCAATAATTGTCAATTAATCTATGTTGTTGATTTTGTTGGTATGGCGTTATTTTTGCCACAGCAACACAGATAGGTTATTTAGCGCCGAGGCAATTGGAATAAAGTACAGTGCCCAAGGACACAGCAAGGCTAACCAATCTGGGCTGATCATATGGTAGGATTAAACCCCGCATCCTTTTGATAGCGAATCCAGTATGCTAACCACTGAGTTACCGGGTCCCCTGCATATATTAGTCGCTTCTTAGAATGTGTTGGAGAGCACTTGTGGCCTAAAGCACATCCGTGACCTTGCAAGGGTGGATGTTACAAAATTTTAATTCAGTGGCAAAGTACTCCAGAGGTAACTGGTTCTGGAGAGACACGATCTTTATCTGGAAACTGTTTAATCATCATCCACATGTGACACAGATACCATGCATAAAATTTAAATTACCAGCCCGAAACATTTTTTTGTCAAATTAATTTTTCCTCCTTAGAAGACTAATGGACCTAATTTTAATCTGCCATAGTCTATGGAACCCATTTTTTTTTGGGTGGGTAAAATCAAGAAAGTATTAGGAGATAATTTCTAATGGAGGGGAGAGGAGGAGAGATTTCGACCACCTAGGGACGTCCATAGGGTTTAATCCGGCACTGATACCATGGAGCTAATTTGTGATTAACCTTCTTTTAAATTTCCGTGAATTATATCTTTTCCAATCATGTTAAGTAAGTGCCCCATATAACGTCAATTATTGCATGAAATATTGAAGTTGGAACACATGTAATCATCAAAATAAATAATTTGATGATTGGATCAATGCCATTTTGAAGAAAACGTACGGTACTTAAGGACCAACACTTCTGTTACCATTTTAGATGGAAACAAACTTTTATATATCTCAGATTAAACAATATATTTTAATACAAGTGTTTCATTATACTTGCACTTGTTATCAGTCATATAAAAGTAGACGTTAGAAAGCTATGACTATTATTAAAAAAATAATATTATATGGCTGTAACTTTCTCAACTGCAAATAATGAATCTCTTTTGATGAAATGACTACGTGTGTTACATGCCATAACATAATGTATAATGTGCTTATTGAAAAATGAGTTGTGATAGGGGTGATGACAAAGTTATTTTCATTGTTAAAAATAAACATTCTAAACACTACCATCCCCTACACAAGGAAATAAAAATAAGTTTTCAAACCTAAACCCATACTACATACTCACGACCAAACATGGTACAGTATTTTTTTCTTTAGGATTCCTGGCTATAAAAATACCTTTTCCTATTTTCTCTAAAATAAACAGCCAATCTCCAAAGCAAAGTTATATTTTAAACCATCAACCATATATTTTGAACTGTGCAAATTGACGCCAGCTGCAGAAGACCTTACCAACCTAAAGATATAAGTCCTTAATCTGTAATGACTTTAATATTCGTCCACATTGTAATTGAAATATATTAACTGTTTATTTTTCTTGTTTGTTTTTGTGGGTTTAATGGCAATTTTCTGCATATAACAGACTAGATATGGCAGCCAGTTTATTTGATGGAGGAAAAATTGGGAAAGACCCTAGAAAGAAGCAATCGCCCACTGAAAGCTACTGGGAAGCTTTATCACATACCCACACTCGTCGAGCCAGAACTCACACCACTCGGCCACACTGGGGCCCAGATATGTTAAGAGCTACAATCGTATTGAAAATGTCCTTAATGTCATAATTCAGCATGTGAGGGTTTTCGAGACCCTACTCCAGATCATGTAAAATATGCTTATAAACGTAAATATTATTACCGAGTTGGAACTCTGGAGAAAAATGACGGCTGTCGAGGTAAATTCAGTGTTTACAAGTTACAAAAATAGAATGCGCTTTCTGTTTTTATTTTTTTCTGCATCACAGCGACCGACTCAAAAAGGAATGTGTATCTGGACTAAATCAAAAGTATGTGTATTGTATGCAAAAATATAACATTTATTACGCATTCTATTGCACAAGACTCCTTGAAATGTTGACTAAAAGTTTAACTTTCTAAGGACCCAGATTTAACTCAGATGAAGACATTTCAGTAAAAATTTCAGCAATATTTATTTCAGATTCGAAAATTAGGCTAAGCCATGTTACTGGCGATATTTATTACAACTGACGTCATATTGCAAATATATAGAATAGTAGGTATACAAAACGACGTATATAAATAGAGGATCACAGATGGGTAATGATTTAATATTGAATTTATGAAACGAGTTGAACAGCTCCGGTGGCCTAGTGGTTAGAGCGTCCGCCTCGGATGCGGGAGGTCGTGGGTTCGATCCCTGGTCGAGTCATACCAAAGACTTACAAAAATGGTACTAACAGCTGCCTCGCTTGACGCTCAGTATTCAGAGGTTAGTGTTAGGACTGGTCGGCTTGGTGTCAGGATAATGTGACTGGGTGGGACATCATGCTATATGTCTGCGGCATGATGCCTCAGTGCTAGACATCACTATAAACTGCTACACTGCAGACATCGTAGCAATATGACTGAAAAATTGTTAAAGCTACGTTAAAATCATAAACACACATGAAACGAGTTGAATAATGTCCAGCTTTTGAGAGCGCCTTCGCGAGCAAAAGCGGACATTGTCCAACCAGAATCAAAAATTTAATATTAAATTATTACAGATTTGAGATTCTTTTCATCACAGTTTTTAATTCAGTGGAAATAATTTAGACAGAAATCAAAACGAATAATTTCGTTCATTCTTACAGACGATGCACCTTCATTTGTTATGTATAAAATATAGTCCCAAACAAATTTGAACTAGTAAAAGTAGATTGCACTTTTTATACAAACTATAAATCAAAGAAAAATCTTCCATCCGAATAAACAGAACATGTAACGACAAAATCATTTTTTCAAAACAGAATGGTTGATGTGATGTGATGATGCCACAATGTTTGATACGGTAGACAGTACAGAAGACGTAGAGTACATCTTTACCTTAAAGTGTCACTTTCAGAACTAAACGTTACATTGTTGAGATTTTCATGTAAAATAATATCACTGGATGCAAAAATTACCACAATTACTGCTATGTATGTGTGTGACCGGATATTTGCATTTGATTTGGAACGATAGACTATACAGAAGACGTCAACAAGTTTCTTTTCGTGTGGGATTTACGGAAAGATTCTGTGGTTGGATAAAGTTGTGTCACTTAGGAGACCCATTTATGTCCAGATTCTTCTGTGAACAGAGGAGAGTTTATTTACTTCTTTAAGTTAACTTTTAAATCACGCTTGTATATACGGTAGAAAGTCAACAAATGCATGTTTACCACCTTTGCCACCACTAACATTACGTGGTCATCTGCCTACTCCTGTCACACCTTTTAAAAAATTTTCTATAGTTATACCAAGAGTTGTTATTGCTGTCAGATCTTTAGCAGTACAAAAATGGTTGCAATTTTTTTAACCACTTTTCTTTAGCAGTAAGTGTTTAATGTTTCAAATCAAGGCAACATATCAATCTTTGGGATTAATTTTGCTGATATATTTTCTAAAGGCAATTTCTATATGTCGCCAATTTCAACTATCTTTCCTCTTTTAGCTAGTATAATACAAATGTTCTTAAACTTGATCTTTCACAATCGTATCCGTTTCTTTGCCTATATCCCTTTGAATCTCCTCCTCTTGATGACATGTATTTCAACGTCTGATTTCATTGATATTTTCCTTTATTCATCAACTTTTTCATTGCATCTATATACTTTTTCATTGCATCTATATATTCTCTACCTTTCTTTCTTTTTCATTGCATTTATATAACCTCTATCATTCTTTCTTTTTCAAGCTCATTTTTTACTTGCTGCTCAATTGGCTCGGATGTTTTAATTACTTCCAGTTATATTTCCTCTATATACTTTTGCTGAAATGTTTATTTTAAAGGTGTATTTATAGGTTCATCATTGATGATTTTCATTTATTACCTTCTCTTGTCAAACCGACAGATTTGAGAAAATCTCTATAAAGTTTCGTACTCTCATCTTTACTCGGTTTCCTCTTTTTAGAAACGTGTATAGACTCATACAGCTTGAGTATACAGTGTTCCTGTCATTCTTTACTTCACAGATTACTAATTTATACTGTGTTTCATTTATGTTTACATATTATTTTATCATTCTTTATGCTAATCAAAGAGATCTATAACAGAAAGAGTTATTGTATGAATGTCAAATCCTTATTAGATGTTCATCCATTCTATCATAATCCCAATGGTCATATCTGCAACGTAAGTAAGAGTATAAAATTCCACGTCACAAACTTTGCTATTATACGCTATTAAAATAGATTTAAAAAGACGTGTAAGAAGTTTGGCTATATTGAAAATAAAAATGTCAGTAACAGAAGCAAAACTATCAATAAGAAGAACACAAACTGCAATTAAACTTTAGTACAGCAAATGGAATATGTAAGAAAACAAATACTTTGACAAGAAGTTGTACAATATTGATAAAAAATAAATAAAAGAAAACGTACAAAATTTGAGTAAATGTTAGATCAGCTGAAATATGTAGATCAATTTTAATAATGAAATGACATATCTGATAAGCAGATTTGTTAAAATTGATAATTTAAAAAAATTAAATGATTGCACAATAACAAATGGAAGAAGATATTTTACAGGGCTTCTCTCATTTAGGTTAAAATTAAATATTTATGCATAGAGCGGAAGATTGATCACTTTATAGCTAATACATTCACACACACACACACACACACACACACACACACACACACACACACACACAACTTAAACAACAAGCATACAGATGAAAGTAACAGATGCGAAACATTTAGGGAGAACAACTCTCATGTGTTTTAAAAACGAAAACACAAAAATGGTTCTGAATAAATATGTATTGGATGTGTTGCAATCGATGCATTTTTTTTTACATTGACCAAGGTTGTAATAACCGCTATCATTACAGGAGTATCTATCTATTGCACAGTAATTTTTAAGAAATATAAAGAACAAGTTCTAGAACCATTATATAAAACCGATCAAGATATATGAATGAAGGTAATCAATCATAAAGTTTACAGTTTTAAAAGTTTCATACTTTTTATTGTTTTCTTTTGTTCTCATTTTGTGATGGCATTTTGTATTTCTTTGACCCGATTATGCTACAGTGCAAACGTTGTTTTTGTTGCACTTTACAAGAAAAGTGAAAAACATAAGGAATAGTAAACTTAGTATATAGTTGTTTTCATTCATACTTTCAGGTTTTGTAAAATTTATCCTTCTATTGTGTAAGTAAACTGATGGAACACAGATTATATTTAATGTTGTTTCCGACTTTTATATTTTATTTCTCCTAAAAAGTTTGTATTTCTTGTAAAAAAAAATAATTTGAAATTTTCGACGCTGCTGTACATTTGCGTTTCTGTACTTATTCGCGTATTCATTCCAGTTTTTTTATTTTAGTCTTTCATTGTTCCCGAAGCCTGTTTTGGATTCTCCGCTTTGTCCATTCCACCTGTTTGTTTCACTCTTTCTGGCAAGTGTTGTAGTACTTATCACCTTTATTAAACTCAGTTATGTTTTATTCGCGTCAAATTCGGTGTATGTTTAGGTATCCGTTTGCTTCGGACTATTATTTTCTATTCTGTGCTAAAGAAAGTTCTAAGGTTATAGAGAGACCAGAAAGGTAACAACACAATGAACTAAAGAACAACGTAGAGGTAAACTGAAAAAGCAACTTGTAAAACGTTCACAATAACGAAAACAAGGTAAAGTATTACACTTAAACCAAAGTCAAGACAAAACTATAATATATTGTTTAATTCCATATTCAGAAATATATCAATCGAGGACCTCTACACCTGGTAAATGACACAAGAGCAAAGAAAAACCAATTAAAATAGGTATGTCAAATAAGCTGTGCAGCTAAGATAAATAAAGCACGAAAATATTAAATTTTTCTTTCAATTTTAACCTTAGATCTTCCGCTAATTCTGACTGTAATATATCTTAGATAAGTGGAAAATAATGATCAATTTGGTTACTCAGTCGATATCAAAAGGTAAATAAAAATATTTAATAAATGAATTACAAATCTATTATTCAGAAGAGGACAAAAATTGTTTTCTTTTTATTGTTTTTGATTAGAAGACTTAATAATAATCTTATGCCGTATATACAGCAGCTGAAGCAATTGGGATTGGATTAATTGTTATGAATGTTTCAGTATCCACAAAAAGAACTTTTATTCTGCTATTTTATCCAACTGATTCAGATATAGAAAGGATAAGACATGGTATTATCATACATTACTTTTGCAGAAATGACTGGAAGAAAAATAAGAAAAGGCAAGTAACAAATAGATTACAGAATATGTTAAAAGAAAACCATCTCAGTGCATTGATGCAAATGCATTTTATTCATGATGAATGACACAAAACGAAGCATAATTGGTCATTGGATCATTATACGATCTGCTTAGGTAAATCAGAAATTGGAAAAGTAAAAAATAAAAACCGATCTATTGAACAAAAAATAGGTTTTATTTATAAACTTTTTATATACAAAATGCTAAAATTTTATATGCAGATAGTTCTAAAGGAATCTCACATGTTCACGGAATGATGAAATTCAAACGAAACCATGGATGGAACCATATATTAATAATAATTTTAAACTAACAACTGAAGCAAAATATAATGAGAGAGATCACGAATCTTCTTTATATAAACCAATGAATAGCACTCCGTTTAGTAAGACAATGCAAAATGTAAAAGAGTATATGTGCAATTATGCAGGTAAGAAGAAAAGAATAAGAAATTCATTCGACAATCAAACATTTTCTGTATAAATATATTCACTGAAGATTTTGTTGGTATTTATATGATAAAGACTAATTTACACGGGTAGTATTATTCTCGATATATCAAAATATAATTTTTATTATAATAATTTAAAAGCAAAATATGGTGCGAAAGTGGGATTGGTGAATACTGTCATTAATGTTGGAAATAATAACCGATGATGCATATAGAGATCTGAAAAAAGTTTTACGTCTTTATGACAAAGTAGAATGTCCATTTTCTAAGAAGCACAACAAATTAAATGCATGCGTAAATTAAAAGATGAAACAAAAGGAGAAATTATCGGTGAGTTTTGTGGCTTGAGAGCAAAAATGTATTCATGTCTGTTATTAAATAATTATAACACTAAAAGAATCAAAGTCATAATAAAACAAATTTAACACATATGTTCTATAAATATATTCTACCTAATCGGAAAAAAATGAAATGCATCGAATAATATTTCAAAATTAAATTTGGTTGTTATATAAAAGTTAAACGCAATTGCTTTATAAAATGTATGATATTGATTGTACAAATCAGCTTTCATTTGGCCATTATAAAATTATCAACAAAATTATTACAGAGAATTTAAAACACTTTGTATCATAAAACACTTTTAAGACATTTCATATTTTATTTCAACAATTTTAAATAAAATATAGAACGATTTTAAAATTTAAAATATAAAACGGGTTAATGAAATAATAAAATAGGGTAAAGAAGTAAGAAAAGTAGAAGGCAACAATACATTGAGCAAGAATAAAACACACACACACTTAAACACACACACACTTACACATACACACACACACATATATATATATATATATATATATATATATATATATATATATATATATATATATATATATATATATATATACGCACGCACATACATACACACATACATACATACATACATACATACATACATACATACATACATACATACATACATACATACATACATACATACATACATACATACATACATACATACATACATACATTAAGGGTTTCCTTTAAATGAAAAATTTATGCAAGAAGTGGTCTCTATTAGACATTTATATTTTTAAATCACCTACAACATACATATTTGCCTTTTGAACGGAATATGAGGTTTTAATTAAAAGATTTGGCAGTTACCTTGGGTTTATAGTTGCTATTGTATTATTTTCCTTCATCGGGGAGTGAGGCTATTGGTTGTTTTGTTTTTATGTTGAGGATCAGGAGAGATACTGTCTGTACTATTCCAAATAAATATTGTCTAGTGGTGTCCTTATTAACAATATTACATTCAGTGCTGTCTTTATTAACAATATTACATTCAGTGCTGTCCTTGTTAACAATATTACATTCAGTGTTGTCCTTATTACGAATGTTACATTCAGTGCTGTCCTTGTTAACAATATTACATTCAGTGTTGTCCTTATTACGAATGTTACATTCAGTGCTGTCCTTGTTAACAATATTACATTCAGTGTTGTCCTTATTACGAATGTTACATTCAGTGCTGTCCTTGTTAACAATATTACATTCAGTGTTGTCCTTATTACGAATGTTACATTCAGTGCTGTCCTTGTTAACAATATTACATTCAGTGTTGTCCTTATTACGAATGTTACATTCAGTGCTGTCCTTATTACGAATGTTACATTCAGTGCTGTCCTTATTACGAATGTTACATTCAGTGCTGTCCTTGTTAACAATATTACATTCAGTGTTGTCCTTATTAGGAATGTTACATTCAGTGCTGTCCTTATTACGAATGTTACATTCAGTGCTGTCCTTGTTAACAATATTACATTCAGTGTAGTCCTCATTAAGAATATCATTTTCAGCGTTGTCTTTGTCAAAATATTACAATCTGTATTACACTTATTAAGAATATTACATGCTGTGTTTCTTTACTAAGAATATTATCTGTTGTGTTGAGCTTGTTAAGAATGTTATATTTTGTTTCGTCCTTTAGAGAATATTACAGTTTGTTGTCTATACTCAGAATATTACATTTGTGTGCAATACGCAAATAAACTAGGGAAAGTTTATTTCACGAGATGATCAAGACATTGTATTCTTAAAAGAGAAACCTATATAACTCTTTAGGTCGAGTGAAAGACTTGCTTTCTGGTAAATAAAACTTCATAAAAAGCCCGATTTGTACTGTTGTTTAATGGTTTGCTTTATTATTATATTAAACAAGTCATAATATGCTTCAGTAGAGAAGAAAAGTTGAAATAAAAAGAGTTGATCCGCAGCTGCATCGGTACAAACATGAGACAGCCAGGCCAGCTGATACCAAATGCATTATCGGACTTCTGATTTGCTGGACAATGTTAAGTTCAGAATAGAGATGAATAAAAGTGTAATTACTTTTTCCCAGCAAACATGAATAAATGTATAACGGGATATATCTAAAAATAAATATGACGGTTTAAATTCTTACTCATAAACTGGCATTGATCCATTGTTTCAATCATAAATTAATGTAAAAATTCGATATTTCATCATACTTTGCATTACACCGTATTATTTGAAACATGATGTTTTAAGTTTTATAAGCTAACGATTTTATCTTTTTATCATTAATATTTTAATATTGTAATTGTTGTATCTTGTCCTATTAAATTTTTAAAGTTAGACTGAAGGGAATGTAACAGGGCATGGATTTTGTGCACAGTATAAAATATTGTACACGCTGGGGTCTCAATACCAAGCGAAGGAAACAGCATTAATGCTAGTCTGTCTTGATGTCCACTGTTTCCCTTACTTCTAGTGACTTCAAAATTAAAACGAAAGGGTTAGTAAAGGCGTAAGTACTACAAAAATATTCCTCTAATTAGCAAATGAACACTTAATTGAAACTATAAGTTCGTATTTGCATGGGTTTGTGTTTGCTTCACACTTGTTTGACCCATCATTAAGTCTTTCCAAGCCGAAGATTGCTAAAAGAACACGTCCCACACACCTAACACAAAGAATTATATCTGTTTCAAATTACCAAACACTTATTTATAAGAAAATCCGGAGAAACCTTTATCTTACGAAATTAGGGAGGGTCCATTTTACGGAACTAATCCACGCTTCCATAAAGTCTCACGATTACTGCATATGATGACGTCTGCTCCTATAAATTGGCTAATTACTTACTGGGTTTGAGAGTTGACTCCCAGTGATAAACAAACGATCAAACAAAGCTATAAACAGCGACGTAAATACAATTAACATATACCATATGTTTATTACAAGATGTCGTGACATGAAAATACTAGAAACAACAACATTTTTAAGTAATAAAATTCCGAGTCAAGGACATTAGTACATTTTATGCACACGATACAGATAAATATACGCATTTAACATAGACTACGTGAATTGACATTAAACAAACCTCGTTGGCAACAAAACTTGTCTGAAAATGTCTCCTCTTTTATTTCAAAGGCAGGCAGATCCTTGCTTCGAAATTTCAATATGGCATTTTCCTGTCGAATCCAGTTTGAGGAGATTCAGTGGCTTTGGGGTTAGCGTGTTGGATTAGAAGACTGAGGGATCGAATTATACCATTGGATCAGTCCAAGTCAATCCGAATGACGTATTTCTGAACAGGACACTTTACTGGACATTAAATAGCCCTCAAATACCAAAACCAGTCAGTGTAGTCATCCAGTAGTTACCAAACAGACCATACATTTTTTATCGTGAGTGTACATTTAATAGTTGTTAACTTTGTTTGCCCCTTTAATAATGGATATATTTTCGATGGAGTGTTCGTAGTCTAAATTATAGCCATTGGTAGACAAATTCTCTCAGTTTATGTGACAATTTAGGTCACAAAGTAAGGGACAGAATGTAAAACTTTGGGTAAACTGAATTGTGCTAATGACATCAGTTTAAGCCAACTGACTCGTCGTAGTGTTTAATATTTCACATCCTTAGCAATGAACATTGTGTAAGTTCTTCTGAACATATATATATATATATATATATATATATATATATATATATATATATATATATATATATATATATATATATATATTAGGCATCTTAGTTTTACATTTGAAATAGGTTTGCAGAAAGTAGACGGGATACTTTGAATATGTTTTGTTATATTGCTATTTCGAGGTTAAACGCCATTCATAGCAAGATAGGCCATAACTATCGGCCAGTATAACTGGAAAAAAACATGAGAAGGTAGCAGGGTACAGATTCATAATTTGGTCCCTGGCAAATTTCTTATTTTAAGGCTATGGTGTGACTTTTTCAGTTATTAATGTATATTGCTTAAAGATATGGATATATTTTTGAACTAGGTATTTCGAGCTTTTGTTGTTCTTGAAATCCATGTCAGGAATGTACACCTTCTATAGTTACTCTGCAGTATGTTGATAGTGAAATACCAATAGTCTGATAGGAAGAGGATCTAACATCCCAACATCCCATAGCAGAAAACACATGGATTTGGGGAAAATAGAATATCTCAAAAACAGCTTGGATGACAACTATTTTCAACTGCATCAGTCTGTTTGGTACACACAGTTTTGCAGAACTGTCATCTAGGAAAAGGGCTTGTGTTTGCACTGTATCACATGGTGTCAAAAATAATCTTCAGACATGAAAATTGCAGGTATAAATTTGGGGTTGGGGTGCATTATCTTCTTCAGCTATGAACTGCCATTGACTTCTGGTCAAGTGAATAATATTCTTATGCTTTGTTTTAAGATAATTATAAACAAATATGGACCTTTTTGATCTCACTTGTGTATTTTATATTTTTATGAATTTTTTTAATACTAGGTCACTGATTGCAGTATTAAATTTGTTCATAAAAACTGGCCACTGCCCCCTTAAAACAACCAACGTACCGGAAGCTACTGATAAGCTTTGTCACATGCTCACGTTGTCCGTTCACTGAGTCAGTACATTGATCACAAATGACATGAGTTCGGGAATATACACACTTATTGTAGAACGAATTTAATCTGAACTATGTTATTTTCGAACTTTGCTCTTTTCGTCATGTCACACCGAAATTAGCTGAAAAACATTTGGTACCAGACCAAAGCATATGTGATTCTCTTAGAAGCTACAGCCATGGGCTGAATAAAGTTGCCATTAAAATATTATTTTTCACAAGTGGCTGAAACGTAAGTAGTTTTTTGACCTCACACCAAACTAATACGTGTTCAGTATTTTTCAATAGTGCGAGGAAACCAAGTGAAAACATATAAAATCCGGTAGCAGCCTGTGTTCTACGTACTTCATGACAAAAATTCAGACCCAAAAACATACACCTAAACATGTAATGAGAGTTTTATCTAAAAATTAAAATAAACATCATAAAAACCGTGCCAAATACAATAATGGCAACAAACGGCACCGTCAACAACTCGAATGCTAAGAATATTTGAAATGCTGATAATGGTATTAATTGTACTTGCTGCATAAGAGATAGTATCAGTAATTATACTACTACTACAGCTATTATTATTATTATTATTATTATTATTATTATTATTATTATCATCATCATCATCATCATCATCATCATCATCATCATCATCATCATCATCATCATCATCATCATCATCATTATTATTATTATTATTATTATTATTATTATTATTATTATTATTATAACAACCATTGTCGATATGAACCAAACGCTTGGATTTGTCGGTAGATCAAGGGGTTCGTCATCGTGCGATTGATGGCATCCATTGCCTTATATTGCTACCTAACAACCGCGGCTCATCATGCCTGGAGCAGATTATCGGATGGGGCAGTATGACATCGATACAAGTTACCATTGAAGAACTGGTCAAAAATATTCAGAAATCTACAATATAGCAATGCCAAGGAATGTTCTGCAGCTACACGGGGCATGCACTTAAAAATTGTACGTTAAAGAATTCGAAGACTAGTTTAAAAACTCAACTGGAGTTACTTTTAATACCGAGTTTCTCAGCAAGTGTCTTCTAAGACATTACAGTGAGTCGCATCAACTTTGTCACTAATTGATGATACTGACACATTCGCAGCCATCAAACTAGAGAGAAAGAATATTTTTATCTAAATGAAAGATATCGCTCTTTGTGTACCGTTTTATTCACTCTATCTCCCGGTACCAATTATTTTTCCATACACCTCAATGCTAAAGTTTGGTGAAATAAATATACTTTCTGTCTGACTACAGCATGTGTGTCACACACTGTCATAGAGAGCAATGTTACATTGTCAATTTGATAAGGACCGAACCAGTTATTCAGCCAGATAACTAGATATTAATTAACATTACCTCACGTGCTGCCAAGAGACAACTTTTTGTAAAGCCTGTCAGAAACAACAACTCTTAGATAAATGCATCAATCTCAGTCTTTTCTGTTGTTTATTTCTAACTATTGTTCCCACATATTAAGCTCTAGTACCTAGGGTGGAGGTGGGGGCTTGTTTAGTTGGTACCAGGGGTGCTCACACTTTTTCAGCATGCTAGTTAATTATAAAATGACCAAGTCAAAATGATCTACCTAGCACAAACATGCAAAACATATGCAAAACATATATAGGCTGGCGTCTATTTTTTAATGCTACACGATCTACTCACACTACCTTCGCGATGAACCTGTCGATCGCGATCGACGTATTGTACACCCCTGGTGAAGACTATCACATATTAAACCGTTTTCTCCGAAATTGTACAATCAGAACACAGCTTGACCATATCATTCAGCACCGAAAGGGTCGATGTTTATGATGTTCATATATCGTATTTTGTAATTATACTGTTCATTTTAATCAAAGAGAAGCTGGCTCGGATCATTTGTGTAATTGTACTATGCTCTCTCTCTCTCTCTCTCTCTCTCTCTCTCTCTCTCTCTCTCTCTCTCTCTCTCTGAACGAAGATAATATTAATAATATTAAGATAATATTAATAATATTAATATAGTTGGTCATTACATGCGTGTTCAGAAACTTGTATAAGAATACAACGCAATTCTCTTTGGAGCAACGAAACAAGATGTAGTTTCACGTCAGTAAGAATGACACGACTGTTTGCACTTTCAGTGTCAGTTTAATTACCCATTGCCACATATTTCTGGTCTGGAATGGCTTTTGTGCCATCTGTTATGCCATACTTAGTGATTTACACTTAGAGATGACTGGGAGGTCATGCCATTTAGTTTTAAACTTCCACGCTAAATTGAGCTTAAATTTGTCTTTTCATGGTGCCATTTTATATCTCTTCTTCAGCATCCAACATTACACAGCTTGCTAACAATATTTCTAGACATAGCTTGTTTGATAGTTCTTTAGTTGTTTTGACGCTGGTTTTACATTTCAGTTACCTTCCACAACACAGACTCTCTGCATATATATATATATATATATATATATATATATATATATATATATATATATATATATATATATATATATATATATATATATATATATATGATAGTCGTAAGATATATTAAAATTAGGAGATTATGTATATGTTGATTAAAGGGACTAATAAATTAGTTTAAGAACTTACTGATCGATTTATGAACATTATTTTACTTAAGCCGATTAATCTGACATTTCAAGGGCAATAAGTTCAATTAGTTTTAGAAGTATAGGCAGAAAAAATGCTTAATTATGAATCATTTTGCATTTAGAGAGAATGGACTGTCTAGTACATGGAACTGTTGTTATTACTATAAGGTTCTTAATTGATGCCTAATAGTAATGGCATATTAATACACTTTATGTATGTATGTATATATATATATATATATATATATATATATATATATATATATATATATATATATATATATATATATATATATATATATATATATATATATATACACATAAATATATATATATATATATATATATATGATGGAGAGTGACACTATAGATACACTTTATTGGTGCTTACACTGTAAATACATACATACTTAATGGGTAGTGACATTATAAATACACATGATCGGTAGTGACACTGTAAAGACATCTCTACTTGATGGGTAGATACGCTGTAAATACATATTTACATTATGGGTATTGATAAAAAATAAGAGTAAAAAGAATTTCAAGACGCTCCTGGTGCAACTGGAAGTGTTGATCGACTTGAAGTTCTCATTGGAGGAAAACAAGCTGGTAATAATTCATCAGAATTTATCAATGAAGCAGCTGACATTTGCAAACGTTTATTTACAGATGGTATCATGGATATTAATGTATATCGGTCCCTTATTGGTGAAATCGCAGATGACTACCACAGTGATTAGATACAAGTAGTTATAAAGTCACTTAATAATAAAATGATCATACATAGTTCTCAAAATGAACCTACCATGGTTAGGATAATAATCTCTCGATTACCATTATACTAAATAACCTACATAGATGGACTAGGTGATGACGTTCAGGGTCAGTTTAGAAGGATAACCCCCAAAGCAATACCGATTGCAACGCAACTGGGAATGAAAGCTATTGATGTTGTTCGTGAAAAGGGTATAGGTGCTGTTCGTTCTGTTGCTAGTAAAGCATTCTCATTAATGAGGGATAGACTAGCACGACTAATACGACGAGAAAATCAGCCAGTGAAATTACCTAACACTAATGTAAGCAACATAATAAATCAAGCTGCTAATCAAAAACTAGCGGAGTTGGACGATGCACCAATGTCGGAAAAGGAAAAAATATAATCGCTAGTCTGATTACAGGAAGAGGTCTTCGTGTTAGAAGAAGATGTTAATGGTAAAGTTGTTCAAGCGCATATCTGATCCCGCATTTAACATTGATGCACCAGTTCTCAAAGACGAGTCTGTGGGCGATGATCAGTATTATTCTTATGACGCACGACAGCAAATCATTGTGGACGAATCAAACTGCAAGTTCAAGATATAAGTAAATATTTCTCACCCGCTAAAGCATTTATTGAAGTCGAAGGTGAAATTTTAAACACAGATGATACTGAATAGGCCGCTGACGCTTGAACTGGTTTTGTTAATAATGGTATTAGGACGTTATTTGATAGCGCTACGTACATGATTGACGAAAAAAATATTGAATCAATTCAGAAAGACGTCGACGTTGACACGATTATACTTGTCCTTGCAAGATACAGCGACGATTACTCAAGATCAGCAATTCCATCAATGATGTTTGCAAAGGATATAACTGATTCTCCTGACAATAGACAGCATAATTTAGTACAACCATCCGATCCACAACCAGCTGGAATGATAGCACCGGCCTGCTGCTGCATTTTCGTTCTTACAGAGTGTTAATCCAGAATTCAACTTAGGATTTACAGCACGTCGAGCAATGTTAAAAGGTAATAGGAAAGCATTTTAGTGTGTGATTCCACTCTCACATATCTTTGGATTCTGTAGAAATGTCAGCAAAGTCATTTTCGGAGCCAAACATACAGTTGTACTAGTATAAAATGCAACCGACAATGATGCATATGGCACGCTGATGGCGTGGGAGCTGATGCTAATCCTATAAGGATTGCAACTGAGGCACTTCATGGTAAAGTTATACTGACCGAACTTTCATTGTAAATGCCAATGATGATTCCATCAAAATCTGAAAAAGACCGGTTGCTATCTTTTATGAGTCAAGGTGGTAAATCAACGTTATCATGGTTAACAATAACCACAGATAGTGTTCAAAGTGACATTATTGGTTTGCTTACAAATGCTGCACGAGTAAATAATCAGACACAAAGTAAAATGATATTTGAAATATTCAGTGTTTCTAAGGTTTCACTAAGAATAAATGGACATCAAGAACCACCCAAAGACATATTACTGAATTTTGTTCAAAATCATGTTGCACGTGCATATATCATCACTTGATGACATTCATGAGACGTGATCAAAACATTGATACTGGTTTACAATATCACAGTTAGATTTTACATCTTTATATCCGATTTACTACATTTCACTAGAACACTTAGATTTAACCGGACAATCAGTAGTTGATATACATTTTCGAGCTCGTGTTAATAGAGATGCTGGAGCTATTCCTAGTTACAGAGCAATCGCAGTTATACACAGCGATAAATCAATGCTACTTGAAGGTGCTGATGGACAAATGAGAGTCGTTGATGCTCGAGTAGAAAATATGTATATATTTTTTAAACATATAATTAGATCGCTAATAATAGTATAATGTCATATCAACATATTAGTGTCAATCTGACTCCTGGTCAGATAAAAAAGACCACAATCATCATCAAAAAATAGTTGTACGGTAAAAATATCACTAAAGCAAGAACAAATCGCAGGTGGTCGGAATAAGTTATCGTTGACCGAACGTCAGTATAATCACTTCAATGAAGCCAAGCTATTAAAGACTGGGGTACAACTTAATCTTTCTGCGAGTGCCATTAAATACATCGCTAAGACGGGTGGTATATTTCCATTTCTCGCAGCTATACCAGCATGGATAGCCGTTGCAGCCCCACTATTGCAAAAGCAGCTGAATTTAGTGCTGTTGGATCCGCTGCTGGAATGGCGTTAAAGAAATCAACGGGTCAAGGAATAAAAACATCCATAAAAAAGGGAAAAGGTCTAAAACATCGAGGGACCCCGCATTCATGGTACGGAAACGTTCTAAGACTAGGGACAGTTAGATGATTCTCCCTATGTCTAATTTTGATTTACTTTATGCCGCTGAGAAACTAAATATAAAAACTTCAGAGGAATTTTTAAGCGTGATCAATTACCAACCGTTGCAGTGCAACATGAAACTGGTATTATTAATCTTGATAAAAACTCTGGTTCAAGCACCCGTTGGGTCGGATATGCAATTGATCCATGTATTTACTGGTGACATAATAATGTCACGAAAATAAATTAGATACCTTGGAAACCCAACCGCAGATACAGATGCAGCAACAAAGAAAATACGTCGATGATAGCAATATTAAGATCGCTAGCGATCAAGTGACCAATAACAACGATCAAATTAACGCATTCAGAACTGATCATAATACTCACATACAAACGTTTCTGAATTTTCATAGAAATATGAACAGATTTATTATGAATATTTTTGAACTCCACCAACCGTTGATATTAAACTCGTTGACATTAACACGACGTTAAACGATATCATTAGTGGAATTCATGATATAATTGAAAATATTAACCTTGTTAAAATTCATCACAAGCAGACCATCAACACCGTGTACATCGTTTCATCAGAATCAGCTACATGAACACAACGAAATAAAGTTATCAAACACACTGCAGAAGTCTGTGTTTAGCGGTGTAAAATTCAGAATACTTATCACATCTCCATTAACTAATAACTTGTCTAGAACTGTATCTGTAATGTTGGACAAAGATTCTGAAGAAGCATTTATACTGGAATCATCGGATAGAAGTATGGTCTCAGCTAATTACTGATGGTGTCTGGAATTTGTAACTAAAACTCCTCAATCATTTACCTAAATCATGGAATAATGAATAAAATGACGGAGATATTTATTGACGTTCAACGTCACAGATACAGACTGAACAAAAAAAATAGCATTGACGAATACAATAGGAAAGTAAAAACAAATATCGCAGACGTATGGTTGTTATTGATATACTCGTTTACTCGGTTACTGCTGTTATTGCTGGAACCGGGTTAATTTTTATCATGAAAAACAATGATGGCGCCTGTAGTTGTAACAATTGTCGTTTCTACGGCAACAACATGCGCAGGTATTTTCAGCATTATCGCTAAGAA
>JAEAOA010002305.1:1515000-1810000 GCA_016746295.1 Potamilus streckersoni | reverse complement strand
TTTAACTAAGTAACAGAAAAGAGTTAGGACTAAATAGTTTTGTAAAATTCAACATTTAATTTATTTCCATTGAATACAAATTGAAAATTTATAAAATATCTTATGGTATTGTGAATTAAATCCAAATATAAAGTTATGTCACAGGTTCAATTGAATCCAGTGGTATTCCAAATAAATTCTAATACTAAATGTTTTGATGTGCTCATAGTCTCGAACGTGCTAATGTGCCGATAGCCTAGAGTGTGTGGATGTATTACGGTAATATTATCCAAAAATGTTCACTATGATTCCATTTTTTTTCCAGTCCTAGAAGAATATTGCTTACTTTGCAATTCCAGTGAATAAGAATTTGAATAATTATTCCACCTAAATCTCCAGTGGCTTAGTGGTTAGAGCGTCTGCCTCGGATGCTGAAGGCCACGGGTTCTAACACTGGCCAAGTCAAACCAAAGACATAAGAATGGCACTAATCGCTGCCTGTCAAGGAGCTCAGCGTTAATTGGTTAGGGTTTGGACTGGTCGGCATGGTGTCAGGATGTGGAACATCATGCTACATGCCTACGGCATGATGCCCCAGTGCTAGACATCACTATAAACTTCCACACTGCAGACATCGTAGTGATATGACTGAAAAAATTAAGACTGCGTTAAAAATCCAAATCACACACACACACACACACACACACACACACACACATATATATATAAATATCACCTAAATCAATAGCTCAATAAAACAATTATCCTGATTTAAATGTTAAAGCATGAAAGAGTAATTTGTAGGTAAACAAGATTATATACCGACTACCTGACCTACGTCGCAATTACCATTTTCTGAAAATTCTGTCACTTAATGGAATTTTCCATTCTCTGATATTCTAAAGTAAGAATAAAGACTTTATCTTTTAATTCAAATTCAAGTTAACATATTCACATTAATAACAGTTTGAATAATTAATCCACAATATAAGAGAAATATTATCAAAGTAATATGTTGTTTGCAAAGTAAATGTTTCTGGTTAAGTACAAAATACAGATATACAAAACATACAGGCATTAAGTAAAACCAACAAATAATACAAACTAAACATGCATGATACTACTCCTCATATAGAAAACGAAAGATTTATACAATAAAGCTTTTATTTAACTATTAGTCAAATATACATGTGATTAAAATTACGTAAGATGATGTCTTATAAATGACACAAAATATATACGAGGCAATATAATCTATACATGTGAAAGTACATCTGCATTTATATTTTCTTTTCCCTTTCTGTGAATAATATCAATTTTAAATTCCTGAAATATCAAACTCCACCTTAATAGTATTTGTGTTTAATTTTGCCAGTGAAAATAAGGGGTTTCTTTCTCTGTATACAACAATAGAAGAAGGGGCTGAACTTATATGCACTTAAAAGTGTTGCAAAACCAATATGAAAGCCTGACATTCAGTCTCAATTGTTGAATGACTTATCTGGTGCTTATTGATTTTGTTTAGATAAATAGCGTACTGAGGGTTCAACACCGTTTTTGTCTTCCTGAATCAATACTCAACCAACCCCAACATCACTTCGATCAATACTCATTTTAAACGATTGACTGGTATTTGGAGCTAAAAGAACTGGTAAACTCTTAAGTATTATCTTTAACTTAACAAGAGCATCCTGTTATTTATCATACCAATGAAACTTGTTTTTCTCACTCAACAAATCGGTCAGGGTTTCAGTAATTATAAACATAACTGGAACAAATTTCCGATAATATCCAGCCATATCCAAAATATCGCATCAACCGCTTTATATTGATTGGCACAGAAAATTCAGAAATCGATTTGATCTTAACTTTTCTCGGCCTAACTTGATATACCCAGGAAATATAAACAGAATCACGGCAAATTTTACCTCTACTTAAATAATAGTTTTTACGTTTCGTTTCGTCCAATGAATTTCAATGGTTGCAATTCAAATAGGAGATAATGTAATTAGTTTGAATTACTCTTGATGTCTAGGTTCGTGTCGCCGTATATAAGGTTGAATTCAAGTTGTATATAATCAATGGTGACCGTAAGAAAACGAAATCTTTTCTGTCTGAGGAAGGTCTAAGTGCGTTGAACCAGAGGAAAACTGCACTTTGACAGATGTAAGCTTGCAGATGGCGTTTTGACCATTAGAATTTAAACATTTTTCCGGCCATTATTCAGAGATGTTCATGCAGGCCCAGGCCCATTAACTAAATATCGTACTGGATGCTTTCTTACTGATGTCTTAGTGCTTTTAGCAATTGGGTATATTCATGAAAACAAACATACTAACAACAATATTTGATTGCTTTCTACTGCAAATATACAGGCTATATCGAATAAGCGATAACTCGTGAGGCAACTACAATTTTGTTATGAGATGATCTTCATAACTTCTTATAAAACGTCGTTCGCCCCTAATTAATTCTGGTTATAAAAGAGAGAGAGAGAGAGAGAGAGAGAGAGAGAGAGAGAGAGAGAGAGAGAGAGAGAGAGAGAGAGAGAGAGAGAGAGAGAGAGAGAGAGAGCTCATGCTCCCTTAAATAGGGTGTCACTGACTTATAGAGATGAACGGAATCGCTATAAGAAAGGTGGACTCTACGAGTTCTGGCAATACATAAACTTATAATTAATATGCAAGAAATATATAGAAAATTAGAATATTCCTTCAAGCTTACCATCTTCATATAATTCTGGAATTTATGTTTTTAGAGACAATGTAAATAATTAAATACCAAATAAATTATTTATAGCCAAAGCGTGTAAAACTTCAAAAGTTCAGACTAATTCAAGTTGTAGAAAATTATTTTTCTGAATTTGACCCAACAGAATATTTTATTTCCAAAATAATCAGTACTCAACATGAAGTTTGTAGTGAACTTATCTTTACTATAATCAATTACAAATAAATATTAATTCTAAAAAAAAACAATTCAACGTTCCAACAAGTCTTAATAACAAATAACAAAATAATATTTAAAAAAAATACAAAATATTCCAAAACGTGTCGATCTCAGGCTGAGTTTCTCTTATCGCGTATTCTCCTACCAAAGATACCTTCCTGAAGTCTTTAAATATTAAAATCCCTATACCCTAAAGAAAAACTTTAAAATACATAAAGTTTCTTTCCTGTAAGAAAGGTGAACTCCGTGAGTTCTGGCGAAATGAATTGGTCTTCAGAACCGCATCTAGTTTATATGTGAGTTGGGAGGACACCCTCAAAACCAAATAAAACCATGAGTTTTGTCGCTTACTCATCTTACAAATGCTGACTGAACACTTTGTTAGTTTTTGCCCGAACGTACAGACTTTCTGCTGTTTTGTTCTCTGGGTCTGCATACATCATTCTGCTTCAACAGCTTTTCATGAAACACAATTTAACTGATACCGTCAATAAAAAAGAAATTCTCCTTGCTCAAGCACAACTTGTAGTTACCGAGTCTAAATTTGCTGACTTAGAATATAAGAAAAATTGCGCTATGCAATGCCAGGGATTTAACAATTCCTACATAACAATGCACAATCAATATTTAAATAATACATATTTGTATAACAAGAATTTTTTTAAATAAATGCTTTTCATACAATTTGCTGAAAATTCAACCCTGGCACGCTACTGGGCAAGTTTGTTTTCGATGATCACATGTTGTTTTTTTTTCAAATCTGTTAAGCCGATTGATAGACAGCACTGCATACCACAAATGAAATGTTACCGACATAACCAGTTTCTTTTTATAACCCCGTCAGTATTGCAGTAGCAATCATGCCAGCGAACACCGGAGAGCAGTACTTTTAGCTTCGTTCCTGGTCAGTCGAACGAGCAATTACTGACTGCGGGTTTTGCTTAGAGCGTTCGATGTTAATTACTATCCCAGTTTAAACGGTACGTGTCAGTTAGCTCAGATACTCTTCCACCTGGGGTTTGTATTTCACGTCCGTTTCAAGCACTTGTTTTTCAAGATGCGTTAATGCTCCATCATCATTCCGCTAGCGCAGTATCGTCAGGGGACACCAGTGACTCTTGTTATATAACAGGCCTCTCCCCTATGGCTTGTACTTGGGAATTTTTTAAAGCCAAAGATAGTTATAGCAGCTGAAAATCACGTCGATATTATCGTCTCGATTGTAATGATGACCCGGGCGGAAAACAGACCCAAAGGTAGTTTTCAGGCTTTTACATGAGATGTTAGTTATAACGCCATTACTGCAATCGTTTGGATTTCAATTAAGTTAGCTTCGGTATCCTGGACGGTGATCGTGTCATTATTGTTGCTGAGAGTAAAAGACCCAAATATTTGAATGTCTCAGCTATTTAAACCGGACGCATGTATCAACACTTACTGAAGTGATGCTGTCGATCGTTAAGTACTCAGCCTTTAAGGCAGAGCTGGTGGTGGCGCTGATAACAACTACCTCTCGTCCGGGAGCCTTATCATCAAGGGCAATTGGAGGCGCTATCCCAAATATATCGTAGCTTCCCCGCACAAAACCCCAGGACCGCGGAAATTTTGGTCTATTTCCTTATCCTACTACAATCAGACATAAGTCTGTTTCTTGCAAGAAATTAAGACCTCTGCTACCTGGAGGTTTTTGAGTACGCACGCCTCTATTATAACCAGCAGAAAAGCGGTGGGTACACAAACACGATAATTGTGAGCATTTTCACTTTCTTTGGGTTCGTAAAAGTGGACTCCAAACTAGGCGTGAATAACTGGTAATACATTTACAATGAACTGGATCTACATTAGATATTTTTGTTTCACTTTCAACCCATTCTCCAAAATGGCGGGCGTTGGTCATTTCCTGTTCTAGTTCACGAATCTTTTCAACTAATCTACAATGTCAGGCCAGGTCATATAAAATAACATCACTGCCCTGGTATTGGTGAACATATCCTAAAACCCAGTATAATGGTATCCTTGCTCAAACTATTTTCTCTTTACAACTAAACGTATTCTCTGTTAATCAAGATGGTCACTGACCTGCAAATCCCTCAATGAAACCTTTTATGGTAAATATCTGATTTTTTTGGACTTGATAGTTATGATAAATTGAAAGATGTTATACCCAGTAAACTTATCATTTATCACCCTTGCCCTCATCATACACAATATATTTACCCTGATGTTACTAACAGATGAACAGCAATAACACACAGTCAGTACTGGTTAGGGACCGTCCAAGAGTATTGCTTTCCACAAAATTCATTACCACTCTAAAAATAACAATGTCGAAGGTAAAATGACCAGTCTGTAGGAACAAACTCTTTCGTCTCTATCTATGTAGTCTTTGTTAGTTGACTCATACGAGCCAGAAATAAACCCTGGTCCAACAACCATCAAGTTTTCTTGCTAGATTTGCAACAAAGCATGTAAATGGACAATACTCCTGTGCACTGTGAATCATAAAAAGTATGATATCATCAAGACTGTATGGGTTCAAAATCCTCCACAATGTAAGCTGGGAATGTATTCAGTGTGGTTTGACAAACTTCTTTGCTGGATATTTGACACTTTTGTCTTCGATACCAGTAACAGTTACCAATGTCTTAGCGACAGTACCCAAGCAGACGGAGATATAAGCTTTAACAACCCAATTGCTGATTCATCTCCACACAAGAAGAAGAGCATCTCTACGACTACGACACATTGTCCGACTGGAATTAGAACTGACTTGCCCATGAGAATCTTATTCATTAATTGCCAATATATAAAGGGGTCTGGAAAGAAGGAACTACTAAGCAATATGATCTACTCTATCACAGCCACAATTGTCATTGGTAAGGAATCATGGCTAGACAGCAACATACATTCATTTAAATTTCAGGTCCAACCACAAAAATGGGGGTGATTTATATGTCCTAGTATCAGGCCCTTATTCCAGCCGCGAGCCAGAAGAACTTAAGGTAGTTGATAACTTTGAGATGGTTTGGGACAAAATCAAGACTAAAGGGTAAAATAACAAAACACTGATCAGCAAGTGTGATGTCATACCAAGAATTGATGACCATGAAGCAGTTTATATAGAGACCAGTCTAGGACAAATGAAAAGGGAAAAAATCAGCTAGTAAAGTCTTTAATACTGGAATGCAGACTATGGCTAAATACGTGGGTGATTGAAATCGTCACAACACTCATTCCTAAATGAAAGAGATAACCTTTCTGAAATGACACATGGAAAATATTTGAGAAGAACATCAAAAGGTTAATCGATAAATTCATACCATCTAAGACTTTATCTGGAAACAAAACAAACTTTGGATAGACAGATCCATTAAAGCCCAACACAGAAGACAGAAAAATTTGTTTCCTGACAGACAGATTGGATAGTTATAGTAAATGGAAAAACATTAGACCCAGCACCGGTTATTAGTGGGGTATCTCAAAAGAGTGTTTTGGGTCCCCCCCATCGTCTTCCTGGTGTTCATCAATAACCTTGCGAGTGAAAATCCAACACAAGACATTTTGCAGATAATTGTATATTCTTCCAGGAAATAAATGCTCCCAAGGACTTAGATCCCTTAAGAAGACCTGAACTATTGCCCTGTGAGATATAACTTAGGGTATGTCGTTCCACCCCGACAAATGCAGCATCCTAATAATTTATAGGAAGAAATCACCAATCGTGTCCGAATATACTCTTAAGTTGCACCAGCTAGCAAAGGAGCAGGCAACAAAATATCTCGGGGTGGAATGGTCCAAAGACCACTATTGGAAAGGGTTCGTAGAAAAGATAGTCAAAACAGGGAATAATATCCTTGGTTTCCTGCACCGCAACTTCCAAATCAACCTTGAGGAAATAAAAAGTGTATCCTATTTCACTATAATAAAGACCTAATAAATAAGACAGATGGTTCAGAGGAGAGCTGATAGGTTCACCACAAATATGTATCGTAACACTAACGGTGTTAGTGCATTGTTGAACCATCTCCAGTGAGAATCACTCAAATCCAAGCGAACAAAGGCCCATATGACCATCTTGTACAAGATAGCGAACAGCCTAGTGGAGATACCAGTGGACAAATACCTGACCCTAGCATAAAGCCAAACTATGGCAACTCGCATGAAATAGTTCCAAATAAGGCCAGAATCGACAAATTGTTTTAAGTTCAGCTTCTACCGATGTATAATAGGGACTTAGAACAAATTACCATCATTATTGCAGAAGCTCTTAACCTAGTATCTAACAAGCAGGCGGTTTCCGAAATCGCATTCTAATGAACTAATCAGCTACAAAAAAGACCTAGTGATTCTCATGGCTATGCCGGTTGAGGTTCCTTATCTGACTGCCGCTGCGGTAGTCAGATTGGTCTGAGTATGAAGGAACGAAAATGTACACTGAAACTTATTTCTGGCCATAGTACACAATTAATTTCACTATATTGTCTCTACATTTGTTTCTCAGTGCTGAACTTTCCATTGTGTGACAATCAATACAAATCATATGTTAATCTAAAATACCTTCAAAGATAACTTTAGGGTTTAGTTATTGTCAAGAGTTGACCTGCATTTTTTTGAGAGGCTGAATTGTAAACAAAAACCAGGCAACGGAACACAGATTTCACTTCCGGATCATCACCATGACCTTATTTCTCAATGTGCACTGTCGCCGAAATACACACAGACAACTACACCATAAGCTCACATTTTAAAAAATGAACAATTGCCTTTAAATCCTTATCAAGAATGCCAAAATTTGACTCTAGTATCACCACCAAACTTTGACAGGAAAAAGTGATCTAAAAATAGAATGGGACTACATTCGTGGGTACTGAACCGGTTTTTATTAATTGTGTACTGATTCCTGAAAGGGTCAATGTTTTTGTCAAACTTTTATATTTGCATTTTTGTTGCATGCCACTACTATTTCAACTTCATACATAAAGTCTTTTGAAATTTCCTTGCAAGCAAAACACGTGACAGCTATCAGAAAGTGTGTAGTGCTGGTCTTCTATAGGGTGCAATTTGAGATCCAATTGTTCTTAAGAAACCCAAACTAAATTTGCTATATGTTCCTCAATTATAGGAATTTTTCAATGCAGTAAAAACCTAATTGTGATGCCTATCTGAACATATTCTTGAAATTAAAAAATATTGATATATTAAATTTTAATGAAAATTTAAATAAATATATAAATTTTAAAAACTATTTATTTTACAAAAATTAAATTTTCATACAAGTTATGACATTCAGTTTCACAAATTTAAGGCAGCAAAGTTGATTAATGAATGGTGATTAAAACAAATGGTAGTTTAGGTCTGTACAACTGATAATATTAATCTCAAGGGTACTGAAGCATGATAGCGCACAATGATTTTGACAGCAAATTGCAACATGCCTATCCAGATGCATATAGGTGTACATACTAAAGAAACAATGACAGGTGCTATGTTCCACATTTATTGTTTTAGGCACTTGGCCAGTTGTTTGTATAACTAATAGCCCACTCAAATTTAAAGTTTTGATGGGATCACTACCATGTTTTATAGCAAATATGCATTCCATTTTAATGCCGATAACTACAAAAGTCAACAATGCAATATGAAAATACAGTTTCAGGGAAGTTCTACCTTACTGAAAAATTATGTGAATCTCTGTCATGAAGATCTAAGCCATGTCTTTGAGATGCTGTATATCAGTGTACTGATATGAACTCATCTTGGTCACTTATAGCAGCAGACTGCACATGTCCTCATGAGACCTTGCTATTACCATTGGACTACTGGAGAGCTTTCAAAATGATACAACTCTAATACTTTGTTCCAGATACCAGGCTAGACCTGAAAAGATATAACATGTTTCACTTAATTCTAAAAAAAACCCAACTGAAAGATGTAAGCAAATGAAGTTAAAATGTGTTAGTAATGGTGATTTCAAAATAACATTCAAGTTGCAAATAGGGTTAAAAAAGGTAAACTTGATAGAGTGACACTCAAAGATGTGAAGCAATGGGCATGTATTAAAGTGACAAATGCATCCTAAAAATAGATGAAGTTTCTACAAGCATATTTAGCCATTTACAGGTTAAATAACTAATCAGGTAGAGTATGTATCATAAAGTTTAAGGCAATGTTGGAAAGGTGAGGTTTGATCGTTGGTGCAAACATTGATACATAACAGTATAGTGGAAAGTCAAATGACAATGTACAAAATTAAAATTTATTACTATATGCAATCCTATTCATGAAGGAAAAACAATTTTAGATATTGCGAGTGAATATAGCAAAATGTGGCCACACAGATCAACTATAGGTACCAATAGATCCTATATCATCAACTAAAGGTTGAAATTTTAATCCCGAAAACTGGTAAACAAGGATGGATATTTGCATGTGTGGGACATATGCAATGTACTTGGTAACATCACATGTGCAAACATGATTCAGATAATCTGTTTGAACATTTTTAGTCTATTTTTAAGAGTCTTGGCTACCAAGTTATTAAGTTCAATGAGTCAATGATTCAATGGAATCAGATATCAGCTGATGCTGCAATACCGCCCTCTGTCAAAGTACTAAATTGAAATGTGTTACCATACAGAGGCATATTCATGATGAAAATAACATCTTGGGATATTTTAAGTGCACACAGTCAAAACTGAGCCTTACAGATTCACTATAGGTACTATGTCTACCTAACAATGTCAACTTTTGATTCCAAACATTACAAAATATATGCATATTTGTTCATGTCAGCTATGTAACCATATTAGGATCAGTTTGTAGAAAGTTAAATTCAAATAATCTGTTTGAATATTACTTATGTAATCTTTAAAGTGTCAGATAACAAATATTATTAG
This sequence comes from Potamilus streckersoni, assembly GCA_016746295.1. NCBI lineage: Eukaryota > Metazoa > Mollusca > Bivalvia > Unionida > Unionidae > Potamilus > Potamilus streckersoni. The sequence continues at coordinate 1,800,176 of JAEAOA010002305.1, read as the reverse complement.
TCATTAATAATGCATAAAGCAAAATGGATCATGAGAATTCTCACAATATCAACTGGGCCACAATGTCGCACTACATCAATCAACATATTAAAGAAACTGAACAATAAAATGGAATGCATTCTGTGTTCAACTTACATCATTTTACTGTTTTCTTACATGCAATGGTAAATATACCTGGGTAAAGTATATTTTACCCCCTCTGACCTGTATTTCATTCTCTGACAGCTTAATATGATTTTGTAGAGAACTTAAACAGGTTCTAGTATAAAGTCTTCATCTCTGTCCTCTCACTAAATACCCTATAACTATGTTTATACACAATTACTGATAGCTATACAAGCAGATATGTGTTACTCAGGAAGTCACCCCATCATAAACACATAAATTAACTGCTTGGATCCCAAATAAAAAGTTTCAATGATCTAAAGGTACAAAGCAAAGTAGAATTTTGTCTTCATGTATTTTAAATGAGGGTCTCATTTTGACTAATACAGATATTTTCTCTGATCAAATTTGACAAATATCCATCATTTGAGCTTGTATATGGTGTAGGAGTATATATATGCTGATATATTTTTATATCATTCTAAATAAATATTATATATGTATATATTTGGTGGAAACATTTTATTTTTTAATTGTTTTTTAAATTTCGTTTAAATTTTTAAAATTAAAATTATTTTTTATTTTTAATTTATTTTTATATTTTTAAAGTCAACATACATAACTTATTAAAATTTCATGTGAATGTCATTAATAATAAAAATTTTATATCAGTTTCAAGTTTTTACTGACAGGCCATAGTACACAAATAATTTCACTATATTGTCTCAACATTTGTTTCTCAGTACTGAACTTTCCATTGTGTGACAATCAATACAAATCATATGTTAATCTAAAATACCTTCAAAGATGACTTTACGGTTTAGTTCTTGTCAAGGGTTGACCTGCATTTTTTTGAGAGGCTGAATTGTAAACAAAACACCAGGCAACGGAACACAGATTTCACTTTCGGATCATCACCATGACCTTATTACTCAATGTGCACTGTCGCCGAAATACACATAGACAACCACACCATAAGCTCGCATTTTAAAAAATAAACAATTGCCTTTAAATCCTTACCAAGAATGCAAAAATCTGACTCTAGTATCTCCACCAAACTTTGACAGGAAAAAGTGATCTAAAAATAGAATGGGACTACATTCGTGGGTACTGAACCGGTTTTTATTAATTGTGTACTGATTCCTTCTGCCTTTCCTATCATTACTCTTCTTCCTGTCCTACACTTCCGTCTTTGCTTTATCTTTTACCACGTACAACCCATTGCTTAATAGTTAAATGTAATTGCGTCAACGTAATTATATATATATATATATATATATATATATATATATATATATATATATATATATATATATATATATATATATATATATATATATATCCTGAGGGTTTAGGTAATTTGTTTGCTATTATGTTATTGTCGCGCGGTGGTGATCTCATCATTACAGAGCCGAGCACTCTCTTTATGGCAGGAAGTAGAATACTAGTATATTTGGTGTTGAGTGGTTTACTTAATTGCTGGATGATATTACACAAGGACAAAAGTAGGTAAATGTTATTTATATTATGTAATATTGTGATATTCATTGTGTAGTAGATACAACCCACCCACCACCGTGGAGAATTTCATCGTTTCTTGATTGCATGGTGTACAATATAATAAAAAATAGGAAAATGTCTTTCAGTAGCTTACCCCTAAGTAGGTTGCACTTTCCTTTATTTTATGGTAGAGCACATGTGAACTCACTGTTACAGTGTAACACATACTTAGAATAATTCAAAGCAGATCCGGCTTAAGAATTTTGACGCCCTAGGTAAAATATAACTTTGCCAAATACACCTAAAAACCCAACAAATTTATTAACGTGTAATATGGTGCCCCAGAACGCCTGGCAACCTCTTAGTTCGCCTATTGGATCGGGCAGGCTGTTCTTTAAATGGCACTTTAATGCAGTTATCATGAATTTATACTAAAAAGGGATTAACACATCCTAAATTTGGACGTGTGTGTGTGTGTGTGTGTTTATGTGTGTTTATGATTTTAACGTAGCTTTTAACAATTTTTCAGTCATATCACTATGATGTCTGCAGTGTAGCAGTTTATAGTGATGTCTAGCACTGGGGCATCATGCCGCAGACATATAGCATGATGTCCCACCCAGTCACATTATCCTGACACCAGGCCGACCAGTCCTAACACTAACCTCTGAATGCTAAGCGTCAAGCGAGGCAGCTGTTAGTACCATTTTTTGTAATCTCTTTGGTATGACTCGACCGGGGATCGAACCCACGACCTCCCGCATCCTCCCGCATCCGAGGCGGACGCTCTAACCACTAGGCCACCGGAGCGGTCAAATTTGGACGTCAAGGTATACATCAAGCGCTCCGCAGTTTTCCACTTATTCTCTGATCTTTTGAGAAAACCTAAAAAGTAATGACGTCATGCACATTTTGCCATTCTTTAGCAATTTTTTTCCTTCTTCCAATACAAAGTAGTTATTGCTGCCTAGCTCTCACCTTGTTCCTGGTAAATATTACCCTTTGAAGAGGTTAAGACACTTGTGGATATTGATTGCACTGTTTTGGTGTTTTATGGGAAGGTCAGCAAGTTGAAGATTATATCGTATATACGCACACGCACTAAAGTGTCATGCCCAAAGGTTGAAACATGTTAGTCAATTTCTAAAGGGTTCGGGTTCGAATTCCATCATCAGATCAGCTCGAATGGGTCACTGCATCCTTGGTCAACCTACTTTACTAATGATTCCTCATAAAAAGAAATTCAAAATGTTGTTGTGCCTTAAAGCACCAAATTCAATAAAGACAATATCAAATGGTATTTTAGCACACATAGATTAACCTATCAATGTCTGAAGGTTTGAAAATTGACTATGTGTAACCAACCCCTGTTAATATTTTACCGGAAGCGATAATCGATAAAAATGTCGTTGACATCTAGTGTTACATTTGTATTCATATTACTTTAACAATAAAATATGCTTAGACAAGCTTCAATCTCTGTCTCTATATGAAAGAATTCATATCGTTTCTTAAAATCCAACTTATTCTTTGGAGTTTTTCTTGAAAACTATGACAAGCAATCTAATAGTGTCTAACTCGTCGATAAAACGAATTTTCGCTTTTAAAGTGTCAACGAAATTACTTGAACTTGCCATTTGCTTATATAAAAAACAATATTTTTACAATTTTACAACAACATAACATTTATTTAGTTTGTTTTCTGGTTGTTAAACAGCATCTTCAACACATCATGTCTATAAAATGGGAGCTAAGAGTTTTTCCCAAGGAAACAACAATGTAGCCAATTATTTAGAGGAAAGACTGATCAAATTAAACTGCATGCAAACATGATCTACTTTACTCCATCGTTCCGATAAGGAAATAATAGCGTTGGAATCTTAAAAGCTTTTATTTTGTACAAATACTAACGTAGCTCTCTTCACCACCCTTCCCTTCAATTAATTTTCATATAAACAAAAACATTTAGAAAACAGGTTTGAGAATTGTCGTATACGGAGACTTCAAGGAGCATAATAAGCCTTTGATGTCAAACATGAAACAGCACTCAAAACGGAACTTTTTTTATTCTCTCGACTTGATGTGAAAATACACAAGTTATGATGGCGTCTTGGACGGAGTCTTTGGGACTTTAGGACAGGTAACCGTTATGTACAGCCTATTATGTGCTGAAAAATGGCTTTAAACCCAACTGAACAAAACAAACAAATTTGTTAAGTCGCACTGGATAGTTTCGCATTTTAACACACACACACACACACACACACACACACACACACACACACACACACACACACACACACGCACACACACACACACAAACACACACACATTCACTTTGAAAGCAAAAGGCATGTGCCAAATAAGCGTCAGCCTAGTGCTTAAAACTTTAAACAAATACTAAATTTGTAATTTGGTTTACTTAATGAATTAGGTTTCAAAATCGATTGGATACATGTCAACTGACTTTTATAGTTAGACTAACACAGGAGAGCAAATGCATAACTTCGGCCCAAAATGAACAGACAATTTGATTTAAGTGTTTGCTAAAGATGTATATATTTCAAAATCGAGACGGGTTATAAAACATGGTATAATAACAGAGAACTTTAATGATGATTAAGGTTCATATTATCTATACGTGCCGACTCGTCGCAGAAAAATGTTCAAAATAGCCATTAGGTGTCCACAATAAATATTTTGAAATTGCGGTTGCGGTATTTTCGGTTCAGCATAAAATTACCATGTTCACATGGAATTAACATGAATACCTTAATTTAAATCGTATAGCATGCTTTCCACAAAACCATTGGTTAGTTTTAAATTCAGACACACATACACGCAGACTGACAGACATACAAACCAACACACACACAAACACAAAGAATGTGAGACCTTAGTAGAGGATATTCGAATCATATACCAAAAAGCATGGCGTGGTACAGGACCCACACACGTTATTGTTGCTCTTGACATAATCACATTGTTGGAATATGTGCAGCGAATTTTTTTTTATTTAAAAAAGTCATCAAAACAAAAAAAAAACCCCATAAAAATATATACATTCTAGCCTTATGCTACCTGTTTAGCATAAAAGCGATAAAAGTCACAAAATCGCACGGTAAGAATTACATGTCAATAAGTATATATAACATCGAAGGTGAGAAACAGTCACAAATTTGGAGATGAAAAGTGTCTACGTAGTAAATTTCAGCTGTTATAATGACCCGTAGCGTATTAAATATACGTCAAAGTTGAATTACCCAACAGATAAATAAACAATTCGGAGTATTAGTGCCATTATACATCGAAACTCTTTATTAGTGAATCAGTGCATACCTTGAAACTACTCCCCGTACAGTCTCATTTTCCAGTTATTAAATCCAATTTTGCATTCACATTTTGTTATGTTGTCTACATACTGACAAACTGCACTTACAACAAATTGTCTGCCCCTAAGCGAATCTTTGATAACGGGATTCAGAGAGAATCACTAGGAGCACAATAAGGACTGCATGGAGGATGAGGCAAAACTTGCATGTTGTGCTTCCTTAGATAGCCTTTCACTAAAACAGATTTATAAGCGATTGTGTTGTTATGGATCAGAACGGATACGTACTTCTTGCAGCACTTTGGAGGCTTAAAACTGTCCATGCAATGGGAGCAGCAGAGTTAGGGATGAGTATGTAGATAATATATATTTTTGCCCCGCAAAAAGCGCATAAAACTCTCTTGACAGTCCGTCTATATTTTAAACGATTTTGCGATCTCTGTTCTAAATCCAACTGTATTATTTTCTGTTGAGTCGGCCTCTGAAAAGTTATTCCATGTTTCATACTACCTATGATACTCTCGTTAAACGACTAAGGTGACTTTTTCATATTTGGCTAATAGTTGTTTTGCGATTTCAACCAGAAATCAGCCGTCAACATTGTCTACAATCCTTTCTCAATCCCAGATGATTGTTGAAGATATAAAAAGGAAAACGAAATAAAGACGGTAATAACTGAAATATCTTCCACTATGTATCAAACATTCTTCATGAGTTGCCATCTTTACAACATGAACTGCCATTTTAAAAATCGCATGCAACGGTCTTCTATAACGTAGATTATTTTCCACAAACATAAGACCATCTTTCAAACGATGAAACCACCTCAAAATTGTAGGATACGACAGTAAATTACATCTACCAACTTTATCCAAGTCTGCCTTGGTATCAAGTCTGAGAATATTCTAAGAGCGCCTTGATTTTAAGTGTACTCCTTGCGCAGAAGCAGAATTATTATCCTTATCCGGCATTTTTAGGTCACAGTGACTTAAATACGACAATTCACAAACATATTTACAGATTTATGGTATGCTGAACATGCAGCTGCTTAATATTTTAAAATTTTATTTTTTCTATTGACCGCAAACATTAATTGACTTGCTTCGAGAAACAAAATGTCTTGAGAAAATGTTCAGAGATTTTAAAATCCCATCATCTTTTCTAACGACGAATGTATACCACTATTTATGATTTATCTATTATTAGTTAATGTTATACACTAATATCGGAAATATAACGGTGGATTGTTTTTTCCGACAAAATGCACGTGATGCTAAATATAGTTCTTTGCATTTTCTAATACATGATAGATTGTATTTCAACAAATAACTTGATTCGAGGAGTAAGCAAATCCATAAACAGCGAATAAATTCAGATGGCGAAAGAAATGTCTGAAATTTTCTTCTCAACGAAATTATTTCAGTGCGCAACAAAATTTATTAAAGCAATTTTATTCGAGGAGAAACAATTTTAATTCGCATTAGAATCTATTTTCTTTGTGTCGTAAATAATTTTGTTGTACAAGAACATGTTTTCTCTTTATCCCACTGAGAATGTAACTTAATGCTCATTAGAAAATGTTTCCATTCACAGCGAAAAAGATTTTTTTTTTGTTTTAAAACGGGAAAAAGATTTTATTGGAAAAACTTATTTTTATACACAAATAAGGTAAAATTTTCAGATAAATCAGACGATGTTAGTAATGCCGTATATGAAAGGCAACGCAATTATTTATCGTAACCTGCACTGTTTGTTTTCTTTCCTCTTGTTATACAATGATACATGGAAAAACAAAATCTAGACAGACCATTCTGTAAACAAGTCTTCAAGTACTTTTCGTTCAAAATATAACTTTATGAAGTGTTTTATTAGTAAATAAAACAAATATCCCTCGACGAAAGGATCTTGAATAAATTCTGCACAAAGCCCCTCCCCTTCATTACGTTGGAAATGTTTGTTGCATTTTTTGGGGAACACAAGTGCGTGCAGACGACTTAGTGTCATATGCTGCGTAGAATTAGTCAGAAAACCTCAAAGGGCATCTGAAACTTCTGAAATCGGCTTTCTTTCATGGTTCTGCACTTAAACCGGAAACACATGAGCCTTCTACTTGACTTTTGTGCTTTAGTGTATTGGTGGTGCACAGAGCGCTGTGCCATTTTAAACTGACTTTTCGACCCAACAAAAGGGGAAATCCGCTCGATGACCGGTAACTATAACGTCGTACGCTTTTGCTGTTCCTGTAATTCTTAACTGTACAGAACATGTGTATTTGCGAATGCTATTGCAATACGCACAAATTTACAGCATGCTAATATGTTAGGAACTACGAATTTAGACGTTTTGAATCCCATACGAGTCCAATCGACGTCAGCTTTTTCTTTCTTTTAATTTCTAAATTCTCCAGGTGGCCGTTGGGGAACGTGCATATGATTTTTTGAGGGAGGGGAACTAGGGGCTGAAAATGGTAGCAGAATTGCGGCTTTGTATTTTTTTTTCAACCTGAATAGTTTTTGTAAGTTTACCTTAAGATAAATTTGTTTCCAACTAGTCTAATATGCACAATAAAATAAGTTCTTATTTCCTAAACAAGTCAGCAAGGATATTTTTATTACGATATTTGGGGTCTGGAATTCACCCCACCCCCGAAAAATATGAGCAATCAATCCCCAATTAAATCATTCTTCCCTTATGTACAGTATACGACATGTAGAGGTTTCATTTCTAAAAGGGTCCAGAGTGGTTTGAGTTACTCACCTTTACGCATCACTCTCACGTCTCAGCTCTGTCAGCGAGATTTCTAGTCGTATGCTAGACCAACGTGGGTATGTGAGAAAACTTGCAAGTAACCTCCCTTGGGTCGGTGGTAAGTTATGGGTTCTTCGTCAACCAAATATATCGGAGTTAAAAACCATTAACTAAATCACAGCATTTCCCTTTTTTGTGAAAGCATTTATGCTATCTATCGAACAAATGGCAACAATCATAAGTAGCCACTGAATTCCATTGTAAACTAAGCAAGAAAGAAAATGTACGTGAAAAATCGACACAAAGTACGGCAAATATTTTAAAATATAAATGTTAGGAATAATTTATTGCGATTTACTGTGTCAATGCCGCATTTATTCTCTCTTCCATTTGCTAGAATATCATGTAATGTAGCGAATGGGTTGGGATGGATTAATTTTGTCCGCATGAAAGTCTTCAGAGTAATATTGAGTTGGAATATTGGAAAAAAATAAATCGGACTGACATGGAGTTTTAACTAAAGAATGTTGTATGTGTTTGAGATTCGTGCCTACTTCCATCCCCAATCCTCTGTATGTGTCTGAGATTCGTGCTATCTTTCATCCCCATTACTCTTTATGTGTCTGAGATTCGTGCCTACTTTCATCCCCAATCCTCTGTATGTGTCTGAGATTCCTGCCTACTTCCATCCCCAATCCTCTGTATGTGTCTGAGATTCGTGCCTACTTTCATCCCCAGTCCTCTATATGTGTCTGAGATTCGCGCCTACTTTCATCCCCAATCCTCTGTATGTGTCTGAGATTCGTGCCTACTTTCATCCCCAATCCTCTGTATGTGTCTGAGATTCGTGCCAACTTCCATCCCCAATCCTATGTATGTGGCTTAAATTTCTGTCCACTTCCATCGCCAGGAATTACAATATTGCTTATTCGCATGGAAAAGTGAGAAAAACAGCCACCATTCTGAAGCCAGAAATATTGATGAACCCTAAAAGACGATTAAATTATCTATTTTTTTTTCTTCTTCAAGATATAAAGAGATAGCTTCTGTATTTCTGCTAATAAATGATAGATACGCTCACAGTTAGCCTAGATCTAATAAGATGCAATGACCGAGACCGCAATTGATATAATACACTATATAGATTTCATGCTTCCAGATCATCTTTCTTTAGGTACTGAAATCATGAAGAAAAAAAAATTCTGGAGTTTCTCAGCTCACTTTTTGAGATTCCATGGAAATGAAATGAACAGATTCTGATGTCTTTTGATAACTTGACTGCGTCTAAATTCTGGTCCGATAGCTCGGGTCAGAGTTTAAGATAACTTGGTTACGGAAAACTGACAGGCTCTTCTAACAATTTCCACCGGATAGTGGATAATCAAGACTCGGTATCTAATAATATGTATAGTACCTTGAGACATACTTTGTATATGTGTGTGTCACACAAGCAGGGATAACGATACATCTAAAACCTAGTTGCATGATATTAAGATATGAGGATAGTCGAGCGAATGGCTTTCTGGATTCCACTGGTACAGGAAAATATTTCTCTTTTTAGCTCTGTACCACTGCATTTTGCATTATGAAAACATCAGGTGGGTGGGTGGTTTATTTATGACAAGGGAGTTGGCAGTGCGTGGGAGATATCATGGTAAAACACGCGCTTAGTTCCTCTTTCCAGTCTGACATATCGTGTACGATCCTCAGCGCTCTAAATTTACCTTGGCTGATTCAGATAATCGATCCCTAGTACTCTAATTTGGCCTTGATTGATTATTAATTTGAAACAATCCTTATTTGTCTAATTTTACTTTGGTTTATTATTCATAACAGATGATCCTTAATGGTCTAATTTTGCTGTGGTTGATTATTAATTTGAAACGATCCTTATTGGTCTAATTTGACTTTGGTTTATTATTCATACCAGACGATCCTTAGTGGACTAATATTATATTGGCTAATTATTAATTTCAAAGTATCCTTTTGCGGTATACTTTGACTTTAGCCGTTTATTCCATTCAAATGATCCCTAGTGGTCTAATTTGACCTTGGCTGATTATTCAGATTATCAATCCCTAGTGGCCTTATGTCACATTAGCTAATTATTAATTTCGAAAGATCTTTAGCTGTCTACGTTTACCGTAGCTGATTATTTGTTTCAAATGAATAAGTCATAACTGCGGATACTTCTCAAAAGTTAGAAAATGCACGTGTATTGAAGCGATATCATGGATATTGAAAACGTTTAGATGTACAAAGACACTGTCATGTGGAACATACTTTACTTATATGTTTCTCATTATCTTATGTGTTTATAATATAGGTATGTTTTATTTACTTTTCTAATCATGTTTTTCTTCTCGTATCTTACTAGCATATTTTTGAAAAAAGGTCTTTAACGACTTGCAAGTGGCAACTTCGAGTCACGTTATTTCACATTAATGATATTGGCAGAACATCGAATCTAAATATCTTCACTTTAAAAAATTGCACGTGAATTATAATAAATTGCTACATGATAATCGTACAGTTCGTAGTAAACATTTGTCTTATTCAAAACATTGAAAGTCACCTTATGCATTCGTAGCCGTCATTTTCGCTCCGGCCAAATCTACCAACATTATCATTTACATTACAATCCAAATCACTACAGTATGCAGCCTCATACTGACATTGTTAATAATCTTCTGAAATCGTTTTAATAGATTGAAAAATAGTTAATGTTTAAGAAAGAAGACATTATTTTGCTAAGTGGAAACTTAGAAAATTGTCAGGTATAACTATTGACAGGAGAAAAGTACCCATTGCTGAAAATATGGAAAATTTTACAACTCTAGGTACAGTTAAAAGCGCTACTTGAGTTCCATTCTCAATCACGATCTTTTTTTTTAAATTCAAGAGCTAGAAGGAGTCTTTAAATGCTACTTATTGAGAATATTGCAACTGCGACGTCATGTAGGTCAAATGAGTTTTGTTGCATGACGTCATGATAATAATAATGTGGAAAGTTACATGATAACAAAGTAACTCAGATGGTCCGCTGACCAAATGAACATCGACCGATACAATGGACGGCAATTAACTGCAACAAGCAATGTCTGCCGCAATCATATTGTTCCAATACTGACAGGTACCTACCAATCATCTACGCGGCTTGTAAATATTATATTGACTGACTCCCGATATGTTAAAGGATACAAACAAAATCTTATTAATGCAAGTTCGTTGATTCAACATCGCAAACAAAAACTAGAATCAGTCCTTTTAAACACAAGCAGTGGGTTATAAGTTATTGTTTGGAAAGAACTATATTGGGCAACAAAATAGTAAAAGAATCTTAGTTAACAGACATATTGGTTTTATACTTTGATTGCATGATATATAACTGGTTCAGAGTAAAATACTGTTCGCTGCATTGTTTGCGTTGTTGACTAAGGGTCTGTACAAACCAGCGGTAACTTATGTAGTTTAAGCAAGAGAACATATTTTAAATCATTATTAACACAACCTTGTTTCTTGAGATTCTCACTCTATGGACTGCGTCAATCAGCGGGATTCTTTCTGTACAGAAAAATGCCAGATTGGACAGCATATATTAGTGGGATTCTCTCCTTATAGAAAAATGCCAAATTGGACTGCGTCAATCAGCATGATTCTTTTTGTATATAACAAGCCAGATTAGACAGCATAAATCAGTGGGATTCTCTTTGAATAGAAAACTTCAATTTGTCAGAAATCCTTATGTGAAAATATTCGAAGCATTCTCTGTTTTTCGAAGCCTTGTTTGGAATTAACAGGATAATGTGAAATAATTTTCTAAATATTTAGATTATTTCATTAGTTTTACAATCTTACGAACACGTCGCCAATGATAATATTTCATTTACATACTTTTCGTATATTCGACTATCGAAAATAGAATATACTTGCTATCAAAGAAACACCCAGGGGAAAATATTGAAAGTAAAATTTAGGCTACCTGGATCTATGTAGCACTGGAACTTTAGAAAGGTACTAAGTATGCTGGAGCAACATTGCACGAAACAGTGTTCTTACTGTGTTCACGTTCATGAAATAACTCAAATTATTGATTTTTAAAATCTTTTTTCACACTTAAATTGATAAACATACTAATGTATGTGATCATAATGAAGCATCAAATAATTATATGTGGTGTGTCGCACCTGCTCTTATAAAAAAAATTAAATTGCCAGTTTAGCAGGAAAATTTCGGTCAATCACATTTTACATTTTTTACGTGTTAACAAAATAATAAAGGTGAATGCACATGCCTCGTTTCATTGCTATATAGGCAACAGTGTCCAGAACACTGCTAGGTATAAATTCAAAGAATGTCATTAGTCAGTATGGCATGAAAAATATATGCCACTTTTAACTTCACTCACCTTCTGCCTGTGGTGATTGTAAATGTAAACACTTCCATTACATTTCATTATTGTATTCCCTAAATTGTATATCCGCACATAACTTAAAAAAAGTTAATTGTAACTTTTGTCAATTATTAGTACTTCCAAGGAAAATGTACTTTATTTTTAGCCATAGAGGTAAACTCTGCGAGGTTAGTCAGCGGTCACTCTGAATTTTGCATATGCAGTGAAATACATACTGACTGTAACTAGCAGTACCAGCTTCGATCGTTCAAACGAATGAGAGTTATTTCAACTCTAATCCAAATGTATTATAGTACTAGAACGAAAACGATGAACTCGGTAATCGTATTCTCAACAATATATTTAACTTCTTTGCCACAAAATATCTAAAAGGATTGGATATCTGATAAGGGCTTTACTCTCTAATGAGCTGAAGTCAGCTTTCATGTAATAGCTCTTGATAAACTGAAATGTGTAAGAAGACTAGCCAGACTTTGCTGTCACTAGATCGATGAAGTACATTGCACAGGAAGTTACAAGCAATATACTGCACTCTTCGATACAAAGGCCCGCAACTCTGGAAAGCTTCTGACACTTATTGACTGGTGAGCGCTCGCGTATGGTGCACGGTATTTTACGGTCATTGAGCATTATATACCAATCATGTACAACTTAAGTGGGTAATGGCGTAGTCATTATTCTGATATATAAGGAGAGGTAGCTACATTTTAATCGTCAATACAAAACGTCGTCAGACTGAAAATTGAGTGACTCAGCGCAACACACTTAAACATAAATAGACGTTTCAAGAATTACAACACCAGTTTGTGCCATCGCCAAGCAGCGTGTTAGTGTGCAAGTTACACTTGTTTTCGACTGGTATCGGAGGTTGTTACTACATGCTAACTTTATACTATCATTCGTTATGAAATACCCAGGGAAGCAGTTTCTCGCGGATGTAGTATCTTCTCTGGTGTTTGGTGAGTATTTTCATTTTTCTCCTACAGGTTCGATACGAAAATAAAACCTCGATCGATGATGGTGGACACAATTTCGTCCACACTGATTATATATTATCCATTACAGTAACATCGAGCGATCGATACGACGGCGTGTGTCAGCGAGAAATTATTTTCTTTTTCGCAATAGAGTTCAGCACGTATGCTATGAAATATCAAACGCAATATTTGACATATATGAACATACACTGGCAGCTAATCAACAGAAACATTAATTATATTTTAATTTCTGTCTGCAGTCTCCAGCGAAAATTGTGGACGAAATTATTGGGTACCATACCGGGCGAAATCTGTCTTTGCCTCTCAACTGGCTAATAAATCGGCATAACCAGAAAGAATTGGAGCTGTGTTTTTTGGTATGGTTAAAATCCTTGGCGTATGAGTATCAGAGTTTCTATACAGTGATGTCCAAATTGTGGTTTGAAGATATGCAGATTATTATATAAGCATGTCCAAATTATTGCTCTGGAAATGTGTCCAAATTGCAATATTAGGGTATTTATATTATTATGTGGAGCCCTAAGTGGCTGAGGTGGTCTAAGCTCCCGGGTGACCCAGTGGTCCAAGACGCTTGTCTTTATAGATCCTCACATATCACCTGTCCGCGTGGTTCGAGTCTCGACTTGGCTAATATGGGTATATGAGAAAGCTTACCAGTAGCTTCCGATGGATGGTTTTATTTGTGGGTTCTTTTAACACCATATATCTGCTGCAAAATGACGTTAATCCGATACTGGCTATATTAGATTGTAAGACTTGCCAAATCATTTTTGTGACACAGCTATATGTTTTGTATCAAGAATTTTGCATAACTTTCGAAACAAGTAAAAGTACCAGTCTGAAGAGCCATGTGAAAATTACATTGGAACGGGAAATAACGATCACCGAGAATAAATGTGTCATTTATCAAAGATCCTTCAGTTAAGTTTATGGTAACATTGAAATTTACTTTATACTTGGTTTTGTAATAGAATCAACTCTTTGCCTTTATAAACGCACTGAATGGCTGAAAAAATATAACGTTTTATAACAACTTTTATCATTTTATGTAGCAGTGGTCAAGATGATAAGCTTTCTCGACCATCAAAGCCATGATTCTTTTCTAAATATTCTTGCAAGAGTGTAAATCGAAAATCCTGTCGGAAACTGCAGTTTTTAGAAGCAGTCAAAATGTTAAACAGCACCCCTCAGAGGCAGAAAAAAATATTCCAACACTTGATCCCTAGTACATACACAACATTTCTGAAGAGATTGTGCTTTGAACATGTTGCACTCCAACACAGCACCAACCGTAGTGTAATTTCAGAATTTAATGTACGAAAACAGCTGTATAGACACACGTTATTTAAAGTGTAGTTTCAATATAGCACTGTTTGTGGGCAAGACAACCCTATTTCCTGGGTGATACGGTAAATAATGATGGGGAGGGGAATTCTTCACCAGTCAGCCGTGATCGGTTATGGAGATCTTCATTGACGCCGCATGGTGTCATTGTAATTTGTTATGACTGACTTTTTTCACTATTATTATTTTAAAGAAATATTGACTCTGACAGCCATTAACAGACATCAAGAACGAACAGAATATATTCTACATATTTACATTCATCCATAAAAAAAACTTAGAAATATAAAAATAATATTTGTTACCCCGAAAATAAATAGCTTATACTCAGTTTTAAATTCGTTACGATTAACTAAGCTAATCAAACTTGACATTTCTGTTTATGATTTTTTTTTAATAAGAGCTTGCATACAATCTTGTAATACTTTATGAAGAAATGAATTATACATCATTAGAATGAATGCAATCACTTGAATATGACATTATTGAAGAAATAAAATGTACATTATTAGGTTGACGACAATAACGTAAATGTGACATTAATGAAGAAATAAAATGTACATTATTAGGATGACGGCAAAGACTTGAATGTGATATTAATGAAGAAATAAAATGTACATTTTTAGGATGACGGCAATAAATTGAATGTGCTGCACAATAATCAGTTTTATTTTTTTCGTGTCTGGCATTTTTGTTTCCCTTTTCGTCTGAAGTTTTATGTCATAATAGTTTGAAAATACGCGACTGCGTTAAATGACCTTTTTAGAGCATCTGTGCAATTTCCTTGCAATGTGACCTAAACTGACTATAGTGTTACGTTCTACCTGATGTGTTTACGCCATCTTTGCGTTCGAATCATATGTAATTTGTTGCTATTTCAGATCAAAGTTGTATTATTCATGAATATAGATAACGAGGATTGTTTGTTTTTTCTGGTGTAGTGATGAGCTTTTAACATCATGTCCAGTACGTAAAGATGGGTTACACACTGACAGTTGTTTTTTCTAGGACATCTAAACCTGACGCGAAATCTTTGCGCCAGCAATTATCTTAAATTATTATTCTTGTTTTCAGAGTTATGCTACGACAGACTCTAAATTAAATTTACATATTTATCAGGCAGTTTATCTGTGTTAACGTCATAATCCTCATATATATATATATATATATATATATATATATATATATATATATATATATATATATATATATATATATATATATATATATACTTGCATCACGTCAACCATGACCTTTTTGTTTGGGGTCAGTACAACAATCAAGGTTTAATGTTACACCTTTAATGTTACATGGTCTTCGTGAAATACGCATGTTTAACTGTGATCAACCAGATTCTACTAGACCCTACAACCTTCCGGTTCACATCACCTGATAAAAGTCCTAAATCACTGGCATTTTGCCAGAATTATTTGCACCGATTCTGCTCTGATGGCAATATTGTGCACTTAATAACTTTCTCGTACTTGTATTTTTTTTTAACCTGCGGCCTATTACTAGTAATATCTGATTTAACAGGACTGGGCAAACACATGGCTGAAGCGTTTTTTTTATGTTGGAACATTTGCATCTACAATAGCAGATAATGTATGCTTATTGCCGTTTTTTGAAAGCCAGGCTATTTCTTGTCATTACTGTAAAAAACTTGCTTTGGTCATGTCCATCCCTGTGTCCATTTTTTCCTTTGGTCCCTGGAAACTTGTTAATAAGATCACACACACACACACACACACACATTGAATTTAGTTGTTATTTTCATACATCTGTAGATCTGATTAGATGTTGATACTCGTTAAATTATTTGGGACTCCTCTATTTTGATTGTTAGTTTCTCAATTTCTGTCTTTTTAGTGTAAACATGTTGTCATGGAAAAATGGCTCGAACAAAGCAAATTAAATTCGACACGTTTATTTATATACATTTGCTGATGAATTGATTCGATTTTCACATGAATGATTTGGTATTTTAGCTTTTATAATATTATTGTTTGTGAGTTTATTCTTTGTTAGTGTAAATACAAATTTTGTTAGCACTGTGTAAAATCACTTGACCCCAAAAAGCTAAAGTAAGGAGGCATGTTCCCACACCAGACTTGCCTTAATAGTCGCATGCTTTAAGCGGCCAATTATCTTAAATAGCCACAATTCTTACGTTTGTTATAGCAAATGTTTCAAATAATAAGCATCCGTTATGAGTTATATGAGTTTGACGTCAAATAGCGTTTATTCTTTATCGTATACTGTAGCAGTATGTAAGAAAACAGGAACTGGTGCCATCTTTGATTCCTTTCGGTAGTAATTCTCCCTACTCAGTGTTGCGTTCACATTTTTCTGGGTAAAACCCAACGAGTATACTGTACTTTGATAACTTGTGCCAAGCATTGAACAAATTTATGGCATCTTTTTCTCAGTTGCTTGGTTAAATCGATATTTCTTCTCAAACACAAGAAAAGGGAAGGAACATTTCATTATAATTCCCGTATTTTGATTGGTCAGTTACTAATTGTCATTCATGTTACGCCTAGTTGAAATTTACACCACAGAAAAAAATCTATGCAAGAAAATATGTGTTTAAACGACAAGCCAATTAACTATGCAAAATCAGGTTCAAAAGTTAATTTCTAACCTAGAGGTTATTTACGATGGCTTAATTTTCTATAAACAGAAACCTAAACAGTCTCATGAAGCAGAGAAAACAAATCATACCCGTAAAAAAAATGTATGAAATGCTAATTTTGCTTAATTAAGTGTCAAATATATTGTTTGTCTTGTCTTGAAACTATGTTTCAAAGATTTATTCCGTTCGCTAATTTATGTTAGAATTTCATGACTTTAGTACAGTTTGGGCAATCGTCTATTTTAGATCAGCTGTTCTGCATTGAGATGTGTGCGCAACTATAGTATTGGCACAAGGGGTGAAATGATTCATCGATATATCAATGGATCGATACTTTTGCTGAAACTATACACATATCGATACAAAATGATACAGTATGAATGATATTTTAGTCTTCAGCACTATTGAATAATTATTATTAGTTGCCTTGGTTTTCTGTAAAATTATAATCCATCTGAAACACCATTTGCAGTCACATACACTCGTGTTTATTAGTAAAAACAAAAAAGATTATTTTAGAACACTCGCTGTCTACAAGTTAACACAAAGTAACATGGTTCGTAATCTGCCCGTCCCCCCCCCATTTCATGCGAATTATCTTAACCCAGAAGTATGTTTAGCATATACTACATATTCCGAACATGTTCCATATGTTTAATGTAGTACTTTACTTGTCATGTAATAACCAATTTTACGCTAAGTTTTTATTTTGAATTGTAACTTGACTTGTTTGGTCGATTTGAAAGCTTTGCTACCGGTGTGTTGCACATTGATATATGTTACATCGAATTGTCCTTTGCTCCTCTCCAGGTTAAACAATAACCACCAATCAGAAATCAATATAGCTTATTCTTTGCATGAAAGACAGGAATTAATGGCAGAGCAGCAGAGAGACCTTGAAGGAAAGTCATTAGATGTGTCAGGTACCTAAGTGGAGATGATGTCAGTGTATATCATTTTATTTTGGTACTAATTCGCGTGTTTGGAGAACAGTGAAACGCGAAAACTCTCGCAAATTCGTTGCCAAGTCCCACATATGAAAATGTGCTCAGCGAAATTTGTAATTTTTATTTAACCGTTCTTGTCGAGAAATCTATTTGTCGGGTAGCAGCTGTTCCACGTTTGGGTTCCTAGGCACGATATGAATTGTGAAACTAAATTTGAGTTGAACAACGTGCACATGAATAAAAATCATGGCGTTGTTTGAACCGTTCATGAAGAAAGATTTACATAAGCGTGTTTAAAATACGGGCTACTTATGAAACCCCAAATATCTGATTCCCGGAGTGGTTTATTACGATTTCTTTCGGCAGATAATTGATGATGATAGTGATGATGACAATGCATTTTAAAGTTATGAAGTATATCAGATTATTGAAGTTGGGAAAACGTTAATGAAGACACCAGTGAGTGATTTTGAGCATGAAGTCGTGTTAAATACGAGTCGGCTGTACATAATAGATGGACAAAAAAAATAGATGGCATGACACTTTCAGCGATATTTCGAAATTAAATGTACAAAGGGCAGAATAGTAAACATAATTAAAATACAGACAATATTTAAGTATAATGCAATTTCCATTTTTAATTAATCAAATTTACCATGCGGATCATGTACTACAAAAGCATATACATGTATCCATATCAGGGGTAAGATAAATTGAAAAAAATAAGGCTTTAAAATGCAATTGAGAAGTCAAGATATTTATTTTCATACCTCTGCACAAGCATTGATGGACTAAATACCCTTATACAGCATTATGGAATATATAAGAAATCTGGCATAGTAGTCTGTAAACTATAGATTTAACAAAGGAAGTGTATGCTAGTGAAAATTCCTATTTTGGAGCATTTGTATACAAACGACAATATCTGTGATATCTGGAAAATTGTGCAACACAGTCCTAAAAACGTTTCCCAACCTATTCAAGCTTACAGAATTAGCTGTGTATATGCCCCTTCTGAAAAAAGCAAAGAACAATATTGATACGTAGAAAAGGAACAGTGTGCTCCGAAATAATTAACAGATTGATGCTTATACAACTTGAGGTGACATCTATCAAAGATGTTGATTTCAGTAGAGCTATAAGAAAGTGGAGCAGGAAGAAAGAGAGACATATTGAATTTTGATAAATACTGACATGAAGGTTTCTTCTTCACCTTTTTACTTTGATAAAGGGTGATGTTTACCTCAAGATAAAATTCTGTCTTCATCTCCCCTTAAATTGTACATTGGAATCAAATTTGGAATTTATCTTTTTTTATGCGGAGATATTTAACCAGTGAATGAAGGTGCTGCTGGAATAGATGAAATTGGCATAGAATGAGTGATGGGACATTTCAAACTGCTCAGGTTTATCACCCTGTGCAAGTTAAAAGAAAATTGTAGAATAGGACTGGGTGTGATAAATAGTTTTCCTTCTGCACTAACAAATACAAGTACATGTGGCTGCAGAAATATTTTTGCATCTGTATGAAAAAAAAAAATGGGATAGATTTTATTTTGGTATTCAACCTTATTCCCAATGCCTGCATTTGTCTTAGATGTGACAATGTTTGCACGAGAAAATTGCTTTATTCCTTCTGTTTTGAAGATAACATCATAACATCTTGGAAGTGTAACTGAAACACGAAATTGGTAATAATATGTTTTCAAACATTCATATCGTACAAAACAAAGTAGTTTCATGGATGCATCATTAAATCGCCTAAAATGTTGGAAAAAAAAACTCACTGCAACCAGCAGGTATTTTTTTTTGAAAGTATTGTTGATATCTTTTATCCGTCAAAATTGTACATAAATATACGATAACTATATGTATATCTATATTCTGCATATTGGAAAATGCAATATACATGAAAGGGCACCACCTACCTTCCAAATGTAGAAAGACAATAAAGTTCATAAGTGTATCGATGTGTATCTTATCGCAGGATGCGTGTAGTTAAGGTTTTCTTTAGAAACATTAAACATTAAGGAATTAGACGCACATAACATTTATTTTACTAATATGGACTGTTTTAGCAACCAGAATAGGACAGTAAGCAGTCCGTCTGCTTGGTTACTTCGAGATCGTCAGTTTGCTTTGAAACGCCAGTATGGTGACCGGGCTAAATGCAGGCTAAAAATTGTAAATCAGTCAATGAAATGACTATTTTAGGTAAAAAAAAAATATATATATATCCTAGAAGGTTTCATTTTTCAATCGGTAGGGGGTACAAATGGGAGGATGTGCTATATGTAGTTCTTCCATCAAGTCGATGAGGACCACTTTAGCCATAAGAGTGTTTTATCGGGAACAAACGGTCTGTGGGTGCGCATATGGCCGTTGAGGCCGATATGCCCTTTGAACGTTCCGTGGTATTGTGGAGCATGGGATGGTAACAACGCTTATTGTGGAGATACTGGCTCGGGATTTCCTGGCTTGCCTTCGTTGTTTTGCCACGGATGACCTGTTGGCCGCGCAGGCTGCAGCGCCTTTAGTGATGGAAGTGCGCCACACGACCCTGTTCTGTGCCGTCTGATCCCACGTGTCCCTGCTAATGCCCAAGTTCTTCAGAGACGTCTTCGGAGTGACCTTGTATTGGTAACTCTTTGATCTATGCAATATAAAGAATTAATAAAACTTCGATGTAATTAATGTACGAAAGGCTGATGTAAATAATCTCATCAAAGATCTATAATCTAAAAAGAATGGCACCTCCTCTATAATTGTCAGTTGTAGATTATATACACCGCAGTCCGAGTTTATTTTCTCAGACCTTGCAAGTAGATCATTCATTATATCTTTAATCAGCTGACAGATTAGCCGAAACTACGGTGTTTAGGAAATTTGATCAGGAACAAGCCATTTTCATTCCAAGTCGAATGACTACACAAATCTCGCAACATAAATGCCAATGACATCAGAGGTCAAATTCAAACTATATACACCGGTACTCGTTTTAAAATGTAACCCTTCCCTACAGCAGTTATACATTTTTTTCATTTGAGAGGCATGCACTGGTGCATAAGACTTGTTATTAAATATGATGTATCAGTGACGTAAGTGAAGTGTCTTCTGCTTTGATTCCCTAAATCTTATGTAGATTTATTGATATTTTATTTCATCAGCTGTTATAGTTACTTTAATTTTATTTGAACTGGTGCCATATGACACCGCTTAGAATAGTTACTTTAATTTTATTTGAACTGGTGCCATATGACACCGCTTAGAATAGTTACTTTAATTTTATTTGAACTGGTGCCATATGACACCGCTTAGAATAGTTACTTTAATTTTATTTGAACTGGTGCCATATGACACCGCTTAGAATAGTTACTTTAATTTTATTTGAACTGGTGCCATATGACACCGCTTAGAATAGTTACTTTAATTTTATTTGAACTGGTGCCATATGACACCTCTTAGATATTTTGAGCACTGTTCCGTTTAAGCCTTCATATATACATCTTCTTTTTATAACAACGTTTATACCAACCTACCAAAGGTTACTGATATGTATATTCGAAACAGCATAAATCCTCATCAGCCGTCACATATTGTGCTGATAAATGTCACGGTTATAAGCTGTGTGTGCTCTATATGGGATCGCTTTGATGGGCTAGTGTTTAAAGCGTCCGCCTTGGGTGTGGGAGGCCGCGGGTTCGAACCCCGGCTGAGTCATACCAAATACTTATAAAAATGGTACTGATAGCTGCCTCGCTTGTCACTCAGCATTAAGGGGATAGTGTTAGGATTGGTTGGCCTGGTGTAAGGAAAACATGACTGGGTGGGACATGATGCTACATTGTCTGCGGTATGTTGGCCCAGTGCTAGACATCACTATAAATTACCACACTGCAGACATCGTAGCGATATGACTTGAACATTGTTAAAGCTACGTTACAATTCCTTATATATATATATATATATATATATATATATATATATATATATATATATATATATATATATATATATATATATATATATATATATATTACACATATAGGAAGTTGTGTGTGTGTGTGTGTGTGTGTGTGATTTGGTCACAGCTTAGACAATTGTTCAGTCATATCGCCACGATGTTTTTGGTGAAGGTAGTATATAGTGATGTCTAACACTTCTTATACATGTAGCATCATGTCTAACCCAGTCATTTTATTCTTACATCAAGTCGACCAGTATTAACGCTAACCTCTTAATGCCGAATGCCAAGCGAGGCAACTGCAGGTACCATTTTTACGTCTTGGGTATAATTTGACCTGGGTTCAAACCCGCGACTTCATGCATCCGAGGCCATCTCTATCTATGCTCTTAGGAATAGGGCTTATGCTATGCACGAGTAAATACGGTAAGAAATGGGGTATTTTTATGAGCTTGTTTATTTCTAAAGTTATTCCTTTATCTCATTGTTCTTTGAAATTTTCGTTCATCTTTCTTTTAGTATGTGCTTCCATGCGAATCTGTCTTTACTTCTGTACGTTAGCTGTCATGTCGACCCACAAATTCTGGCGCAACGGAAAAATTATTTCTCCAAAAATATTAGAAATTAACATAATTATGAATAAGATGTCAGTATGTTTCGAGAGGTTTAGTAAACTTTGAGAATACTTCTGACCAGCAGAATATTCCAAAGATTCAAGGATAAGATATATTGAACTTACATGAGATAAGGTAGTTAGTTCATCAAACATGCTTAGATTTCCTTTTCTGTCAATGTCGTTGAAATATTAGTTATACAGTGTGACGACACGGTATTGATTATTGCTGTTAATAATTCAATTTACTTGATGTGCGTAAAGTGCTTTTTGCGTTATTGAATAATGAAGCAGTCACAAATAGCAACAGTGGTACCAGATATTTTTTCGCACCAGCTCATTACAACATAAGCTCATCTCCATATATTAAGGAATTATATAAGATGCGATTTTTTTCCTCTGTCTCTGTGTGCATATGTATGTATGTATGTATGTATGTATGTATGTATGTATGTATGTATGTATGTATGTATGTATGTATGTATGTATGTATGTATGTATGTATGTATGAATGTATGTATGTATGTATGTATGTATGTATGTATGTATGTATGTATGTATGTATGTATGTATGTATGTATGTATGTATTTTTGTTGTGTGTGAAAAATATGATTTTCGATATTTTTATTAAGTGACGTGTTCTATCAAATATAGGTCACTTTGCTTGTATTAAATATGTTTTTTATCAACTGTATCACGTTGCATCAGAACTCCGGAGCGAGAGAGAAAAAATTTAACATTCGGTCAGTAGTTATGATCCCAAAGAATTCTATGTTCAGTCATTTTTACATTTTGACTTTAAAATTTCTGAAGGTAAACTAATTTTGGTGTCCATACATGTAAATGGGAAATGTGGTACGATGGTGGGAAGAAAATTAACCTTTACTAGGCTAGAGCTTTCGATTCATACAAAAAAGGAAGATATACGGACATTTTTTAAAACAAATACCTGCTTGAGAAGCCTATTCGAAAGAAAATAGAAAATATTAAAAAGAAACGGAATGAAAAAAAAGTCAGCTTGGGTGAAGCATGTTATTGACATTTATCAACAATAGTTTAAATTCCCAAATGATCCAATGATTTGGGTCGAGTTTTTGCTTTAGCGTTGGAATTTTTCTCCAGACCCAGACTTAATGTGTGTTATATGTGTTCTAGAACATATGGAGCTTAATTCACGACATAGACAGAACTGAATCAAACTCCAGAGTGTTTAGTGCAGAGGATTAAAGGTAAACCATGACCTCATACTATTATTGACGATGAAGATTATTTTCTCAGTTATGTTCTGAATCGCTCAGCAGACGCATATTGTAAATCTGCAAATACAAACCCATCTCTGATCTTCATGTGGTGGCAGCTGTTTTGTCTTGTAAGCGTTGGCGATTTTAATACGTATTGTTAATGTTGTGGTTTTGGTTTTTGGATCAAGTCTAATGCACTTTATAGGGAGAGCAGGTTCTGTGCTTAGAACAAACATATCGCACAGGGCATAATTTAAGCCATCTATCTGTAAAGTTAACACTGTAGTCAAATGAGACTACTCATCCCGAACCCGCCATTGCCATTGACGAAAAGGCTTTAAAAGAGCATGCTTTACTTTGACACACCAAGGTCAGTAATGGTTCATCAGTTAACTGTTACTGCAACTGTATTGATGGATCGCATTTACAAGTCTGTAGCCTGTCCCAACATACTCCTGTAAGGCAGATAGTTGAGGTCATGTCTTATCTTGGTACACCCTTTTTTATAACGCATTTTGTCTACATGGTGCTCTCTGGTGAGAGACCCATGGGTTATATTAATTGCATCATGCTAGTACTAATTATAGTAGCTGTATCGATACTTTTGGATATTGAACACCAGATCAATGTTTCGTCTGAAACATTTCTCAGTTTCATTGTCCAAGAGAACCCCACTGCCCTCACAATTAAAGATACCACTTTAATTTCACTTGACATAACCTTTTTAACTTTAATTAAACCAACATTGGGAGATTCCAACAACCGGTTTGTCATGGACTGGGATGGACACGTTATCGACTGTAGGTGTTAATTATTTAACATCAAGTTGTTGCGCATCATGTTGCTATTATAGTTTGGATAATTGATCAGTATGACTCCATTATTGTCTCGGGATGGGTCCAGATATAGTATGAGACATTTAAATATTGAGACACCTTAATGGGATTGGCGTATTTTATTGCATTACTGAATTCATTGTCAGTTTTCTCTTTTTTTTTTGTTTAAAAAGAAGATTATCATAAAGATGATACGTTTTCAAATAGTTTTCAATTCAAAACTGAATTATTTACTTTTCTGGCCTTTTGGTAAGTCATGTAAAGGGTTAATGTAATTCTTTTTAAAACATAATGTTCAATGCATCCTTGCTATTGTCTTGCTTTTGTTCCGGTTTATTCCGGATGAGTGAATGTTGTCAGGTGTCGTTGTTGATCACGATCATGACATATTCACCGTTAAATCTTGTTCTTATCGGTGCTAACATACATTTTAAACTGTTTTGAAACAATTCCCATTGGAACGGCTTGCATAATTATATTGGAATAATCCGACTTTTTTTAACAAGATTTTGCCAGATCAGAAGGGTTTTCAAACCTCTGCTGGAATAATTTGACTGTTGCACATGTAATTTACCTGGAGGTCGTCCATTAATTATGCCAATAAAATAGTAGGTGAGGGGTTTAAAGAGTTTGACAATTGTTGACATGAAGAGGGGGAGTGCAAGGATAAATGTACGTCAACAATGTTATTTTTTTAGAATAAATTTAATAAGTAAAAGGGAAATTAGTAGCTGTGTAGGTATGGCACTCACTCGCTCTCAAGGGAAAATGATAGAAGCTAGAATATAAAGTCTCATTTTGTTCATGAATTCAAAGTGTTACAGTCAATTTGAAATCTGCTAAACAAGTAAAAAATGTATTAAAATAGATTTGTAAATCTTTTAAATTCCACAATTCTATTTTTTAGCACAAAAGCCAGCCGTATAAAATATTGTTATTTTGTGGGGGGAGGGAAAACATTTTTTGACATAATTTTATTAGGAAGAGAGTCATTTTTGATATAATTAATGGAGAGTTCCCCTGTAATATAAGTGCTAAAATTGACATGGGTTTGGGAAAGGAACACCTATTTATTTAAATATCTGGTTATGTATATAGTATAAAATGAACATTTTTCTATTAGACGAACATAGTTAACATTGCATATTGCTAAAGCTATTAAAACGCGTTTCTGCTAACGATGTGTCACATAAGAAGGTAGTGTGGTCGGCACTAATTTTTATTTTTCTACTTATTTAGAAAAAATACTGTACGTAAAATAGTTCATGTCGCAGTTTTCAATCTTAAGTTATCGGATCTACGATGAAAACTGCTGCCGATGTTAGTTTTGTGTCATAAAACGTTTTAGGTTCGTGACCATTATTACATCAGGGTAAATTGGGTTACCGGAATTCACATTTTTTAAAAAAGTTAATACTTTATTTTTAAACTTAATCTTTGAATATCTACCCTGAAATGTATTTTCTGGCAATGTCAGTCTGATGCTTTTGATTGCTGTCAATAATACAGTATTAAAAAACAAGATGCACGTTATCATAGTAAATAACAACCATGCGGTTATCAATGGTAACATTCTCAGTAACACTTTATCGTTTTGCACAATCAGATCAAATGCGTTTAAGCGTGTCTGCGATGAAGATAAAGTTACAACTTGGACAATATATTTCTGTTAAGGACCAACGGTAATAATGACCTGAAAAATGAGAACCGGTCTAGAAATAAGTGAAAATAAAATAGAGCATATACGGTTTGTCTGGCTAAGATTTGTGGATAGTGATAGTACGATTTTAAGAAAATTAATTGTTGAGAGTTTATCCTGTTTGTAACGAAAGAAAAAAAAAACTTTGTTTTGTTTTGTTTTTTTTTTTTTTTTTTTTTTTTTTAGAGAATTTCAGCCCTTTTACAGACGAATTAGAAAGACTCATTACTGACATCAGCACGACTCTTTGGTGCGGTATTAAATGCACATATTTCAAAGATATGTGGATCCCGAAATTGTGGAAGATCGTATGGTTTTCTCTTAAAGTAAGCTGTCATCGAAGATGTGTCCATACTGAGAAATATAAGTTTGATCGTGAGCACTCAGAACTAAAAGTTATTGATTGATTGATTGATTGATTGGTTTATATTTTTACGGCGCACCAGCACTATATGGCTATTTAGCGCCAAACATTAGGTTATATCCTTTTACATTTAAAACTGGTAAAATAATTTTATCGACCAGCGATTGGGGTCCAAACAGTTAAAGGTAAAGCGATAAAAATGTGAACGATGGTAAAGTATTAAAAGTTTCCCAATCAACGGGGTGTGCAAAAGTATGATAACGAAAACATATGATTGGCAATTAAAATCTATCGACTGCATAAATATAACACAAAACTGAAGAAGGTGATAAAATAAAAGCTATAACTTTTGTTAGATATTTGCTTCCTTAAGGAAGTCTATAATGTTGGTAATGTTAACTGTATCAAAGAGCTCCCTCATATCATGCACAACGTAGAAATGATTACGCGTAGGTTGAAGATCGAAGCATTCCAGCATAAAGTGCTTAACGATGAATGGTTCATTACAAGCTATGCACTCTGGTGGGTCTTCTCCTTTTAATATGTAGGAGTGTGTTAAATGAGTATGACCGAGTCGAATTCTTGCAATGACTACCTCCTCTCTACGGACGGATCTGTAGGAAGGGGTCCATTCTCCTAAGGTTGGCTTGATGGCATGAAGTTTGTTATTCACGGCATCATTCCATGATGCCTGCCATTTCTGGTGTAAACAGTCTTTGATACAACGTTTAAAATCAGTATATGGTGCTTTAAAATCAGTTGGTTCTAGTAATAAGGCCATTTTAGCAGCACGGTCTGCTTTATCATTACCTTTAATTCCTACATGGCTGGGTAACCAACAGTACACTATATTGTGGGAGGTACTCAGCTCAGTATGCTTAAGGAGAATATTTGCTAATAATGGATTCTCCATTTTTCTGTTATGTAGCGACTGAAGTACTGATAGTGAATCGGAGAAGATAATGCTGTTTAAAATACGCTCGCTTGCAATGTATTGCAAAGCAAGGTCTATTGCTCTGATTTCAGCTGAAAAAATTGACGTACCATTTGGCAAGCGAACAGTTTTTATGTATTTTTCACTAACGCAGCCTTTTCCTCATCTTTTGATCCATCAGTATATAAAAAGTTATTGAATTTTTAATATCATGGTATTTGCATAGATTTACCATAGGAACTAAATTAGTAGTTTAGATTCCCTAATCCACGTTTTCCTATTTTTTTATTATTATTAATTATTCAGCAGAAGCAAAGGTATTGTAGAAGTACCAATCCACATCTGATACGGAAGGATCTCCTGCCGTGTTCACCATTTTCCTATAATAAAGCCCTTCCATTTCTTCTGCACCATTTTCAAGAGCATAGTTCTCATGTTGATATTTTGACTCGTATTACGATTGACCTCCCCCCTCCCAACAAAAGAAACAATATCTAGTATTTAGATATAAGAATCTAAAACCATCATTGTTTTTTTTTTTTCTTTTTTCTTCCTCAGTGATACTAGAAGAACCAAACTCTGGTTTCTTTGTCAGCAGTTAGTGTAATATGAAGATGCGCCATATTTGGAAACGATCAGAAAATGTAGGACTAATTTACATGTTAATATGAGGAATTGCCTGTTTCATGTATACCATTTTGTGAACTGCTCTCAGATGCATTAGACGCATTAAACGTTTCCCCGTCATTGTCAAAAGCCGCTCGGTTATTTTTGCCAATCATGATCTCCGTATACACACTCTACCCAGTCATTCTCAATCTTCTCAATCATTATTTACTCGGATTTTTTGTTTAATATGATCTTTCATACACGTTTATATACACTATCACAATTTTGGATTATGTAAGTGCTCTGTATACATCTAATATAGCCCCAATTGCGAGCAGATAGGTATACATTTTGGTTGCTGTTTGGCGCTTTCACAAAGGGGAATGCATACGGTACAAATTTGTTGGGTTATTGAGGAGGACAAGTTTCAAATTTATGGAGATATCTGATAAGCGGGACGTCTCGAGTCAACTGCTTTAAATTCAGTATGGGCCGATTGACAATGTGGAACCTGTTGCATGAAGAGTGTGATATATTAAACGAAGTTCAGTTCTTGAGATTTTATTTTGCATTTAACAATGTATTCTAACTGCCCATGACGATAGCTCCTTGTAAACGGCATTGATAGCTGAGGTACCTCAGCTTACCTCTAGTACGTCTTACAATTGCACTTTTCACAACTATACTTACTGTTAAATGCTATTAGCGTATTTGTATGAACTTGTCTACTTTGGTCGCATTGAATTTGCCCTCTAAGTATAGCTGTTTCAACCATTCGAAGTAATAAAGACGTCAGGACAGAGTCCATAGAAACATGTCGCTAAAATCAACCTTTGACCAAAAAATTCTTTGAATGATGCCTTATTGTCAGCGTAGCTTCATCACACGCACTTATTCTAGTCAATCACTTGATATTCGAACAATCCACCTTGTATCTCTCTCCCTGCCCCTCCATACATGTGTGGGGCCAAACTACTTAATTGTATGAAATGTACACACCAAGATTATTCACTCATATCCACACATATTTCTTTCCTTAATGACCTTGATGTCAAGTTAATGGTGCTATTATATCATACTGTATGAACTCTGTGTGTATGTGTGTTTGTGTGTTGGATTTTTAACGTAACTCTAACAAGTATTTAGTCATATCGCTACGATGTCGGTAGTGGGGCAGTTTATAGTATGTGGGGTGAGGGAGTAATTTGTATTTTTAACGCAGCTTTAACAATTTTCAGTCATATTGTTATGATGTCTGCAGTGTGGCAGTTGATAGTGATGTCTTGCACTGGGGCATCGTGCAGCAGACATGTAGAATGATGTACCACCCAGTCACATTATCTTAATACTAGGCCAACCAGTTCTAACACTAACCTCTTATTGCTGAGCGCCTTGCCAGGCAGCTGTTAGTACCATTTTTTTACCTCCAGCATCTGAGGCGAATGCTCTAACCACTTAGGTCACCGGAGCGGTCCGTAAAAAGTATATATCACATACAAAGCCATTATTATTTATGTAATACTTAGAAAAGAACGATTTTGATTTTTATCACCAATATCAACCCTTGTCATATCATGCCATTTTATTTCATAAAAACCTGACTTTCTACTATAAAATGCATAATTATCTGAGTTTTTACTAATTAATGAATACCTGGCTTTCTATGAAGGAGTGAGATATACGCTACCCCCACTTGCTATGGTGCGTTGGTTATCGTATGTAAATGATCGACCATGGTGTTTTTGCCTGGATCGAGCAAATAATGAAAAAAAAATAATGTCATTAATGGCTGGAATAACAGAGACCTGAGCAAAGATATAGAATAGAACAACACTAGCCCAATAATGCAAAATATATCATTTGAAGTATCACATAAACAAAAATGAAATTAAACATGACATTTCATTGATACATTTTCTCTTGGAAATAAAATTAAAAAATTTCTGCGAAATGCAATTAAGCCTTGTTTTACCGAAAAACACAATTTTCATCATGGAACCGAATGAATGATAAAACTAACATTTCCCTCATGTCATCATAACCTGGTTGCTGCCAGTTATTTCCAAATCATTGTTGATGACAGATCAGTGTTAACGCTCTCTCTCTCTCTCTCTCTCTCTCTCTCTCTCTCTCTCTCTCTCTCTCTCTCTCTCTCTCTCTCTCGTCTCTTCGGGTCATTAAATATGGGTGTAGCATGTGCTACTTACCACTGTGTTGCACTGGTATGGAGCTGTTTTTTCCTTCCAATAAATATAATACGCAATCTGAATACATTTCAGGTTACTCCTTGGATCGAACAATATTGTCACTCTTTCTACGTCAGATATCGTCTTTTCGTAATACAAAAGAACTAAGCTAATGTCAGTTCGCAACATGGTACTGATACACAGTCGTATTAACATGACATTGATGTCCCTTATCTCGATGCTATCCGCATTCTAACCTGGAATCAAGATATAACTAAACCACTTAATAAATATAACTGCGCCATTGTTGGATGTAAATCACTGCTGGGTTGCAAGGCGTTTCTTATGCTGATACCAACGATTTTCGGTTGAAATTATTCACAACTTAATTACACAAATTAATTATTGTACATCACTCCTTGTTCTAACTTCATTACCTGCTCATCGATATAGATATAGCAAAATCAATTTTTAGCATACATGATATATTATTTCAGAAAGTTAAAGAATTATCATAATACATGAAAGGTATGACATTAAAAAATGAATGCATGATTAACTTCTGAACTCTGGGAAACTTGAAGTATGAATTAAAAACAAATTTAACAAATAATTACAAATTTATTTCGATGAGCTTATTGTATTTGATTGAGAAAATACCTTTGTGCCATTTCAAGACTCGCTCTTTCTGTGTAGTTGAATCTTTATATGGTTTCGGGTCGCAAATTCGTCCATATCTCCGTCACTTGAACGATTTATTAACAAGAAAAATTACTTGTTTATATCATCGGAGTCCCGCAGACGTCCCTTTCAGCAGAAAAACTTGGACTGTTAAACGTTGCACGGGTAATTACTTAAAACATTGAATTTCGTCTGGGAAACACTCCCCCTCGTTTAGCTTTGCCTGTCAACATTAACTTTTCTAACCGCCAAACTTTTAGCACTTCCATCGAAGTCAGAATAATTCTCTCTAGACCGCCGTTGTTACTAACTATTCCTGGACACATTCATTTATGACATATTTGCAGTGGTCCAATATTGTTTGTGGCTGATCTTAACGTGACATTACGTTAACATCGCTCTATCCTACTTGTATCACCGGTATCTGAACGGATTCTGATAAAAATTTATTCATATCACCGTAAAGTGAGGTTAACCATTGCAAGCTATCAATGTTTTGCGAGCCTAACCCGTACTTTTAGTCTTAATGGTTACTTGTCACTCTGTCCACGACAAACTGTGCTCTGGCAATATCTAGAAAAGTTTTGCACCATTAAGCAAACTACTTAAAGTTCACGAGAACCTGACTTTCTGCCAACAAATTTACGAGAACCTGATATGCTTTCTACTAACAGCTTCATGAGAACCTGACTTGCTTTTTACTAACAATTTCATGACAATCTGACTTGCTTTCTACTAATAAATTCATGAGAACCTTACTTTCTACTAACAAATGTATGAGAACCTGACTTGCTTTCTACTAACAAATGCACGAGAACATGACTTTTCTACTAAAATCATTCACGAGAACCTGGCTTATTTTCTACTAAAAAATGTTTGACAAGCTGACGTTGTGTCTGCTAACAAATTTATGAGAGTCTGGTTTACTACGAGCAAATTCAAGAAAACATGGCTTGCTACTAGCAAGTTCACAGGGCTACCAAATTCATAAAAACGTCACAAATTCATGGTGCTTGGTTTGATATAGATATATACATGATAGCATGATTTAATAGAAAAACTCGGCATAACGTGACTCGATAAAGAGAAATTAAGCAGAACGTGGCATAATGTGACTCGTTCAAGAGAAACTAAGCATAACGTGGCATAATGTGACTCGCTCAAGAGAAACTAAACATAACGTGGCATAATGTAGCTGAAAGAGAAACTAAGAATAACGTGGCATAACGTGGTTCAAAGAGAAACTAAATATAACGTGGCATAGTGTGGCTCAAAGAGAAACTAAATATAACGTGGCATAATGTAGCTCAAAGAGAAACTAAAAATAACGTGGCATAACGTGGTTCAAAGAGAAACTAAATATAACGTGGCATAATGTTGCTCAAAGAGAAACTAAGTATAACGTGGCATAATGTGACTCGATCAACAGAAAGTAAGCATAACGTGGCTTGATACAAATAAAATCAGCTTAGCGTGGCTTGCTACCTGGAAATTCTTAATAATTTGGAACAATAATAACTTCGAACAGATATTAAATGTTTATCCAGATTAAGTAGCATGCCCCAATTCGTTCGTTTGGTTACCTTACGTTTGCTAGAGCTTTGATCTAATCTCTACATCAAAGGCAAATATTGCCATTGTAGCTTATAATTGATTTGATCGAAAATCAGTAATGTCTTTCAGCCATGGTATTTGTCCAACAGTTAATTGATTACCGCCCTTTGAAGTTTGATGCAGAAATAACAAAGGGGTTGTTTAAATTGAGTCAATTATAAGTGGAAATCATGTTCAGCAACCTAACATCTGCCATTTCCACATCAGAAATCAGAATACATATTAGTTGGGTTTACACCAAAATATACAAAAGCATTTACAGACAGCCTCCGTGAACAGCGTCAGAAACGTAAATTGATTCAGCAAAGGTGGACATTGTAGGTTTGGATTGCGAAGCGAACGTTTTGATGAAATAAACAGATTTGTCTTGACATTCTTTACAAATGCAATATTCAGAGATCATAAAGAAAATCATTGAGAAACAAAACTATGTTTGTTCATAAGATTTGGTTACACCAGACAAACGACAGGATTGTGACAAATCTATTAGATATTAGTGAAAAAATTAAAAGAAATACAATAGACTTTTTGCCATCTCCTATTGAGCTTTTAGAAGTCTTGTTGTATATGTTTATGCCACTTATCTACATCGATTTAAAAGTATTGTTATTAATAGATACTGATTTAAAGATTTCAACTAGTTTTGTACAATGCATTAGGTGCAACAAAGTCAGTTTTAACCTATATAAGATCGGTGGAGTAGTTTTGAATACCAGTTAGTAAAAACCGTTAAAGATACAATAATGCCTGTATAATTTATGTTTTATATGTTTCCAGAAGAACAAAAAAAATCCCATCCAAAACGCTTGGTCTTGCAGTGGTATAACTTTGCTACTAACTTTATCTTAAAAGCATTTTGACCTTGATACAGTAAAGCTTTTCTATCTATATCCAGAGATCGTAAAAAGCTTAGAAGCTTAGAAAAACAGCTCCTGGTTGGTGTCAGTCATGATTTCTTCAATATGGACCGGCTGAGAGCTCCTAGCACGGTCTGTTCGTGCATGCACAGCTGTTGCTGCATACGTTTAATGATATAAAATGTTTCTTTCTTTGATAATGCAGTAATTAAAAGAGCTGGAGAAAGGTGAATCTATTTTGCCTACATCATAATTATATACAAGGCCCCTGTAAAATGAGATAATAAAAATATAGAGCGATACTAACATACAGAAACAATATAAAACTTATTTTTGTGAAAGGTAATCATTTTCATGCACCATGCACACCAAATCGTTAAACTTCATCGCTGATATTAGAAACAAACGCAGGAATAATAACAATTTAGGGACGAGAGGGTCTAATTATCGAGTTTCTACACCTCATTTATTATTATTATCGTACGAGGATGAGTGCAGATTTGAGATATGCATGTAGTATACATATGCTGATACAAGATTCTTGAAATCCAAATCATTAACTTTTCATTTTCAGTTTCTAACGTCTCCAAACAGGCACGGTCGCTATTTCAAAATAATTTAAATTATACTTAAGGAGATAAGTGAAACATATTGTTTCATTTATTGGAGTAGAATAGAAGGCACTAATCAAGTAAGAGAGACGTTCGAATTAAATGCTTTGGAATAACATATTGAGTCTTTACGTTTGTTACTATGTACTGCTTTGCACACATTGGCATAATGTACGACACAAGTCAGAGGTTGTTCATGTATTTCATTGTACATCTCTTAAAGGTACCGTACTAAAAACCAATAAGTTGAGGCGGAAGTCATATGACGCTGACATCATACAAGAATCTGAAATTTTTAGATATTCAATCTAGTATGTATGTCTTGGACTTTTTCTCATTTTCAAGAGCTTCACGCACTCAAGAGTCAAATTTAAATTAAATGAATCTTGATTTGTCACATTAAGTGTGTGGTAACAAGTCTTACATGCAGGATACAAGCTTAACTCGTGCAGGGTATTGTTGAGTAACTAAACCTGTGCAAGGTATTGTTGAGTAACTAAACCCGTGCAAGGTATTATTAAGTAACTTAACTCGTGCAAGGTATTGTTGAGTAACTAAACACGTGCAAGTTATTGTTGAGTAACTTAAATCGTGCAGGGTATTATTGAGTAACTAAACTCGTGCAGGGTATTATTGAGTAACTAAATTCGTGCAGGGTCTTGTTGAGTAACTGAACTCGTGCAGGGGTTTGTTAAGATTAGTTCAACACAAAGCGTTGTTAACGAGTGTAATTTAAAGTGTACGCATTCAGTAGCCAGCGCGGGGATACAGTGAAAATCAAGAACCAAAACTGGCAGTAGTTTTAGTTATTGTGTTTAATGGCACCTCGGCACGTTTATTTTAGAAGTCAAAGCCCACCCACCCCCATCACCTAATAAACATGAAGGATTCCACGATAAAGTTCAAAGGTAGAGATTTTAAATTCTGTAAAACGTATATTTAAAATAAAGAGGGTAACACGATCAATAACCATCTCTTTCTCTCGGTCTGTCTGTCTGTCTGTCTCTGTCTCTGTCTCTCTGTCTCTGTCTCTGTCTCTCTCTCTCTCTCTCTCTCTCTCTCTCTCTCTCTCTCTCTCTCTCTAACGTCATGAAACTAATTTTACAAGATAAAATGTTTAAATGTTTCAGATTGTGTAATGTAATAATTTTTGTATAAATTTCCAGAACATAAATATATAAAGTTCTGATAGTGCAAATAACAGTTAATGACGTCATCACATTCAAATATTAGAGCCAAGTATTAAAATTAGAACAGATTCTGTGCCATGTTCATAACGATTATTAGTAGAAATTGGCAACTTCCTGACATGGTTAATTTTCCTGGGTTTGTGACGGTAATGGTGAAAATAAAGGTTAATTCACTGGATTGGTACGTTACTGTTTTATGGATAGTTTATGTAGTTTTTCAGTCTTCCAGCGATTCTGAGGCGATATAAGACGCGTGAGAAAATTCGAATCGAGCGGAGGGTTGTGGTCACGTTTGCATTCCATGTGTTATTTTATAATACCGTTAAGGTGATTTAATATTGTTAGAAATTTCGTTGTGCTTTATTATGCAAATCAAAATCATACTAGGATTGAAATCTCCAAACATCTACTCGCCCAAAGTTGTGGATTACTGCTTCACCAACCGTCTGCACACCCGTGGGTGCCATCTACTCTGTTATCTCACAGGCAGATAAATCCGCCATGGTAACAAACTTTAGAAGGAGAACTTCTTAACTATGCCACATCATCCATACAGATCACTTAAGTAACGTTTGGCTGAATCGCGTTCTGATTGATTCGCTGACGGGCAGATGATCTGAAAGTGGCCTTGCAGCTGTAAGTGCAATTTTCCAGTATGTAGACAACATACCAAAAACGCGAATAAAAAAGAGCATTTAGTAATTGGATAAACGAGAATATAAAAGTGTGTTGAGGTGAATGGGGGACTACTTTGAGGTCATATACCTACACACTAATCACTAATTTAAAAAAAAAAAAAAAATTTTTGTTGTACAACGCTATAATATTCTGAAGCTTTGAAATGCCCATCGCAAGACCTTCAAACGTTCGGAAGATTCGATGTGCTTCCAGCAAGTCTGGAATATCTGTCATAAATTTGGTAAATTGGTGTGGTATATAACCTCTTAAGGGATACGTCCGTTGGGAGTGGGGTTTTTTAAAAATTTTTTTTTACCTGAAATGACCTTATTTTTATTTTAGCGACATCTTTGTAAAATATTCTCCCTCTCACCCCTTCTTTCGAGTTACTCCTTTGGCTGTCGTGGTCTGTTTTCAGAAGTCCTTTGGTTAGAACAAATGCACCTGATAGGATTGAACGAAGAGGCCATATGGATGGTTTTCGATTATATGCACTAGGTGTCGACTGGTTGTGGCAGGTACTGATGAGTCGTTTGGTTTGTAGCGCAAATCAATTTTGTATTACGGTCACTATATATGGATTGGTTAATTAACAAAACATATGAGCTTGCTGATAACTGATGTACAATTAATGGAAGGGTGAATGTTTTTGCGACTTAAGGTATGTTTTGGAAGTTTGTCCCCCTCCCTGTTTTTTTTCAATTCTGACTACCTGTCAGTATTGGAAACACTGTGCCTTTCTACACGAAGGAGATGAAAGAGATAACTAAGACTTGCTTTTATATAATAATTAAATGTAAGTTTTTTTTTGTTGCACATCTACCGGTGCTAATTTTCCATTTCTATCCAATCAGCACATTTATTCCTGTTAACTAAAGGACGTGCGCATTATGAACGTTTCATTATTGACTAAACGATTTTGTAGATTTGAGTCGAATACGTGGTACCTAGATGAATTGCATTAACTCCTAAACAAAGCGCAACAAAATAATCTGTAGAGAAGAAACTGAATCATTCTTGATCTTTCTACTTTAGTATATTCTCGTTTAACTCGGTACTCTGCGTAGGGACCAAATATCTAATTGTGATGATGGGCGGAAGTGATGTTTTGAGAAATGCCTTTGTGGGTTAGCTTGAAAAAGAATTGACCGAAGTGCATTTTTTTTGGTCACAGCAATGAACGAAGCAATTTACCAAGCCTTCGTCCATCGTACATCTCACAGAGCCACGCGAGAATCTGGTTGAACAACACTACTCCTGGAAAAGATTGTCGGAGAATATAGTAAAGATTTATACGAAGATTTTGCTGTGAGAACTTGACATTTAAGAGCACCTGTTGTTATACGGAATGGAATGAAGTATCTAAATATAATCGTGTTGAGACTAATACATGTATCGCATTGGCTTTTATTTGCTGTTAACACCAAAGGTCACCGGTCCATTGATAAGCAGCCCAATTATAGCATTTGTTTTCATTTCATTCAGTTTTGTTTAAAGGAATAAAATTCTTTTAGATACAAGACAAGTACTGCAGAGTACTGACATCACAATATACCGAGTATGTCACAATGCAAAATATCCGAACTGACTCGCGTAGTCCGGTTGTTTGTACCCAATATCGAAGGTAGGATCAGGTGAACATACTAGCATATTATTGCGTAATTACGATGTGTACTGAAATTTAAATGAAACTGTGGTAAAACAACCTTCCGGCAGCGATCTATTTTAAAAGAATTGGAGTACGAGTTGACAGGAGCGTGTTAGAACTGATCTCTAAACCGTGTAATGGTTTAACCATTTGCTCCATCCAAACCGGTAATACTGGTTCAGACAGGGTTAAAAATGTCATGGCTTTGTTGCTTATAAAATGAAGGAGATGGCTATCATTTAAAGACAATTGTCATGTTCAATAAGCATCTCGTTTTTTTCTCAAATATACATTTTTAATATTTTCTTTTTATTGTATTATTAATGAAATATGAAAGAAAATATTATTGCCCCAATTCTAATAAAAAAAGAGTAAAAATCTGCGTAAACGTGGAGGAGTTCCTCAAATTTGAGGAATTAGTGAACTTATTTTCTTTTGTACGAATACTCTAGTTGTACAATTAAAGATTTTAAAGATATGTTTTTTTTTTGGGCAGTATTTTGTCAGATTAAAAAAAAATGTAAGACTGCGATATTATAACGATAGTGAATATACTACTCGGGAGTTCTAAAGTAGGAACGAAAGTAAATGCGTCCCTTTCGTTTGGATTTTTGTTTTCTTTTCAAGATGCCCTAAATAGAAAGAAACCACCGTGCTAGGAAAATGCTTAAAAGTGAAAAGGTATTAAATGCGCATAACATAAAGTACCCAAGTCTTGTGATTTCATCAAGGATTTAAGTTCTGCTCCAATGTAACTTAAATTTGCTGTAATATAGAATCAGTCTTACTATCATCTTTTAAAGCGATAGGATATAATCCACTACGCCCATAACTTCATGTTCCATCCGCGTAGCATAAACAAAGATATATTATCAACGACACATTGGAAACTATCGCCAACACGTAAATTAGAGTCCTTGCGTTATCGGTCGCGTTTTAAAGAGAAACTTTAATTTGCTCATTTGCTTATTCATAAAGCGATAAACGTCATGTTGAGTCACGATGGCGAGAAGAATTTAATCGCGTTCACAGTAATTGGTTATGGTGTGTTTATTGTTTTTTTATTATTATTATTATTTTTTTTTTGTTTGCATTTTCATATAAAATGAGGCAATCTCCGAACAGGCTGGTAGGGGAGATAAAGGAGAGTAGCGAATTGAAGCCTGTGCATGCGATGATAATCTTCAATGCACAAAAAGAACCATACCAACCTTTTTATTAGACACGAGCAAGTAATTTATTCTTCATTAATAACTGATTTGTATACGATAGGTTACAGAGCGTACTTCGGGTTTAGATTTAACGCGTGAGAGGTGTTCCATGTTGTAAAAATTTGTTTTTAAGTTGATATGTTTGATCTGGGCGCAAACTGTTTGCAATCATTTTAAATCCAGTGATAAATTATTTTATTTTTCGTGATATTTACTTATATTCTTAATTATTAAGTTCCATGTAAAATGTAAATTACATATACTATAAGATATTTTGTCCAGCTCAATGGGTAAATTACGAACGTGTTCCATATATTATAGTATACTGTCGACATGTTTTGGGTTTATAATTAATGATTGGCGCGTGAGCGGACCTGATGCTTCGCTGCAATTTCTCGTTTAGTGTTTACTTTAAAACTCCCGAGTGGTATATTTATTTGGAAGATATAAACGTTGCCCACGTGAGAAGATACCACGTTTTAGAGGAAACGTACACATGAGCTTGTTGGTTTCGACTGAAAGCAATGGGTCTAAAACGAAAAGTAAGAATACCAAGGCAAAATGACTGAACCGCTTGTTTTTGTTCTTATGGGCTTAACGTCATTTTTCAGCATACGATAGTTATACGCTTGAATAGAAGAAATTTAATGAGAGCACTACACTTTATCTTTAAATCGTATTCAGTAAACTGTTAGTGTTTTATGAAAAGTTCTATTTTTGAATAATTTTGTTTTACATGGAATAAACAGTATTCAATGCATTATTATGAATGGTAGAATTTCTCCACTAGTAATACCAGAAACTGGGCATATTTATTTTTACTTACCTTTCCACCGATCACATTCAAGAATTCAGTATGCTAAAGCGGTAACAAAAAAAAAAGGTTTACAAATTGGCTTTTATTATTTTCGTCTTTATAGCAAGAAAGCAAAAGTGCTTCTCCTGAACCGTGTTCAATGCATAAACTAAATACGTATACCAAGGGAATGTATGCACATCGAAATTAGGGTACATATTTGTGTATCACTACGAAAGACATTTAACGTAATTCGTTGTTAAACATATGCTTCTATATGATCGAACATAATTTGTTATTAAAACCAATTACCTTACTATCATGTCGTAAATCCAGATTTTGCAAGCCTGTGTGTATGTAGGAAATTGATAATAGAGTAAATTGGTGTATCTTTGGTTTTACTGTCAGAAATAATTAGATTAGCATATATCGGATGAAAAGATGGATCGAAAATAAATCCTATTCTCGGAAGAAAACAGAAACGCCCCTTTGTTCAGTAGCAAGTGCAGTAACAAGATAAGTTAGAATGGTGGGGCATTTTGTCTTTTCAGTTGTAAGATTCATTTTAAAACCGTGGTAGTAAATTCAGCTCTGTTAAACAAAAACTTTACATTTTGCGTGCGTACCATGTTTAATAGTCCTCTATATCGTTATTAGTAAGACAATGTGTTTAATAGTCCCCTATATCGTTATTAGTAAGACACTATGTGTTTAATAGTCCCCTATATCGTTACAAGTAAGACACTATGTGTTTAATAGTCCCCTATATCCTTACTAGTAAGACACTATGTGTTTAATAGTCCCCTATATTGTTATTAGTAAGACACTGTGTTTAATAGTCCCCTATATCGTTACTAGTAAGACACTATGTTTTTAATAGTCCCTTATTTCGTTACTAGTAAGACACTATATGTTTAATAGTCCCCTATATTGTTATTAGTAAGACACTATGTGTTTAATAGTTCCATATATCGTTACTAGCAAAATATGATTTTCCCTGAAGATTACTGACCGATTTGGTCTCAATAATAATTGACTTATGGTCAAGATATATAATTTTGAAGAAGAAAAAAAAAAAAAAAAAAAAAACAAAAACAAAACATACAGAAACTGTTAGAATTACTATAACCCTAACTTTCACCTTAGACAACCAAATATTTGGATTTATTTATTATACTAAGTGCAAATCAATCACAAAGTATGGTCAAGGAACTTCCTCAAGATGGAACGTTATTGTGTCAAACGCATATCATTTTAGTTACAATGGCTGTGACGTATTATCTTTTGACCTCAAAGTCAACAGGCCTCCAGAAATATCGGTTGAGATAAGTGGCCTTGAATAAAAGTGACTATAAGAAAATCATCTTTTCAGAAACAATAACCTTGACCCTTAACCTTTTAACTTCAATAGCATTATCAATAGGCTTTTTCCTTATTTAAGTGCAGACCATCCACGAAGTGTGGTCCAGGTTTGTGATGAACTATTGCGTAATAACCAATTTTTTCATTCAGTAATGATGACCTTGACTTTTGACTTTCTGGCCCCAAATAGGTTACCCTAGGTTCAAGCAGTGCCCAAAGTTTTGTCTAGTCTTTGTTATAGAACTAACCTAATGTTGTGCAGAAACCATTAATCTTCTTTCACCTACAGCGACATTGACATTTGATCTTTTGAAGTCAAAATCAGTTGAATTCTTCTTTACCCAAGTGGACGCCATCAAAAATGACTGATAAAGAGTACACTAAGTTACACTATAGATTCTGGCGTCCAAAAAGACTGATAAAGATTACGCTTTGTTACACTATAGATACTGACGCCATCCAAACAGACTGATAAAGAATACACTGTATTACACTATAGATACTGATCAGAGCGGAAAAAGATAAAAAAAAGACTGACAGAGGTAACGATGTATGTAGGCACGGACGGACAGATAATAAACGCTTGGAATTTTTGTGAGCATAGAGAAATGATTGAAAGTACTAATTCATGTAGGGTTTGAGCAATGAAAGTAAGAAAACGTTTGTTTCATTGAAGTAGGAAAGAGATTTTATATTTCAATTTTGTGGTACATTAGTCAGACTGATTTGCACAAGACAGAAAAAGAAATGGACTGATATTATTGTTCGATTTCTTAAAATTATTTTTTTCCTTTTGTATGTCGAAATTGTGAAAACACACCTTGTAAACCTGCTGATATTAACATTCGAAAATAATGTTTTGTTTCGTAATAATATAAATCAATATACAGTTGTAAATGTATTGTCTTTCTTTGTAAAGAAGAATAATGATCGTTCAAAAATTTTCTAGCTACTGTTACTAAACTAAAGAGTATAATTTGCAATAATCTCAACATTTTCACAAGTAGCAGCATTTGTATTGTTTCCAAATCTGAGTTGTAACGTAGGTCATCTAATGGCCATGAAGATCAAGTGTGTGTGTGTGTGTGGGGGGGACAAAGATGTTGGATTGTTCATTAAGTAGAATTAAGGTCATCGTAAAAGAATGTGTTAGAAGCTGAATGTTGACAAAGTAAAAACTACTGACGAAGACGTTTGGTATTGTGACAGAAAGGGTGCTGGTTCGAATACCACCATAGTATCGATCCAAATCAACTACCTTTGCGTGTCTTGCGCAAAGTACTTTGCTAAAATTGCATCAGCACTAAATACCGTCTATACTCGCTTATAAGTCGAATAAAAACCAAAGATTTTGATCTGACATTGCAAAATGCGACTATTGATCAGGGTATATGCTGTTTGTTCTACTGATTACTCCTAATAAACTCCATAGATACAGATCAACGTGCGCTTTGTAAGAGAGTATATGATGTAACCAACACGAGTTTATGTGCCGTAATGCAAACCCAACACCCACTATTATAATCATTAAGGTTGTGTTTAGCACCGGTTGCACGTACGGGGAAAGCGTAACAATGACTTCGAGCTTTTTTGAAAGTGTAGGTATAATAATGAAATATTAAAGAAGGTATTGATTTGTAGGTTGAATTGATTTGTGAACATAGGTATTTTGTGAGCATATTTTTTTTTATAAAATAAAATCGTACGTAAAACATCTGATTATTTTTGCATCTACTATTTCGAGTAGTGCTTAGCATGAGAATTAAGATGTATTTCAAACATGGATTCTAAATGTTACTGTAATTCAGATGATGATTTAGGCACTCGAGGGGAGGAATGTTTGGATTTCTGTGATATTAACGATTTGTATGGATGCAGCAGTACTTTGTTTAGAGTTCCTGTGGAAATATGGATTCTGAAAATAAGAATTATTGAACTCCTCGAATATGAATGACTTTGTATGCCTGTAGCTGTTTAGAGTTGCTGCGGAAATAAATTCTAAACAATAAGAATGGCCCATCACCATGCTTTTGGTGACACGATGTGTTTACACCTGTAACGTTCATTACAAGTATTTACACCTGTAATATTCATTACAAGAATTCAACCCTACTGCTTCACAGTTTGAAGAACAAATGTCAGCAATTATGTACACCTTTAGAGAGATTCTTATATGAAGCAAAATAACTAATTCGCCCTCTGTTTATACACTAATTTTATCATTTAACATCAGATTATTGGAAGCAATTTAGAATCGCTGCATATTTGTAGATACAGATGTAAAACGATTCTTCCAGTTCATTAGGGATATGCAATTTGCTTGCTCGCAATGCGCTAGACAGCGCGTAGCTTAGCGTGCCACAACTGTGTAATATTTCGAGCAAAATGATTAGTTTCGTAAATGATGGCAGCACTCTAGACCTCTACTAGTATAAATCAATAGTTTGAAGAAAGGAATAGCATGAAATACTTGTTGGTTGGGGGTGTGGTGTGGTTGGGGGCTGACGCTTTCCAGCCAGAGGTAAGTCGGAACAAAATGTATGCGATAGGTATCCAATTTATATATCTGTATAGTAGTTAACAGTAAGTATGAGGTTAATGCATATCTACAATGTTTAAGAGAATCCACTTAGTTTTGTGTTGGCTACATGACTGCGATTTAAGGTTCAGTATTGTTTCCAGATTTTATTTTGAAGGTTCACTGATCTTATTTATGATTCTTTAAAAACTATTCGTGTTTTGCAGCCTGTTTATAAAGTCAGGAAGAATGAGGTGATATCTTTAATAGTGAATTTTTTAATCGACAGGCATTTCAAAAAACTCGAGAACTTTATCTTAAAGAATTTTGATATATTTGTTCAAATATTAAGTCCAAGTGGTGCATTGTACAAAAAACCAACTCCTTTGTTTTCTGGGAAGAGAGTGCATTCCCGTAGTGGATATTTTACTATTCAGTAGCTAGATGAATGAGCACTTCAATGGGTTTAGGATATTTTGTGAAGAAAGAGCTTTTAATGAACTGATATTCAATGTTTATTTATATAATATATAGCCTTAACGTAACTAATAAAGATACAAATGAATAAGAATTCATTTTATTTTTACCATGCTTTGTTATCAGAAGACCTACGTAGTCACAAGCCACAGACATCAATCTGCTGCTCCGTGGATGCCAT
This sequence comes from Potamilus streckersoni, assembly GCA_016746295.1. Taxonomy (NCBI): domain Eukaryota; kingdom Metazoa; phylum Mollusca; class Bivalvia; order Unionida; family Unionidae; genus Potamilus; species Potamilus streckersoni. The sequence goes on along the minus strand of JAEAOA010002305.1, from coordinate 1,755,883 downwards.
TTTCTGGTATTTCTTCGTTTTCACTTCTGTGCATTACATACATCTATATCCCTCCCCCAATCTTCTCAATGTCGTAAGTTACAGAAGACTACATTAAGATACTTTGTCACAGAGGATGTGTGTGCAGAAAATTCATCATTTTTTATATTGGTTTGTATGAAATAACTTAAGTGTTATAGACTTGCACGTCAGTGAAAGTGTCCAATTTATCGATCGTCTTTGAAAGAAAAACTTTCATTAGTTCAAACAACGTGAAAACTCATCTTAGGTCACAATGGCTACAAGATTTTACTCACACGTGTTTTGATTCGTTAAACAGGTTTATTCACATTATGTTTGTAACTAGGTTTTCTTGGTACGGTCAGCCTATATCGATAACGTATTGTCTCTCGTGACTTGAGACGCTGCTTTCTTCTACCCACCAATGCTGTCTCCACTGGTGGGTGGTAGATTAAGCTCTTACTGGCTTGCACATTCTTTTGCAATGTAAATTATTGTAATTAACTTGTGTTATATATATATATATATATATATATATATATATATATATATATATATATATATATATATATATATATATATATATATATATATATATATCTGTGTATGATTCTGATTTATAGTGTGTCAAAGTGCTTGTGTTATTTCGTTTCCTATCTGTTGTGTAATATTATTCTCTAGCATGAATTGCCTGTCACAGCGTCAAGTTATAAAAGTCACACACACACGCACGTACGTACGTCCAAAACTCATTCATTTGATCGCTGCCATTTCGTGAATGTTTCGACATGAAAACAGAACGCTTGCTAGTTATTCTTGGGGGCTGCAACTTGTTCAGTAAGACCAGTGACGGATTTACCATAGAACTTAAGTGATGTTTTCAAAAATTCGTGGCTATTTTAACTGCTCCTAAATTTTCTGAGTATATATGCCTGACTACCTGTGTAGGCCTACTGGGCCTACCTCCTTCAGGGCCCAAGTAAGGGGCCTCATAACTTAACTAGCACAGGGTCTCAGTTGTTCTTAATTCATAATGGCTAAGACTTAACAGAAGTGCATGAAACGAGCATTAATTTAAATTAAACATACTTACTATGTATAATTTAAAATTCAATGATTAAATACATTTTTATCATGATGCTTGAGACTAGTGAATCTGTCGAGTATAAATAACATGTATCAAAGTATAACAAGCCGTTTTAGTTTTGTAGGTATAACCATACGCTCAGCGTTAAGAGGTTAGTGTTAGGACTGGTCTGCCTGGCGTCAGGATAACCTGCAACACTGCAGACATTGTAGCGATATGAAAATTGTTAAAGTTACGTTAAATCATCACACACACCCACAAACTCGGGCAAGTTTTTAGCCACAAATCATTTACAGCTTTTACGTTGTGCTGCGATAATTGAATGTTACACTTCAGCAAGTGGAATCTATTACAACACGTACACGAAGCAGGTTTATACATATATTCTTATGAAACGAAGAAGCGGTCTTTTATACAACTATGGAATGTTCCTGTTTCATCAAATCAGTTGACAGTGTTTGGAATATAAACGTTGATTAGCTCATTCAAATAGTGTCAAATGTTGAACTGATTACAATGTCGAGGGTAGTAGTAGTAGTAGTAGTAGTAGTAGTAGTAGTAGTAGTAGTAGTAGTAATAGTAGTAGTTGTTATTATTATTATTATTATTATTATTATTATTATTATTATTATTATTATTATTATTATTATTATTATTATTATTAAGATGTTTGCGCGGCATTGATGGATCAAGTGTATGAATATGGCCGTATCCATGTCAGTACCATATTTAATAGGATTAATAATTCATTGATGTGATGTTAGAGTTATCTTTTTTCAGAGTCCTAGTAAAAAAAAGTGACTTTGCCTTCTGCATCATGTGTGTATTGGCTGAATACATTCAGTCCTGTTATGTTCTCTAGCCGCACAAAATACTCAATTTTGTAAATTGAGAAAAAAGATCAGAATTGATGAATAAGTAGAGAAATAAGAATATAAATAGGGAAATAAGTAGAAAAAATAGAAATAAGAAGAGAAGTAAGACTTTTTGTCGTAATCTTATGTGTCTTGTTGACACATAGTATTAACAAACAAAAACTCCAACAGCTACAAGAAAACAATGCAGGAAATGACATTTTCAACCTCTTTGGACCATAAGAACCGGCGTTTGTTGTATTCATATCAATCAAATCACGTTTAAAATCGATGTCATTACACGTGTTGACCTGTCAATGGTATAGGTATAACGGTACCAATTGTACAACCCCAGGTGGGCGGAGCTTAAGGTGTAGGGAACATTGCATTCAGAAATAAACTACAAAACTAGCTGTGATTGGTGCATTATGTAAGAGTTGTACTTTCTGTTAGGCTTTAAAAAAAAGTTGAGCCACTTGGCAACATGTGAAATTATGTTAGTTCATATCTAGATCACATTTTGTATTTTTTAAGATTTTTTTAAAATGTGGTACACATGACTGAAAATGTGTCCGGTGTAACTAGATAACTCTTACCCCTGTCTAGTTCCAGCAGAGTTATCTCTCTTAAATGCAATGAAGTACCTATTTTCGATGTTATCAAATTAACAATCTAACATTGTTCTCTGTGACAGTGTGTGACATGCATGCTGAGGTAGGATAGAAAGTATATTTATTTCGCAAAACATTAGCATTGCGGTCTATGGAAAAGCAATTGGTACCGTGATACCTATAGACTATAGAGGGTTTCACGGTTGTAACGGAGTTACTGATCGTAGCGCTTAAAATTACCTCCCTTAGGTCCATTGCGCAAGACCCCACACAATTTCCAGTTCCAGATAGGTTAAAATTTCGCACCGTTTTAGCTATACTATACAGATCATAATGGTTGAACCAATGAATAAATTATAAATGTCTAAAATCTTTTGTTCATGCAAGGAGAATAATTATAGACATTACAACATATAAATAGATTCGGTGTCCATATTTACATTATATCAGATAAATAATATTTACTGTCCACACTTAAATTATATCAAATTATTAAATACACTGCCCAAATTTAAATTGTACCAGATAATGTATATTCATAATCCATAATTTCAGATACATTTGTCGGAGCATTTCATTTTGCTCTCAGATTTTAAACAAATTAATGAGCATTTTTGGCTACATAACTTTAACGAAAACCATCTCGACAATTTGCATTTTTTTACGTGATATGTCCTTCTTTCTCAGTTATTTTCTCAAGGCTAAGAGTTTGTTTTTTATAACACGAGTTACGAAAGTTATAACACTAGTTCGATAAGAAAATTATGACACGAGATCGATACGTCTGCTGATTTATAATGCTCAATGTTTTAGATCATTTTTTTTTAAAAAAAAGGAACAGTATATTATTTTATTCAGAGGAGCTTTATAAAGCAATAATTACATTAGATGTTATAAAGATAAAGGAGTGTAATTAATGCAGTGGAATATTTATTCATATTTTGATGCCAATGCTGTACAACATTCAGATTGATTAACATGCCCAATTACGTTTTTGTTTTTAAATTTTCATTTTGGTCGGAGAAGGGTTCTCCCATCTTTAAACAATCAAAAAAGTATTTCCTCATATATGTATGTTTTTTTTTTTTCTTGCCTCGTCCAGTCAAATATAGCCATGCATTCATTCAGTTTAATATTTAATTATTTATATTCTTCTTTGGTTTTCTCAAAAACTTGGAACATCAAACAAAATCGTACGGTGCATGCAGTAACTTTCAGCATGATTTTTCTTTGCTTATGCTGACACGTTGTAATAACTTTCAAATTTGCTGGGGTCTTTAGACAACATTTCGGATTGCCACAAGCAAATTTATCTGTAACAGCCTTCATACATACATACATACATACATACATACATACATACATACATACATACATACATACATACATACATACATACATACATACATACATACATACATACATACATACATACATACATACATACATACATACATACATACATACATACATACATACAAACATACATACATACATACATACATACATACATATACACACACACATACTTACTTACATACATACATACATACATACATACATACATACATACATACGTACGTACGTACGTACGTACGTACGTACGTACATACATACATACATACATACATACATACATACATACATACATACATACATACATACATACATACATACATACATACATACATACATACATACATACATACATACATACATACATACATAAATAGTGTGCCTAATATTGATTTTTTGCCAAATTGTATACTCTATAAATTCCAACCGTTCAAGGGAAAAAATTAAATAATCATCAAGGAGACTCGTACGTGCGCCTGTCTGTTCAAGCGTATATGACATTTGTTCATTTTGAAAAAAATATATATATCCTTCCTAGATGTAACTCAAGTTATTTAATGAAAAATATAATGAACATTACTAGAAATGCAGCAGTTTAAATCGATAATAAAAAAACCCATAAAAAGTTCGATTTTTTTTCTCGTCGTAAAACTTCCAGTAATTCCAATGATTAAAGCTGTAAAAACTAAACATATTTTCATTATTCTTCAAGTTAGTTAAATTGCAGTAACATTCATTTTACGCAGCGTTACACTTTCAAACAATCAAATAATACATATTAGAGCATGAGGTAGTAATGGAAAGATAATGAAGTTTTGAAGTGGGCAGAGAATATTTATTTTAAAGCTCTGAATAGCTCTTGTTACTGAACAAAATAAAGATGAAAAATAAAACAATCGATCATATATTGATAGAATTTCTTTTTAAGATAGTGAGATATCGATCTTGTGGAATGTGAGCAGTCTGTCACATGTTCTTGATCTACGTCTGCCATATTTATTGATTGAACTATCCGGAAGTGAGTTGCAATGAGAAGCCCTAAGGCGTTTTCAAGGGGAGATCATAACCGTGAAAGGACCTATTGTTTCTTTATATGGCCATAGTACACAATTAAGTTTACTATATGGTCTCTACATTTGTTCCTCAGTACTGAACTTTCCACTGTGTGACAATCAATACAAATCATATGTTAATCTAAAATACCTTCAAAGATGACTTTACGGTTTAGTTCTTGTCAAGGGTTGACCTGCATTTTTTTGAGAGGCTGAATTGTAAACAAAACACCAGGCAACGGAACACAGATTTCACTTCCGGATCATCACCATGACCTTATTACTCAATGTGCACTGTCGCCGAAATACACACAGACAACCACACCATAAGATCACATTTTAAAGAATAATCAATTGCCTTTAAATCCTTACCAAGAATGCCAAAATCTAACTCTAGTATCACCACCAAATTTAGACCGGAAAAAGTGATCTAAAAATAGACTGGGACTACATTCGTTGAACCGGATTTTATTAATTGTGTACTGATTCCTGAAAGGGTCAGTGTTTTTGTCAAACTTTTATATTTGCATTTTATTTTGCAAGCCACTACTGTTTCAACTTCATACATAAAGTCTTTTGAAATTTCCTTGCAAGCAAGACATGTGACAGCTGTCAGAAAGTGTGTAGTGCTGGTGTTCTATAGGGTGCAATTTGAGGTCCAATTGTTCTTAAGAAACCAAAACTAAATTTGCTATATCTTCCTTAATTATAGGATTTTTTCAATGCAGTAAAAACCTAATTGTAATACTTGATAAGGCCTGTCTGAAAATAGTCTTGAAATTAAAAAATATTGATGTATTAAATTTTAATGAAAATTTTAAAAAATATATAAATTTTAAAAACTTTTTATTTTACAAAAAATAAATTTTCATACAAGTTATGACATTCAGTTTGACACATTTAAGGCAGCAATGTTGATTAATGAATGGTCTTTAAAACAAATGGTAGTTTAGGTCTGTACAACTGATAATATTAATCCCAGGGGTACTGAAGCATGATAGCTCACAGTGATTTTGACAGCAAATTGCAATATGCCTATCCAGATGCATATAGGTGTACATACTAAAGAAACAATGACAGGTACTATGTTCCACATTTATTGTTTCAGGTACTTAGACAGTTATTTGTATAACTAATATCCCACTCAAATTTAAAGTTTTGATGGGACCACTACCATGTTTTATAGCAAATATGCATTCCATTTTAATGCTGATAACTACAAAAGTCAACAATGCAATATGAAAATACAGTTTCACCTTACTGAAAAAAGATGCGAATCTCTCTCATGAAGATCTAAGCCATGTCTTTGAGATGCTGTATATCAGTGTACTGATATGAACTCATCTTGGTCACTTATAGCAGCACACTGCACATGTCCTTATGAGACCTTGCTATCACTATTGGACTACTGGAGAGCTTCCAAATTGATCCAACCTTAATACTTTGTTCCAGATACCAGACTAGACCTGAAAATATATAACATGTTTCACTTAATTCTAAAAAAAGGAAGATGTAGGCAAATGAAGTTAAAATGTGTTAGATATGGTGATTTCAAAATAACATTCAGGTTGCAGATAGGGTTAAAAAAGGTAAACTTGATAGAGTGACACTCAAAGATGTGAAGCAATGGGCATGTATTAAAGTGACAAATGCATCCTAAAAATAGATGAAGTTTCTACAAGCATATTTTGCCATTTACAGGTTAAATAACTAATCAGGTAGAGTATGTATCATAAAGTTTAAGGCAATGTTGGAACGGTGAGGTTTGATCATTGGTGCAAACATTGATACATACCAGTATAGTGGAAAGTCAAATGACAATGTACCAAATTAAAATTTATTACTATATGCAATCCTATTCATGAAGGAAAAACAATTTTAGATATTGTGAGTGAATATAGCAAAATGTAGCCACACAGATCAACTATAGGTACCAATAGATCATATATCATCAACTAAATGTGAAATTTTCATCCCGAAAACTTGTAAACAAGGATGGATATTTGCATGTGTGGGACATATGCAATGTACTTGTTAAAATCACATGTGCAAACATGATTCAAATAATCTCTTTGAACATTTTTAGTCTATTTTTAAGAGTTCTGGCTACCAAGTTATTAAGTTCAATGATTCAATGATTCAATGGAATCAAATATCAGCTGATGCTGCAATACCGCCCTCTGTCAAAGTACTAAATTGAAATGTGTTACCATACAGAGGCATATTCATGATGGAAATAACATCTTGGGATATTTTAAGTGCACACAGTCAAAACTGAGCCTTACAGATTCACTATAGGTACCATGTCAGCCTAACAATGTCAACTTTTGATTCCAAACATTACAAAATATATGTATATTTGTTCATGTCAGCTATGTAACCATGTTAGGATCAGTTGTAGAAAGTTAAATTCAAATAATCTGTTTGAATATTACTTATGTAATCTTTAAAGTGTCAGATAACAAATATTATTAGTCATTAATAATGCATAAAGCAAAATGGATCATGAGAATTCCCATAATATCATCTGGGCCACAATGTCGCACTACATCAATCAACATCTTAAAGAAACTAAACAATAAAATGGAATGCATTCTGTGTTCAACTTACATCATTTTGCTGTTTTCTTACATGCAATGGTAAATATACCTGGGTAAAGTATATTTTACCCCTCTGACCTGTATTTCATTCTCTGACAGCTTAATATGATTTTGTAGAGAACTTGAACAGGTTCTAGTATAAAGTCTTCATCTCTGTCCTCTCACTAAATACCCTATAACTATGGTTATAAACAATTACTGATAGCTATACAAGCAGATATGTGTTACTCAGGAAGTCACCCCATCATAAACACATAAATTAACTGTTTGAACCCCAAATAAATAGTTTCAATGACCTAAAGGTATAAAGCAAAGTAGAATTTTGTCTTCATGTATTTTAAACGAGGGTCTCATTTTGACTAATAAAGATATTTTCTCTGATCAAATTTGACAAATATCCATCATTTGAGCTTATATATGGTGTAGGAGTATATATATATATATATATGCTGATATCATTTAATATCATTCCCAAAAAATATTATATATGTGTATACTTGGTGGAAATTTTTTATTTTTTAATTGTTTTTTTAAATTTGATTTAAATTTTTAAAATTAAAATTATTTTTTTTACTTCTAATTTCATTTTTATATTTTTAAAGTCAATATACATAACATATTAAAATTTCATGTATATGTCATTAATAATAAAAAATTTATATCAGTTTCAAGTTTTTACTGACAGGCCATAGTACACAATTAATTTTACTATATGGTCTCTACATTTGTTCCTCAGTACTGAACTTTCCACTGTGTGACAATCAATACAAATCATATGTTAATCTAAAATACCTTCAAAGATGACTTTACGGTTTAGTTCTGGTCAAGGGTTGACCTGCATTTTTTTGAGAGGCTGAATTGTAAACAAAACACCAGGCAACGGAACACAGATTTCACTTCCGGATCATCACCATGACCTTATTACTCAATGTGCACTGTCGCCGAAATACACACAGACAACCACACCATAAGATCACATTTTAAAGAATAATCAATTGCCTTTAAATCCTTACCAAGAATGCCAAAATCTAACTCTAGTATCACCACCAAATTTAGACCGGAAAAAGTGATCTAAAAATAGACTGGGACTACATTCGTGGGTACTGAACCGGATTTTATTAATTGTGTACTGATTCCATATATCACAAGAGACATTACGCATGCGCGAAAATGGGCATTGATTAATAGATCATCAACGTTGGCTCTCTTGTGAGAAACTCATGATCATCCACATTTTGTTTTGTTAAACTAAGGATGAAGTAAAACCAACTTACCGGATCAATGACTTCGCATTTTATTGAGGGATTTGTGAAGTTGCATTAGATTTTTAGATATATGACGAAGTTGCATAAGCTAAGATCCTAATTAAATGTGGATAAAATACTGATATTTAAAAATGGCATTGTTCATCTATATTCCGTAAATAAAAGGCGGTGACTTTCAATTCTTTGGTGTACGGTAAGAATAAGAATGCCTTATATCTTCCTAGACGAAATCAGAAATCCTTAAGTGTATGTATGTATGTATGTATGTATGTATGTATGTATGTATGTATGTATGTATGTATGTATGTATGTATGTATGTATGTATGTATGTATGTATGTATATATATATATATATATATATATATATATATATATATATATATATATATATATATATATATATACACACACACACACAAACTAAACATAGATGGTCCAAACCAAAGGTGCAAAACAGAGAATGCAATTTTTTCATCACATGTAAAATCTGTAGCCTTCAGTATGTCAGGGGAACTGAAAAGCTACACAAAAGATCAACCTTCATAGATTTAATTGGATGACAAAGAAGCTGTACAGAAGTCCGGTCCCAGAATACTTCTCTTTCCCTGGCCACACTTTCAGTTATATAGCACTTATTGCAATTGTTAACAATCCCAACTGGAGTTCTGAAACCAGAAAGAAAAAAAATGGAATCTTACTGTGTAGAACATTGAAACCAAGCGGTTTAAACCAAGAAGACTAGTAAAAAGACAGTCATCCACAAATAAAATTATCTTTTGCAGCCGACACATTTTTTATTTAAACAATTTTCTAAATTTGCTTCACAACCTACAATTACTACTGTAGCAATGAAATATCCAGGATATAATTTATGCTTACATAAATGCACATAAAATAGCAGATGTCGTTACGGCTTATCTATTTCTAGGTCAATACAAATATTTCCCAGTATCCGCAACAAGTTGAAATAAACTAGATGCAAAATAATAAATTGAAAGGGTTAATTCCTGTAGAAACAGCCATGTATTGTTTTGTAAACGCTACCGTTTTTTTTGTTTGTTTTGTCTGTTTTGTATATGCCTTTGAAAAAGACTCATTAAGAGGTTAGTTACTACTTTTGTACAGTTCATTGTCAGTTTATTGAATTATATATATATATATATATATATATATATATATATATATATATATATATATATATATATATATATATATATATATATATGGGTGAGTCAAATAGTTGAAGACAGATAGCTTGTCATCCTCGTTTTGAATAGAAACAGCAGTGATTCGATACGAAAGACACAGGAGATTCAGTTCGACATAAATGTTGATGTGTTGAAATAAAATCCCGTGCAAATTGCAAGTCAACGGAGATTCACCGCAGTAAGCTAGCCATGATGTATGATTAGTCAGCTTTTGCGCGTTGAAATCGATGCTTTTCTTAGTTCTTTTTCGAAGTTAAATGGGACTGATGTCAGTTTCGTATACTGTAGTGAACATTAAACTGCAGAGTATCTTTTGTGTGTTATGTGAACTTTATCTTCTTGTTGCCATGACCGTTGCATGAAAGGCAGATTTTATCATTCATAAAAATCTCCATCTTGTAGATAAAATGCTTCTCCGCTAGCAAATCTGGTACAGATAGATCATGGCCCGCGCGATTACAAAGCAGGAAGACACGACTAAGCGTGAGCAAAGGAAAACCAGTTTTTGTTCTGTGGAGAAAGAAACTAGTAGAACATTTGTAATCTTCAGGAAAAAAGAGCATATGGAGTTTCAGTATGATTGATATTCCCATGAACAGTTGTAACACATTTTAGACTTGGTTCAACAATTAATGCTATCGTAATACGGTAAAACACAGAAGAATCATAACATTTTATTTTGTATATGTGGATTTCATGGTATAAACTTTTTTTAATCTATCGTTTTATTTTCATTAAAATTTTTGGTACAGCTAGAGAGCCACCGCGACAATGAAACAACTAATGTATGAAAATGTTGGGCACAAAGAGCCACCCCTACAATAAAACAACTAATATATGTATAGTGTAGGTCTGATAATATTTTAAAATAACGAATCAGCTGTTCTATATGAAGCATACACACGTGCATACTCCCATGCAACCTTTGATGGCATCAAGATTAAAATAAACAGGATTTTTAAATTCGTTTAATCGCTTTTAATGCATCTGAAATTGCACTGTTACAGTATAAGTTAATGTCTTCACAAAACATTACAAATCAAGTTTAAAATATAAATTGATTACCAATTGCATCATCGTCGATTATATTTTGGATTAAGTTATTCACTTTCACTGGTAGTTCAGTCTTCATTGGAACTTGCTTAGATTCAAATCAGCAGTCAGGGCATATAAATCGTAAGCGTTATACCAGAAAATGAAAATATTCATATACAGTGTTCAAACAAGGACATTTTTAGATTGTTAAAAAATCGAATTTTCCTATGTTGTTTGGGAAAAAAGAATTATTTTTGTTTTCATGCCTAGTGGCGCCACTGGTGGTCGAGTGATCAATGGCTCTTTACAGATCACTCTCACATCTCACCTTTGCCTGCTTGAGTTCGAGTCTCGACTTGGCCAACGTGGGTGTATGAAAAAGTTCCAGTATAGCTTCCATTGGATTAGCTGCTCTTGCTACGTTCTTCCCCACGACAGTATACTGCCCGTCATGTATCAAGCATTGAAAAATGGAGTTAAAGCCCACATAAGTATGCCATAAAATCGAGCCTATTTCTCGAAGCCATGTATCACTAGCTTCAACGAGTGTAGTTGCCACCGGAAATTAGCTTTTGTTATTATAAAGCATACATCTTTATGATGCGAAATATTAATGAGCATTATCGTTGTTTTGAAGTTGACATGTTTAGCATAATTGGAAAGACGTAATGAAAGCAGTTTCATTACAACATCATTTAATACAGGGTTTCATGCGTAAACTTTTTGAAAGAAAAGTCGATGCTTGCATAGAGAGAATGTCTATTTACATATTAGTAGTTGACTGGCTTAAATATTTTATTTACATCTTAACAACCTATCACATGAAAATTAAGATACGCTGAAAATATAATTAGCATGTAGCAAAATAATCACAGAAGCCGTTCAAGAGTTTTTGATTTTGCGTAAGTATGGGCGAGTAGAACCATTGTTAAACATTTGTGATCTTGGAAGATAAAGACGCGTTCGTCTATTTATGATCCTTTCATGTTGATAATTGACATTGTTGAATTGGGATGTCACAGTGGTCATTTCCCCGATAACGCTTTCTGTTCATCTATGATGACAAGTACCCATCTTCTATCCAGACCTGTAACAGCTGGACGGATTAACCTCTAACCTATGGCTTAATTTATGACTCAACTTGGCAACATGTTCTGACTAATTCCCCCCCCCACTAGTGCACTTTAATTATTCAATAGTTCCAATTAGAAAACATCAAATTTTGTAAGTTAGGATCGTTATCTAATTTCTGATCTAGATCTGAATGCACAGAACATGTTCTTGTGCACTTGATGATTGCTGTCACGTATCTTACAGAGAATGGCCGCCAAAATTGGTAATCAATTTATATTTTAAACTTGATTTGTAATGTTTTGTGAAGACATTAATTTATACTGTATCAGTGCAATTTCAGATGCATTAAAAGCGATTAAACGAATTTTAAAATCCTGTTTTTTTTATTTTGATGCCATCAAATGTTGTAATGAAAACTAATTTAAGCTGTAATGATTTCTTTTTAATTACGTGAACTGGAATATAGCGTCACAGAGTACTAAATGCTCCCATGATGTGGTTTCATATTTTCTTACATTAATTTATGACAACGTTTGTGATAATTGTCGATATTGTCATGACGTTTGGTGCTTATTGTTGATAATGTCATTAATTTTGGTTCTTATTGTTGATAATGTGACGACTGTGTGCTAATTGTCGATAATATGTTATAACTGTTTTTTGTCGATAATGTCACGACTGCATGTATGCTTGTTATCGATAATGTCATAACTTTGTGCTTATTGTTGATGTTTGGGGCACTTTTAGAGCAAGGTAACGGATTTTATATCGTAGACTGATTGCATTAACTGATCTACTTTAGATAGAACAGCTTTTGCTGACCTACTTGGAACTCATCCATGCACGTGAGGACTTGGTAATCGATCTTAATTTGTACAACTGGCTCATATGCGGTGACTCAGCTATTTTCAAAGGCCAGTGTCTATGTGGTGGAGTCTGGAAAAATATAGGCTGATCTCATCGTTTATTTACACAAGTTTGAAAACCGAATACATTTTTAAAAAGAACAAACATCTGGCATAAAATGTAAAGACTTCAAGGTTAAACTCAAACAGCTTAGAAAGCTTTCTTTTTAGAACCCACTTGCATGTGGTGCATTTAAATTGACAAGAACTTAGCTATTTTACACTTTTATCAACAGTATGTAAACAAGTTTATAAAACTGGATCAACGAATCCTGCAGAAATTACACGACGTTAGCTTTCGAAAGAAACAAATTTAAACGTATAATCATTTCATCTCATCCGGGCTGAATCAGTCCAAGTGTTGGGAGCTTTGTTCCCTAAAAATTTCAAAAGGACCCTGATTTTCCTCGATAGGGCATCAAAGCAAATGTCTGCGTGTCCGTTTACTCAAAGTGTGCATAATACGCAGTAAAGTTGCGCAATAATAAAACAATGGTCAAATTTCAAGTGTGTGTATGCGCACGCGCGCAGGGCTTTTTAGCCGGAGAAAAGGTCTAGACCCCTTTCTCATCTGGCCCCCCTGCTGATAGTGCACAAATATAGTCTTTTATTTAGTATCTTTGATACACGTGTTTTATGCACAAATAACATAAGTTGTGGTGTCGAGGTAATGGAAGGAAAGTACTTTGTCCAGGATGCGCCGCGGTAGCCGGCCCTGGCTATTCCAATGGCAGGATTTGAATTTGCACCCATTTGGTCACGAATCTAGCACATCATCCTCCGAAAACCTAAAGTGTCTATATGCTGCATATGAAGTTCAAGCATGCTCGTAGGCATAATGTCCTGGCTGATAAACTTCCTGGCTTCCTTTAATCTGAATAGTTTGCTTTTTTTTACATCATTTGTTTCTCTTTATGTTAAAGTAAATAATCATAAGCTAGTCTGTTACCAATGTCAATATGTCGCATGAGTCTTCTTATGATTGAAATGGCAGATTCAGGAAGAAAATTTTCAGTATCAATCGTTTAAAAAGCTGATTCGACGAATAATGACAACACAGAACTTTGAAACCCGTCTGCTTTGGTTTTAAGAAATATTGTTGGAAATACAAAAACTGAACGCAAGTCATTTTTATCTGCTTTCGTTCCATTTCGCAAAACAGATATATCCTCTTGATAATTTACGGAACGATTCTTTTATATATATTTAAGGTTAAGCAACGATTTCCTAATATGTTTTATTTATTTTGTGCAATTGCATTTTTAAAAACATTATAACATTATAAACATCATATATACTTTAAACTATGTACGCATGGATTAAGCTCAATAAAGGCTAATTGAAAAGTTATGCTTAGAGAAAACCCATTGGTTTCGGATCCGTTTTGTTTCGTAAAAAAAACCGTTTTCAATCGCCTATAAGTAATGTCAAATCCAACAGCATATATCAGGTTTCCCATAAAGCACAAGCAGGTGTGGATCTTTGCAGTTTATTGTGAGTAGAACAAATAGCATTAACTCTGATCTGCCTGCATTAGGGTCAGCGCTGTTTGCAGTTGAACAGTGCCAAACTCAGAATGGAATAGACTTGCAAGATAACGAAAAGGCAATACTAGTGTAAATACTAACAATTTACACCAAGTGACAACACATGAATGTAGAAATAAAGATATCACTAATTGTTTGGAGGGAAATACAGCGCCGCATGTGTTAATGTAAGTTCCCATGGAAACGTTTGGCCTTCGCTTTAGAAGTCGATAAACATCTGATGCTAGATGAGCAGATTTGTAAACAAACATGGCTTCCGGTGATTCATGCTGCTACTGTATGTTTTCTTTGTATGATTTCAGATCTAGAAGTGGTTGCAGCATTGTTGCTAGCACATTGTATTCATTTTTGCTGATCATTTTATTGATTGAAAATTTATTTGCATTAAATTTGTGAGAGATTAATTAATTTATAATGTCAGTTCCTTATCAAGACTTTAAACAATATTAGTATACTTTGAAAATTCATTAAAATTGCAATAAGTTTAAGATAATCGATGTTAAAATTACACAAGACGGTCAAGTTTATCTGTCTAAACAGGACAAGAATCAAAAGAGCTCTCATCTCCAGGCTTATCCTGATCCTCAAAGGTGATTCATCCAAACCCGGCGAGAATCAAAGGAACACGCGCCCCGGCTTATCTGGATTCCCTTTGAAGATTATGTGTTTTAAGGTAAAAGTAGAAAGCTTCGTTTTTAGTAACGATCCATAAGACACGTACTATATCAACTGACCCAGTTTTGTGGAAATACAGTTTGGAAGAATTCAAACTAGTGAGATAAACTTCAACATCTGGATATTTCTTTCATTTTTTTTTTTATATTTCTTCCGATCATATTCCCTGATAAAGAATTTAAGGAGATGTATGAGCTGATCAAAGGAGATCAGGGTTGGAGTGGTACATTGTTATCGTGTTGAAGGAGTTAACAAGGTTTTATCGCCTAGACCTGGGGCTTGTATCCTTCTCCAGATGTTGGGTTTGTTTTCCTTATTTCCGTTTCCAGCCTTTGGCAAGACATTCCATGCCATGTCAAGGTGACCGAGAGGGATAGAAAAGAGTTTAAAAAGCATGGAACTAGCTTACAAATGAATGCAAGACAAGTATATTACCTGTGAGAGTCCGATGTCCGCAAGGTTTGATGTATGTTTTGTTTGGTCATATACATTTGACAGCATATTACCGACAGCGTTTCAGCATATGCCTCCAACACTGATGACACTTAATCAACTTACAGTCATGCTTTACATATTCTGGACTAACCCAGTACAACGTATTTATTATACTTGGAAAATATCTTCAAATAAGTCTTTAAATTTGCTTGTCATTTGCATTGTCAGGAAGATTAGTTTAATTATATGGCATTTTTTCATTATTTGTTACTAAATTACTAAAATTTTATTCTCATTCATTTCACATTACAAAAAAATTCGAAAGCGCTTTAGAGCTTAAGTTTGGGGTCTGTTGTATGTGGCAATTATAAATGTTACCCTTCTTAAGATATGTATATATATATATATATATATATATATATATATATATATATATATATATATATATATATATATATATATATATATATATATATCCAGATCTGCCATCTAAAAAAAAAAATAAGGCAGGAGTAAACCGAGTTCTGTCGCAACATTTCGAGACTGCCGGTCAGAGTTTTGGACCTGACCTTTAAGCGAGTATATAATGATTTCTATACCAGACTTTTCCTTGAAATTCATCATTGCATTCTCACAAAATTTAAAGCTTGTACCTTTGTTAATTTCAATAAATCGGGGCGTTTTTTTTTTGCAAGCTGTCTTTCACAACATGCACAGTGGAAAGTTTTTATAGCTCTCTTACAGATATGAAATGTAAAACTTATTTCACACTTTACGTAAAGGTTTAGATTTGTTATTGTTATGAGAAACTAGTGGGTTACTTCGTGTCATGACAAAGGTCAGTCACTTGCTTTGAAAGATGGTCTGGAAACTCGCTCTCTCAGCGAATAAGGATTTTTATCATACTGGAAAGTGTCTTTGATAAATATTTAATTAAACTTTTCAGTGCCATGTTCCTACTCTTTCAGGTGGCCGTTAATATAATTCAAATCATTAGTCCTAGACGTTATATTGTACTTAGAAGACATATCGTTTGAGCGGAATACAGATAGGTATAGCGTAAGTAAAACACCTTAAGGTTTTGGGCACAAGAAAGATATAGCGTAAGAGAAACATATTAAAGTTTTGGCGCGAGAAAAATATATCGTGAAGCGTAACGTCGTTAGGTTTGGGCACAAGAAGGGTAGGTAGAGTGTAAACTAAACATCATAAGGTTTAGAAAGAAGAAATAAAGGTGTAGCGTAAGCGAAACATCTAAGGTTTAGACACAAGACATATGTGTTGCGTAAGCGAAACGTTTAAAACTTAGACACAAGACATATAGGTGTATCGTAAGCAAATCAGCAACACGTCTTAAGATTTGGGCAGAAGAAAGTCAGATATTGCGTTTGCATAATTAGGCGAAGAGAGGGTCCTTGCGATATACACTGGCTGGAAGTACACACGGTTCTGTCTTACACAGACTTTGTAAAGTACATTTGGGTTTCACCTTGGTACCAACAAGGTTTATAACCTTGCATAAATCCTTCAGAGAAAATGATAATGAGGGCTGAATTATATCCTTGATATAAACAGTTGACGTCATGCAACGTAACTAAAGATGTTTTTCAAACGATTATGCCTTGTCTCCGGTTGCATGTCTCTAAGATTTGCATTGCATTTAAGTCAGAATTGAAATACGTAAGTATTGTATAGTCTTTAGAATTGGACCTATGGTCTGGAGTTTAAAGCGAGATGCTGAACTTAAAATCTTTGAGACTTGAAGACATCAAGTTTTACAAAATGGTACAATTCTTATGTCATGCTTAAATTCATCTATAATATTTCAAAAATATTTGAAACTGGGTTGGGTTACTTTGCTTAATTACAAAAAATTTTACTTTCTTCTTTTCTTCTTCTTTTTTATGACATTACCAGTTCGTCCATTATTTTCATTTCCGGCTCATAAGTAAGGGTTTGAGAGCTTTTCAGAATAGACTGTGTGTCGCATACAAAAACAATGTCCCCTTCCTTAACGTCAGCGTCACGTAAAGGGTAAATGTTATTATGTGACCTGTATACTTTTCAGTATTGTTATGTATACCTATATATTGTGCGCTTAATTTGTGTTTCCTTCATTAAAGATTGTAGAATTAGTGCCTACCCTATTTTTGTAATGAATTTTAAGAAGTGAACAAAATATTTACTAAAATTTGAGTTCAAGTCCTTGCTTGTTTACTAATTTATAATGTTCTGGAAGCGACCTTATTGATAATTTGGTTAAGTTTTCCATCAGATCAAATGGGGTTTTATATAAGGAGGCTTGGTAAACAATTGCTCATTCCTGTTTCATATGTTTTTGGGAATCTATAATAAGAGTTTGTAGTTATAGTCAGATATTATTTAATTTTAATGAATCGTATCCTTGTCTGGATATGGCGTTTTAATGACTTGTATCGGTGACTTGAGTGTGACGTTTTAGTGACTCGTGTATCCTTGTTACGAGTATAGCGTTTATGAT
Source organism: Potamilus streckersoni (assembly GCA_016746295.1). Lineage (NCBI taxonomy): Eukaryota > Metazoa > Mollusca > Bivalvia > Unionida > Unionidae > Potamilus > Potamilus streckersoni. The sequence continues at coordinate 1,737,678 of JAEAOA010002305.1, read as the reverse complement.
TTGTGTATTTTGCCAGGAGCATGGCCTTTCAATTACGACGTTTTAATGATTTGTATATTTTGCCAGGAGCATGGCCTTTCAGTTACGACGTTTTAATGATTTGTATATTTTGACAGGAGCATGGCCTTTTCAGTTACGACGTTTTAATGATTTGTGTATTTTGCCAGGAGCATGGCCTTTCAGTTACGACGTTTTAATGATTTGTGTATTTTGCCAGGAGCATGTCCTTTCAGTTACGACGTTTTAACGACTTGTGTATTTTTGCCAGGAGCATGGCCTTTCAGTTACGCCGTTTTAATGACTTGTATCATTTTCAGGAGTAATGACGTGGATCCTTTTCAGAGTACGACGATTTTTTAAATTTGTATACTTGTCACGAGTATGACGATTTTATTACTTGTATCCTTGTCACTAATTTGACATTTTTAATGACTTGTATCCTTTCAGGATTATGACGATTATATTACTTGTATCTTTGTCAGGATTATGACGATTATATTACTTGTATCATTGTCAGGATTATGACGATTATATTACTTGTATCCTTTTAGGATTATCACGATTATATTACTTGTATCCTTGTCAGGATTATGACGATTATATTACTTGTATCATTGTCAGGATTATGACGATTATATTACTTGTATCATTGTCAGGAGAATGACGATTATATTACTTGTATCATTGTCAGAAGTATGTCGATTATATTACTTGTATCCTTGTCAGGATTATGACGATTATATTACTTGTATCCTTGTCAGGATTATGACGATTATATTACTTGTATCATTGTCAGGAGTATGACGTTTATATTACTTGTATCATTGTCAGGAGTATGACGATTATATTGTATCCTTGTCACTAATTTGACATTTTTAATGACTTGTATCCTTTTAGGATTATGACGATTATATTACTTGTATCATTGTCAGGATTATGACGATTATATTACTTGTATCATTGTCAGGAGTATGACGATTATATTACTTGTATCCTTTGAGGAGTATGACGATTATATTACTTGTATCATTATCAGGAGTATGACGATTTTAGTACTTGTACCCTTGCCAGGAGTATGACGTTTATATTACTTGTATCATTGTCAGGAGTATGACGATTTTAGTACTTGTATCCTTGTCAGGAGTATGACTTTATTGCGAGGGGATGTGATTTAAAACATTAAAACCTTCTTAAATGATTTGGCGTTTGTTAACTAGGGAATGATCTCCCACGGTGTTATTGCCCTGTGTGGACGGATAGATGGAACGTTAAAAGATAGCTGAGCAAGCGATTGAAAGAAATAAACAACTACGCAAGCCCCTTTCAAATAAAAAAATTAATTTAATCAATTAGTACATAACCAAAATTTCAATTTCAACTAATACAACAGAGTTACTAAAACAAATGTAATCAATTAATGCATTAACCAGACTCTCACTTCCAATTAATGCGTGGCCAAAATTTCACGTTCAGTCCAACTAATTCACATTGATAGAATTTAGTTTCAGTGTTCAACTTACATCATATTACGAAAAGTGAATTCTGAATTAAATGCTATGCTCAACAGCATCACCTAGTGTCTGTCTCCTCTCGACTTGCTTCCACGTCTAATACACGTGCTTTGGTCCTTTTTCCGACCCCTGTTTAGTCCGACCTCTCTCCGATGCGGATTTCCCCTTGACTCATCGGGTTTTCTTTTTTTTATCTTCTTCCCCCCTCTCTCTCTCTCTTTCTCTGAGCATAAAGCTGTTTCCTTAAATACGAGAGTAATACGAGAGCCAATTATGGTTCGACAATTATTTGCGTAGACATATAACTCTGTTCGTATTCAGATTGGGATTCGCACTGCATAATTTCTGACCTAATGTGATCTTAACTAACAAATGTCTTTTCAGATTTTGTGTTTCGGTAAAATACCGTTATATTTTATGATTAGTACATATGAACTTAGCTCGAAGTTCAAAGCACTTAGCGCGGGTAATTGATTATGAATTACTACGTGCTTTCTCAGACAAATTCAGCTTTATATACCAGCACACTTTACTACACGTCATGTTTACATTTGGCTAGTCAAATCTGTTCTGTAAAATAAATGCTCCATTACTTATGGCATGATATTCACTAGATCTAGCTACAATAAACAATAACTTGCAATATCATTTAAAGATTGCGAAATCATTCATAGATATACGACCTACATTAGCTCACGATACTACTGTCATCCTACTTAGAGAATCAGTTTATGTAATATTAAAAAATATGACACATTGTATATTAGGGTTAATTCCTAAATCCTTATGAAATACTGTATATTTGCATTTTTTGAGTTACAACATAAATCCATATGAATTACTGCATATTGAATATTTTGATTACATGCACTTCGTCAATTCTCTCAATAAACGATAATTAGTAAATTACAATTAAATTGCACAACACTGACATATCAATAAAGCCCTATGAAATGAATACACAATACATGCGTGAATCATAAGCATATGAATACATTTGCAAAAAACCAAACAAATGAAATAGAATAATAAATGGAAACTAAGATTGCGTATTTTAATGCCGTTCTTTCCACATAACCGTGTCCTTGCCTATAGCCTGTCTTCCTTTCTAGACAGCAAACTGACCTTTCTTCGTTAACGATGGAAACACAATTCTATTGTTCCCACGGACTCATTCTAACTTCCCCCAAGCAAGATTTTCGATTAAAGAATTATACGCAAGTCGGTTCCCTAAGTTCTGGTTTCCGAAAGTGTATGCCCTTAATTTCTCTGACCTATCAGAAATAACTGTTCATAAAATTCTCTCCAAATAATCATGTCTTTCATAAGATTTTGACAGCCTAAGAGCCTGTTGCAATTAGTTTTCCTTTGAAAAATCAGTTATTTGACGTGCGCCCCTTTTGAACCGATACGCTCGGAGTTCTAATGCACGTATATCACTGTACCGTTAAAACAGCCCGTTCAATGCTACTGCAGCTTAAACGTATACCTTTTATGATCCAAGAGATGAAATAATATTTATAATCAGTGAACTTTCTCAATACCTTTCTGGCTTGACTAAATTAAATTCAAAGCACAATTTATTCAGCTTTAAGTTTTAATAAGTCTTGAAAATTCGCCACATCACAATGATCTTTAATGACTTTTATCCTTGTCATGAGTATGACGTTTTAATGACTAATTGATCTTTAGCCGTTTATAAATCGTGACTTTACAGCGTCCGGCTTATTTACAGTCATTTTCCAATCGTCATAGAATAATGAAAGTCAGTACGCTTTTCGTATCCCTGCTATCACTTTTTAATCCTAATGCTTTATTCATCAAACCGTTCCCAATTTCACACCTTTTCGTATAGTATTTATGTTCAAAGTCAAAATCATTAATCGGAAAGCTCACGAGACAAGAATATCTTGTTACGTTTGTAGTACTCTTGTTTAAAATCAAACGTGAGTTAAGGCGCGTGTTGTATTCTGTTCAAACAAAAGTATGAATTACGCTGTTTGTGGTATTCTTGATTGAATAAAGTATGAACTATGTTACTCCAGCCGCAGTTTGGAGGTATACAATTGGTTCTTTTGAGCAGTGAGTGGCTTTATACACTGGTTCTAAATTTCCCATTTTTCGGTTATAAACGACTTGTAATAAATAAACAACATTAGCAAAGGAAGTGTGATATTAAACCAACAAACAATCAAGTATTATACTTCTAAATTAAACAGCTTTCTTCAAATAGTGCACCCTTTTCTGTCAACACTATATTTTTTACTTATTTACTTACATTGCGATCAGTTACATTAAATTTACTAACAATTGAATCAAATTTGTTATAGACATATTGGCCGGATAACATTCGCGATAGGCTAATAGTAGATGGAGTTAACCAATTTTTGAAATTATGCATTGTCATTCCGTCCAGATGACTCAAATGCCATACGTTTTTCTTCGTTTTAAACAATTGGTATATAGTCCTAGTCAGAGAAAACTGAACTAAGTGGTATCTTGAATTGCCCTAGATAATCGTTGGTATCTGTGTTTCCGCTTCAGCTTACGCCCCAATTAAAGACAATAAGTATTGTATTTTAATGAGCAAAACACACAGCGGAAGTACTTGTTTCAGCGGCTTTGTTTTAGTCTGAAATTACCTATGGTTAAGCATTGCCATTACTGGCATTTCCTTTATAATTTACCAGGGCTCCATCTTGGAAAACGATTCTTCGCTGTTGAATTAATTCGAGGTCAAGTATCATTATTGGGAGCCAGTTAACTCCTACATGATCAATATGAAAAGCCAGCGCCGCCAAAAAATGAAATTTAAACTAATTAAGTAACTTTCAGATAAATCCAGAAAAATTGAAATAAAACAAGTATAATTGTTTTAACTTTGTTTCATTATCCCGCTTGATGTTTGTTTCAGTTAAGTTCTAGTTATTTCGTTTAGCATTTTTTGTTTCATTAGTGTTTTGTTGTTCTGACATTTGTCTTCTTTGTTTGCGCCTCATTTATTTTATTTGAATATTGACCTCATTATTTGGTATACCTTTATATTCTTCGGCATCTGATTATTTCATCATTTATTTTTTTTTTAGTTTTTTTTCTTCACATTTGTCTGCATCGTTTGTGCCTCGCTTGACTTATTTGAGTTTTATTCTTTTTATTTTGATACCGTTCTTTTGTTTGGTATTTGTTTCATTCGTATTTTGCTTCTTTCTTTTGATAGTTTCATGTTTCGTTTGAGTATTGATCTTTAACCTAAGCTTTAATATTTTTCATTTACAAGCTTGATAGTTTAATTTTATCGTATGTGGGTTTATGTTATATAATTTGTTTTAATATAATTTTTGGCGGCGATTTCCTTTCATAGATCACATGACCTAATGACAACTTTGCCATCATGAAAACCGTTTCTTTAGACTTTTGGTGCATAGTTGTATTCAGATTCTATTAGAGTTTACAATTAGAAATGAATGATTTAGACAAATATACTTGAACTTATGCAATGTTTTATAAGACATACCTATCTGATTAGGCATTATTTGATTCGAATTTAATTATACTGTTTTGACTATAAGTAGTTTTTAAATTTAGTGGCAAGAATACTGTCAAGGAAATTCTTATAAAGATACTTTAAAGATTTATTTCTTTCTCACATTCTTGAATTTAAAATAGGGTCATAAATGTACATTGGAATCGTTGATCTCAGTACCCTAATAGCAGCAAAACCATGAACATCTTAATTTTTTTCTCAGGGACTGGATACAAAACTTCATTTAGCTTCGTCTGTCTTAAGGTCTTAAAATGTGTGTCTCATAAACGAAATCTTTAAATTACCTTAAGGTTTCAAAATATGCATCTCTTATACGACGTCATCTAAACTGACTTCAAGTCTCCAAATGTATACATCGTATATCATATCATCTAAACTGCCATCAAGTCTCCAAATGTATACCTTGTATACGAAGAAATTTAAATTGCCTTAAGGTTTCAAACTGTGAACATCTTATATAAATTCACCTAAACATATGTCTCAAAATGTATCTGTAGCCACAGTCTTATTGATCTCAGAAATACTACTTTAAAAAAAATAATAATAAATTAATTTTGCCCTCCAAACTGCGGGGATACATTACAATGCTACAAGACTATTGGGGTTTTAGAAGCTTTCTTTTGTGTCCTGATTGAAATCACTTTTTCCGGAAAGTAAATCCACCTAGGAATAAAAAACAAATAAAGAACATCCCCATCCAGAGTATTTGTACATAAAAAATCATTAATACCATCGTTTAATGATAGTTCGAGACATTTGCTTTTCAAAAAATGTAGAAATTGCTAAATGTGTAGTTTTGTTTTGTTTTTTTTTCAAAACGGGAACTACGTTAAGAAGCGTTATCATCAGATAAAATTTGAAATTTTTGAGGGTTTATACAGGTTTTTACACTGTATTTTACTTTTGTATTATAAGGATTTTTATATTTTACTTGCATCTTTCAAATTTTGTATCTTACTAAAGATTTGTTGCAGTTCCGTAAGATTTAGAACAACTTTTAATTGGCACTTTAAATCCCATAGAGACATACATATATACATACATACATTGATACATACATACATACATACATACATACATACATACATACATACATACATACATACATACATACATACATACATACATACATACATACATACATACATACATACATACATACATACATACCTAATTACCTACTTACCTACCTACCTACCTACCTGCGTGGGTTTCATTCTCATGTAAGGCCAATGTGGGTATGTGAGAAAGCTTGCCAGTAGCTTCTAGTGAGTCGGTAGTTATTTCCGGGGTTTTCATGAGTTCTTCCTCCACCGTTTATACTGGCCGCCATGAATAGCCTATGTTGTGCTGAAAAATGGCGTTAAACACTACAACAACAACAACAACTATATACATACATTTGTTGGTTTAAGCGAATAAGATAATTATATGTATAGGATCTTAGTTGCTTATTGATCTATGCATATTTTAAAGGAAAAACCCTAAAACATTCAGATGCATTCGAGTTCCATGTCTCATCAGAATTGTAGTAAATTGCACATTAACTTCAACAATAAAGACCAGTGTCAAAATGACCTTCTTGAAGTTTCAAGCCTTTAAGTCATCATCTATCTGCTCCAATCTGCATGTCTAACGCATTCCTCTTTTGAAACATGCTTTCAGTTCCTATACATAATATATAGATCAGTATCGCATCAACATTTTTCTGATGTTACACAAAGCCTTTGGAGCTTAAAAAGTAGGAACCTTTAGTTACTAAGTGTTATAGTACTTTAAGTAGTCTGATAAACTGACTCCATTCTGTGCTTCAACGCACTCAAGAAAACCCAGTTATACAGTAGCCAGGTTAAGCGATTGTCTACACGCACGTAATCTATTTCATTTGTGTCAGGTTGTACAGTCTCCTGTGTGTTACGCCCCATTAAAGGGCTCTTCAATTTTTAATAGACGGTTACATTGAAGGTCAATGTTGTCTTTGGCACTACCCAGTGCCATACATTGAAGATCAAGGTTGTCATTGGCACTACTCTGTTCAGCTTATTTACTTATTTTTGGTGAAGTTTTCCAACTCCAAATTAGACCATTTGGTTATATGAATTTTAAGTTCATTTCATCTGGCAAGAACCACAATGTTGTGTAGGATTTTGGTGTGGAATGCAGACTGACAATGAAGACCAACCTTGGATTCGCAACAACGAACGCCTATCCCATTAACCAGATTTATGTTCATCTGGCAAGAACCACAATGTTGTGTAGGATTTTGGTGTGGAATGCAGACTGACAATGAAGACCAACCTTGGATTCGCAACAACGAACGCCTATCCCATTAACCAGATTTATGTTCATCTGGCAAGAACCACAATGTTGTGTAGGATTTTGGTGTGGAATGCAGACTGACAATGAAGACCAACCTTGGATTCGCAACAACGAACGCCTATCCCATTAACCAGATTTATGTTCATCTGGCAAGAACCACAATGTTGTGTAGGATTTTGGTGTGGAATGCAGACTGACAATGAAGACCAACCTTGGATTCGCAACAACGAACGCCTATCCCATTAACCAGATTTATGTTCATCTGGCAAGAACCACAATGTTGTGTAGGATTTTGGTGTGGAATGCAGACTGACAATGAAGACCAACCTTGGATTCGCAACAACGAACGCCTATCCCATTAACCAGATTTATGTTCATCTGGCAAGAACCACAATGTTGTGTAGGATTTTGGTGTGGAATGCAGACTGACAATGAAGACCAACCTTGGATTCGCAACAACGAACGCCTATCCCATTAACCAGATTTATGTTCATCTGGCAAGAACCACAATGTTGTGTAGGATTTTGGTGTGGAATGCAGACTGACAATGAAGACCAACCTTGGATTCGCAACAACGAACGCCTATCCCATTAACCAGATTTATGTTCATCTGGCAAGAACCACAATGTTGTGTAGGATTTTGGTGTGGAATGCAGACTGACAATGAAGACCAACCTTGGATTCGCAACAACGAACGCCTATCCCATTAACCAGATTTATGTTCATCTGGCAAGAACCACAATGTTGTGTAGGATTTTGGTGTGGAATGCAGACTGACAATGAAGACCAACCTTGGATTCGCAACAACGAACGCCTATCCCATTAACCAGATTTATGTTCATCTGGCAAGAACCACAATGTTGTGTAGGATTTTGGTGTGGAATGCAGACTGACAATGAAGACCAACCTTGGATTCGCAACAACGAACGCCTATCCCATTAACCAGATTTATGTTCAAGAATTACGACTTAAAAGACTTGTGATTGTTTTGTGTTGTTTCGGCTTGTACCCCTTCATAATTACAACAGCGCCTGTTGGATTTTCTGGATAATTTTCAACCGTATCTAAAAGGCAACAAATTGATGTCCTTTAATAGTGAATACACATTTTTATATTAGAAAAATGTTGACATATAAACGATTGCTTGCTGGTCCATCTTTCCGCGCAACTATTTGTGCTGCATTTAACGCTTAAATCATTTCGCTATTTCAATGTTGTTGTACACGTCCTTGTGTCACAGTAATTCTTATAACTCGATAGTCCAATTCACAGCTTGCGTGCATAAAATTGACTTAAAAAGTAGTATTATGAGCCTGCTGTCATTAATGTAACTGAAATCATTTAGGGGCTTACTATGGGCAAATGTTGAAGAAAATAACCAATGCGTTACTTTTAAAAAAACTGCATTTTACTTAAATGTTATACAAAAAACGGCAATAATCGTGAAGGAGCATATCGATTAAGGATAAAAGCTCATTGCATATGCAATGCAAAGCTCTTCTAAAAATTAATTAGGGAACGACTATTTTATTTTCAGGTGGATTACAATTATTCCAGCCTCCAAATAACTTGAAAGATGTAAATATCTTGTATAAAAGACACCCTTCATGCCCCATAAACTGAATAGTCCGTCCCTTATCCCCAAAGAATTCAGAGCATCGTCCGACCTGTTAAAATGTCCGTATTTGCATCCTTATGTCAGTTGCATGAGATTCATACAATAGTATGCCTTTTCTTTCAGTGTTGACAGTGGCCAGTGCTCAGTGTCCTCACAATGCCGTACACAAGGTACAGTTGTGTACATCATCCATCTTGCCCAAATGGAGTACGGACAGCAGCTTCGGGGTTCCACGCCATCATACCAGCCGAGTCCATAACACGCGGGAAACATGCAGGTAATAAGCGATGCGAAATGGATCTTAGCAGGCCTTGATTTAAATATGCTGACACAATTATTATGAGGTATCTACGTCCCAAACGTTAGGCTACGTCAAGCAAACTAATTGTTTGAACTGACAGAAAGAGTATAAGTTTGGTGGACAACTCAGTAAATGATGTAAAGAAAGTAATTTTTAACTAGATCGGATGGTTACCGCCCATTTACCTACCCTAGTATATATGTGGCTGTTTTTGCGGCCTTTTCCTTTCCAAATGATTATTGAAGCCCCAACAAATACTACAGTTAGATACGATTTGTCTGCATGCCCAGTGTGACACTTTGATTGTACAACTTGAACATTGACTTTGACTACATAACAACAACAGCAACAGTAATAATAAAATTAATGTTTTAGCTTTAGAACATTGTGCGATAAAAAAACGAAAATCATATAAAGAAGACCTTTAAGACCAGTTCCAAACGAGTTGTAAAAAACCCACTAGCATCATTCCACTGTTGCATGGAACATTGTAAGAAAGGTCAGTTTGTGCGCAGTGACATGTGATCTTTTTGTACTTTTATTTTTCCATGTACAGTTGTTAAACCTGGTCGTTTTAGTATCAGAAATAGTGAGAAATATGAAGACTTGGGGAGGATTGATATATATATATATATATATATATATATATATATATATATATATATATATATATATATATATATATATATATATATATATATATATATTAGCATTTGTCCTTGTAAAGAACTTCTACTTTGACTTTATCATTTTTTTGTTACCTTGTAAGTTTCTTTATTGTATGCCCATTTTGTTCTCTGTTAACTTTACATTGTCAGAATCATTCAGCATTTTACAATATTGAACTCGCGCGCAACTTCAAATTGAACTCATTTGTGCCCCATAGTGTATTAGGAACTACTTTGTAAACAAATCATGTAGGCTTTCGTAGTAGACACTTTACGTTTTGGTTGATTAAATTTGTTTCTGAATGAACTAAAGCAGATGTTTCGTGGACTGCCACATACTAGCTGGTTTGGCACATTCTGCGTTAACTTTTATTTACAATGTTTCAGATTTAGGTTAGTTATAGACGCCAGACAGGGTCCTTACAAATAACATTCAAGTAACAAGGCATAAACTGTCTTCCGCTTTCGCTGGTAATAAGAATGGCAAAAATATGCTTAAAGTTTTACATCTTGAATTTCCTGAAAGTGGACTTATTTAGTTCTGCAATTCCAAATTACACGAGCCATGCCATTAGTTCTCAAGCTTGATTACACATTTCGAAACAGTACTGTAATTTTGACTATATTCCAAATGCAATTACATCTTTCTTATTGCACTCAGAATGAAATGAACATAAATTCCATAGCGTCTTTTCGATGACTGCAATTGAAAGACTTCATTTTTTCCCACATTATGATTTCAAACATTCAACGACAGAACGCTTCTCGCTGCTGCTTCAATCCGATGTATTTCATGTAGAATTGGCACAGACGCTGCTGAAATCCGATGTACTTTATGTAGATAAATCCTTTTCATAATCACGAAATTTCGTCGAATCGACTAATATACCAAAATCTAGTCATTCCAGATCAAATGGACAAGTTGCTTCATTCACAATATGACTCCAAATTTCAATTGTAAGTACACTAAAACACCATTTTCTTTCGAAAGTTGTGTCTATCGCACGAATGAGTTCAAATTGATTTGGGCGGAGTTATGTGCGCATTAATAATGTTGCAGTTGTGTAAAATGACGAATCTCCGCTTGTGTATTTAGTTTGGAATACAGCAAAAAATATTTAGTTACTTTGTTTCTTGATGTGTATTTTTGTGTAATGTAACTAAATCTTGGGTAGAATAAGAAAATGAGCATATAATAAAAAGGTTACTGCATTTGTATGGGAAATGTTAGCTTGTTTTGGCGGATGGATATACTGCACTCCCAAGTCTTGCAGTATATACATCAGAAAAACTCGTTCATATTTTTCCATACAAATGCAGTAACTTATAATTATGCAACACAAAATGTAGAAGGGTCGAATTAGGGTTTAAAATCAACGACCCCGAGGACGGTACCAAAATTTCATTTAAATGAAGGGCTTCGTTGTCGTTTATCAGCTAAATTGTTTTAGATTGATGAACCATAAAACGGTAAATGGTTCAAAAGAATGAACATTAGAACATTACACAGGATGCGCGTTTGTGCTCGGTATATTGTTTACAAAAAGGACGCTTGTTGTACCAGTCTTTTAAAGATAACACAACTAATCCGCCCCTTTCTTGCCACATTTAAAATGATCATACATTGTGTAACTGGGAAAATATGCCATATTATCGATATTGGCAATAGTATAACAGCTAAATCAATATGAACTTGTGGAGAGTAAATGAGCCATTCTAGGTGCAACCTAACTGTTATAGCTATCTTTTCGGTTACAAGTATAATGCGATCGTACTGATAATTTCAGTTTAATGTACTCACAAATCCTGTATTTAATCCTTGGCAGTATAAGAAAAATTCACCTTGCCTTTTATGATCTTGCAACGTAATTCACATAATGACTGAGGGCACGTGTCCAGATGCCCGCTTCATTTGGTTCCAAACTTATTTGAATTAATGGTGTTATGTGTGGTGCCGATTTGACGTCTGGCACGACCTTCATCTGTTCTAGATTGTAACTTTATCTTTATTTTTTCGCGTACAAAACAAGTTTCGAAAACATTGAAAAATACTATAGACAGGTCATATTTAAGCAAAGTGGTGTATTTTCAGGCGTACAAACCAGATAACTCGCGGAAAAAAAAAAACACGTCTCGCATGGCTACCAATTTAACGTGAAGTATCTGAAATTTAACATTGAGACATCAGAAGTGCAAAGCGAGCGCATTACCATTGCACTGCACGTTATTTGTCCAGCATATCAAGAACAGAATAAAGCTTCTTTTACTTGGCATTATTAAACCATGAATGTGCTGATGTGCCGTAAAACCCATTTAATACAGACGTGCGTACCTTGAATGTTTAATACAATTTGGGATTTAGGGGAATTTTCTTTCGAATTTTTCATGAGTGTATTTTCGCCTTGTAATTGTGTCGCTGTTCATTTGCCGTTAGTTTGTTTTTTCACACAATTAGAACCTAGTTGAGATAGTGCCTGCTCGTTGGTTTAGAACAGAGATACTTCCTCAATGGATTTTCTCAGTCTGGATTATTAAAGCAACAGTTGGTAACGATATACAATGTAATATAGAAATTATTTGTTTCATTATGGTATTGTTTCAACAGAGATTAAACACAGGTAATCTGTGAAAGCTGCCGAATATATATACAAGAAAATAAACCCATTATGTGTACGAATTACATATTAAATGCAGGGATTACAATCAAGCTCAATGTTATTGAATTTGATAGATGCATCTCTTTTATGACAATTTTACAGTCAAGCCTGTTTGTTCAACTGCTCTTAGGCCAGTTTCATTGCCACAAAATTTACAAACATTACGGTTTATACATCAAAACCCAGTTAAAAGTATCCCAAAATATGGGATCCAGAATTCAGCTTTCTTAGTCAAACCGAAATCGAACTGTTTTAAGGGATCATAAAACTTTCTTTTTATAAACAAAGATGAACTACAGGAACAACATACACGGAAAACAACGAATGATCGATTCCATTAAGTTATATTGATCACGTTGCCGGAACAGTGTTTTTACGTAGATATGAATTACGTCAACATAAGCACACCCAAACGAAACAATTCTCCAGACGCTTCATTTTAAATCAAATTATGTCACCTACTTTTGCACAATCCATCTCAGATATTAGAAAAAAATGTCAGCATCGTCTTAAGGTTTCTTTCGTCACAAACTTCCTTTAATTAAGTCTATACCTCAATTACGTGTTAAAATGTAGATGGTAAAGTTTTATAATTTAGAACCTGTGTTACATATCGAAGCAAAGAAGTTATGAAAACCAGCCGAAAAGCCACGAAACTACGCATAAGCCAGAAAGACCGATTTACACGCGTATTAATAGCTTTTGTATGCCGATACAAAATATAATTTTGATCATTAGATTGTACAGATATATTCAGGCTAAGTCCAATTTCGAAAGAAATAAAGCATAAGAAACAAAGCGTATATATTATAACTGAAATATAAATAACTTTTGTATGCTTTAGAATATACGCTTTCCATTTTGGGACGTTAAACTTATATGAGCACATGCATGTTCATGTAAAATAACCAGTACGTTCAGAATCTGAAAAGCTTAGACATGCATATTAAGTTTGACGTGTGCATGGTAAACACACGATTATTCATACTGCATAAAGACAACATATCAAGCGGCTCATTGTTTTTCTCTATTTTCTAGGACTTCAAAGTTACATGACTGTGCAGACTGTATACAGAAAATAATGGACCAATGTCAGGGAACAACAGAGCAGGAACAGATTCTTCAAAGGCTGATTAACAAGCAAAAACTTCTGGAGACTGTAGAATACTTCTGCCATAATTTTAGAGGTGTGTCATCACAACGAATTAATCATAAGGCATAGTCGTCCGGGATAACACACTGCCAAAATCAGATGCAAAATATTCAAAATATGCGCATTGGTTTTCAGGTTTCTAAAACGAATCAGGAATATTGTTTTGTGTTTTGAAAAGGCTTGTCTTGGTTTTCTTTATAAATGTTGACGATTTTGATTTATATGCACCTTAAGTAACTTTTTTGTAACATTTTCAATCACTAGCAATTTGTAAAGATAGAGGCAGCTGAAAAAAGCACAAAGTGTGACATTGCATGATAACGACTATCACATGTTTTAAACTGTTTGTTGTGTTGAACAGTTGTATCTAAAGAAGATACGCATAAATTATTGCTAGAGTAATATGCCTGGAAAACGTGTTGAGTTATAAAATATCTGCATTCCAAATGACATCCTGTCTGTGCGGGGTTGTTGAAAACTTTTACTCGGTGTCAGTTGGTGCGTTAAATTTTGGATTGAGCATATGCTCCGAAATGTTTAATTAATGGCGTGCAAAATGTTTGAGATTGCAAGTTTCCTGCCAGATGAATGAAATTGTCTTCCACGTGCTTAAACATATTTTTAGGAATTAGCAAACCAGTCTTCTGCTGGTCTCCGTTGGCCACATCAAAGAATGTAGAACCTAGAACATATTTCAAAGCAAGAAAACAGTGATATCAAGCTTAGAAAGTCTACTTTGTATTCTATATCCTATCTATGTGGTCTTTGATTTATTTTTTTACAGGCCCTGAATTGATCTGTTTGATAATAACTTCGCAAGAGGAGCTTAAATATACACATGTAGTGTTTTGCAATATTTTTAGGAAATTCACTAAAACATCAATATGTTGTGAGTGCCTGGCATGAAATTTAGTAATTCAAGGCGAATTATTGCCCATAAAGTTTTATTTTAATTTTTTTCCCACTTATTTCCCGTTCTTTTCGCTGCCAAGATTGGTCGGTTGCTTACTAATCATAAAGAAGATGTACTGTAAGTCTGAAACCTACTTTATTGTAAACACTTGAGCAATTTCAACAATAGATGGTCATGATTTGATTAGCTCATCTAAATCTTTAGCACATAAAGTACCAACGGGAACGTAACAGCTATCTCAGAAGCCTTAAATATGTGTTTCTACTTGATCAAGACCTTTCTTCCAGACTTGACCTGTGCGATTATTAGCTCTAATGGTCATAGACCAGAAGAGGTAATCGAGGTTTTGGTCTGTTGTCCGTCCGTTAGCACGAGTTTGTTACTCCTCTTAAACGTCCAAAAACTTTACGCACACATTGATCCCATGAGTTAGTTGGTTTAAATGAAACTGGTGCTGCGGTGACATCTAAACTGACCACTACAGCATCCAGTTCGAAAATCTTGTGACTAATAATTCTCCTAAGTGAATGATCAAAGCAACATGGGATTTTCGCTGAAACACTTTTTATGACGTTTGCTTGATCCTGATATCGAACATAGTCACGACAACAGCTCTATTGAAAATAGTATCACTACTCTTCCATCACAAAAAGATCCATGTTGACATGCTGTCTTTACAAATAGATATATTCTGTATAGTTGGTTCCTAATGAAATTGTGCAGCTTGCACATCTAACATACAGTTGCCACTGCTGTCGTCTGAAAATATTTTGTTGCTCCTTCAGAATTTATGGTTATATATTAATTTGGGGATTTTGCTAGATGACTTGTTATGATGTCTTGTTGTTCCTAAACGAAAAGGGTGCCGCTCAAACAGCCAATATGGCCGCCATAGTAGCCATCCTGAAAATCATCTACTTCTCCTGAAATATCTAATCAGCATGCGGTTTTGACTGAAAGACTTCATATAAGTTGGTTGTAGACGTAAACAGCACGGATCTGACCAATAATATTGCCGTCATAATAGACCAAATGACTTATTATAATGTTTTGTTGGTCCTAAATGAAACTGATGTAAATTAAGTCTCAAAATATTGTTATCTTTTCCCCTCCCAGATGGATGGATGTATCATTATGGGATATTCACCAAATGGATGGATGTATCATTATGGGATATTCACCAAATGGATGGATGTATCATTACGGGATATTCACCAGTATACATCTTATGATATTTATTTGGTCCTAAATGAAAATGGTGCAAATAATAAATCCAGTGTGGCTGCTTTAAAAATTGTGTCAAGATGACATCCAAGCTATCCACGATAGCAGCTAATTTTAAAGTCATGTTGTCGCTGAAAATGTAGATGGTTTTAGCGTTCAGGATTTAAATGGGAACATTGTCATATTTGGAATTCCTGGAAATTATTTTTGTGAAGTTGAGCATCAGTCCCTTTGACTACGTCTTGTTTGTTAGCATTATTCAACTATCAGAATATCACGCGCGGTTTTTGTTAAAAAGATAATTTAGGTAGTTATTTGATATATAATATTTATACATGTTGTTAACTGATTATATAAGAATTACGATCATTTGTGGTTTGCTATGTATATTTGTCAGAGTTCTCCAGTAAAAATTGCGGTTAAGTCAGATTTAACTGCAGACAACAAAGAAACAGATCTACTGCTACATATTGCGCCGGTAGATCTAGGTCAGTGATGTTTGTTTGCAGTAATCAGTTGAACATAGACTGACTGGCTGGTGCAACAGTCGACCAGGGTCTATTGTGTTGTTTCAATCGGTTACTTTTTATACGCATATTAATACACTAGTTCTTTTGGACTTAAACTCTACCCTACGGCACACAGAAAAACTATGGTCTGTTAAAAACGCGATGCGTTTTTACACAAAGTAATTCCTCAGTTGTATTATAAAATGTTTCTTTTGATGAGAGGGACTTGCGTCAATGAGTTCTATTTATAGCTACACGATACATTTCTTCACAGGACCAAGACATGTAAATTACACTGATGGTAAGGCACCACAGAAAAGTATTCGATGATGTAAGAAGACCAGGTTTTTCAAAATGACAACTAGTAGTGTCAGAATAAATATAACTTTCAAGACTGATTCCAATGAAGTAAACTTGTTTGTCCATGAATGATTAAATAGCAACCCTATCTAAACCTAAATTGCTTCTTATTGGACAGAAGATAAGCTGAAAGTGTTGTGTATAAAATTACATTTTTGTCACAGATTATTCATGTAAAAGAAGACAGCAAGTCAGGAGACTGATTTAAATTACTGAGTTCCTTTGTCATTTCTCACATCGTACTGATCAAACTATTAAGAGTTTCGTTACGAAGAAACTGTTCAAATCATTGACGCAAGTGAACGTAAATACTTGCACGGTTAAATTTAAAGATGAACCTAATTTAATCAGATTTCCGGTTTTCTGATCTTAACAATAAATCAGTCACCCGCCAGGTGAAGGTAGAGATCGGGTAACTCGCGAATCGAAATCGGTTCTCTTATAGGTCAGCTTATATGCGTATTCTTGTATAGTGTGGTTTTTATCTGATTTAATGCGTGCGATTTTTTCCGTCATCCGTAATCATAGAAGTTGCATGCTCTTTAGATTAGTGTTCTTATATATAAACATCAAATTCTTTATATGAATTAGATATTTAAATTATGTTCTTTGCAATTGATTATGGAATAATAGCCTTTATGCATGGTTCGAAGTGTGCATACATTTGCGGTAGCATTCGGGAGAGGCTCTAAACCTTTGAGTTTGGCGTTCGAGTTTCAACTCTTACCTCGTGCACTTTATATACAGCAAACAGTGTGTGGTTCATATAGTTCCATGATGGTGTGCTCGCTCATTTTGTGGACGAGGGCGAGTACACTGAACCGATTCCAGTCAACTTGTAGTCAAACAGGGCTGTATGTTGGTCCCAGATCTCTTCAGTATAATGTTTTCAGTTATGCTTATATGCCTTCCGTAACTGAGATTCTGAGATCGACATTAGATACCAGACTGGATGCAAGCTCTTTAAGCTGTTGAGACTGAAGACAAGGACGAAGTTAGAAGAGGTGAATGCTTGTCGTCTTCTAGTTCATGACGAATGTTCGCTGAATGAAAAACTCGAGTCTGTTACGCAACACAGTATTAACCATTTTTCTTCAGCTTTTGACAATTTCGGTCACGTAATCATTACAAAAGAACACAAAGATGATGAACCAACCTGCACCAAAAAAGCCTTGCATGCCATCACAGTAAATGAGCCAACCCATGTTACAGCGGACAAAATCACCTATATCGGCAGCACACTGTCGCGTGCAGTCCCCATCGATGATGAAACCAATGCCAGAATTGCTCGACCGCTCCGGTGGCCTAGTGGTTAGGGCGTCCGCCTTGGATGCAGCAAGTGTTGGTTCAATCAACGGTTGGGTCATCCCAAAGACATATAAATGGTACTAAAATCTCCCTCGCTTGGCGCTCAGCATTAAGAAGCTAGTGTTAGGACTGGTAGGCTGGGCGTCAGGATAATGTAACTGGGTGGGACATGATGCTACCTGTATGCAGCATGGTGCCCAAGTGCTAGACATTACTATAAACTGCTACACTGCAGACATCGTAGCGAAATGACTGAAAAATTGTTCAAGATACGTTAAAATTCCAAATCATACACACATACACACACACACACTAGAATTGCTGAAGCAAGTATGGCCTGTGGCAGATTCCGTGCAAATGTTTAAGAGCGCGGAGGGATCAGTCTACAAATAAAAAATAAGTCTACAAAGCCATTGTGTTGCCGACCCTGTTATATGCACGCGAAAACTTGACTGCCTGAGGAAACTTATGAGGATAAGATGGTACAACAAGGTCCCAGTCACTGAGCTTCCAAAATGTTCAGTCATTCTAAGCATCCAAACTCTGCTGATGAAATCATAGTTGAGATGAGGAGAACATGCCACCATGATATAAAAAAGCGACAAGAACAGAAGAGCTTCTGCTGCAAGCAGAAAGAGGGAAAGCGATCTCAGGTTGGTCGAAAGAAATATTTAGAAGATTCTTCAAATCATCCATGGAAAACTTCATTATTTATCCTGAATCTTGGATACATCTCACACAGGATCGCTCCACTTGGCGAAGTCTCATCCACACTGAAGCTACATACATTGAACAGAAGGAGAATTGTAGAGGCAGTGCAGAAGCACGAGCATTGGACGTTTCAGAACTACAAAAGGTCATCTATCGATTACGAGAACCAAAGTGGCATCTACTGTCAAGCGTAACATAGACAGCTTAGAACATAAATTGGATGTATTAGCCATTCAAGTACTCACAGAAACCAAACCAGTTAGTGGTGTCATTGTAATCTTTGAACTCAAAAGTCGAACAATAATAACAACATTGGAAAGAGAGAGAAGTTGTTTGAATGATTCTCTGTTGTCACTATCAGTTAGTTTAAAAACTTTCGCTTAACGTTTAAAAGGTACTTTCCTTTCGTTTAAAATAAGATCGATCTTTACATTTGTATCTCGCTTAGCATGTAGATGGTTGACTACGGTATAACAAAGTGCACAACAGTGAGGTTTGAAATTGTGAATACAACTGTTAACTCTTGAAATGTCCATACAATGTATGCACAATATAAGATTATTTACAAATATATCTCTAACCAGGGCAGATGCTATCCAACAAAAAGTTCTCTGTGCATACATATTTTGCCTGCCCTACAAATGCAACCTTAGTCGTGCATGCTTAATAGCTCAATTTAGGTTCGGTGACTTACAAAATTTATCATTTATTGCATTTTCAGTGTACGAGAAAAATGTTGATTGTATTAGTAAACACCATACCGACGTTGCAGTATGCACAGAACCTGCTAGAACACGTTTTCAACAAAAGTTGGTTGCTGGGGCAACGATGGATGTGCTAATAACGGGATCGTGCAGGTAAGATATGAACTGTAATTCAGATATAATATTGTTAGTGTAAATATGTTTGTCTTCAACTGAAAGGCATCTTATATTTTACGATATATATCCCAGATGTGACTTAAATATTTACAGTTACTTTCTGTAGTCGTAAATTTGCTACAATAGTTAGACGGAATTAAATATTACAAGGCATGTGGTTTTCATTGGCACATTGGAGTCTAACTTTATATTTACATCCTTCTATTAATGTTACTCATAAAAATGGTGTATAAGTGCTAACACACCTGTTACCATGCAGGACTTTGAAAATCAAGGACTTTTCTTCTTGAAACACATGCGTTCACATCATCGCAGCGAGGGCTCCATTCCACTCCTTAATTTGAGGTGTCTCTACTCGACCAAACCTTTCACTAACTAGACCATCGGCACATGCATCTCACTGGCTGAAATCTATGTGCCGTAAAAAATGGCATCATCTTCTACATCGAGTATGTACATTGTACACTTCGCAACAGCTCGGCTCTATCGCACAACAAAAGCTAGTGGACCAGTAGCCATTTCGATCGCCAGCTATGTGTGAGGCGCTGCGTGTATCTTGCCAACCTGAGTATTCCAAGGAGAAAAGTTGGCTACGTAACATGTAGAATTGGAATAATGCAGAACCAGTACCGGATTTAGGCATAAGCTAAACCAACTGCAGCTTAGGGCCCCAAAGTCTAAACTTAGTCTGAAGGGGCCCCCTCAAATTTATTTTATACCAAATATGGCCTCTATAGCTTCCCATAGCTTAGGGTCTCGCTTTGTCTAAATCCGGCACTACGCAGAACTTTCACATTTTTCATCCAGTATTTGAGAATTGTAATAGTATACTTGGGAATCTAATTTCATTCAGCGGGATTTTTTTTTCAAAGCGAAAATCGCTGGTTTCAACTAGATAGAAATGCAAATGAATATAAGCATTATCCGTTAGTTCGATGAGCATATTTCAACGTTTGTATACTAAGATTCGTATACATTCATTAACAACAAATCATTGTTTTAAAATGCTGTGACTTTTTTATTTTTCTTTTATCCGATGCCCGGATTATAATGACCCTTTGTGTTTGTAGGTTTCATGGCGTAGCCAGAAACTGCCTTACCGACATTGTAGAGAAACGCTGTGGGCAAGAGCCCGCCAGTCTAGTATATAACCTCCTGACGGGCTTGACGCCGCCATATTGTGATACAATTAGCCCCGAGTACAGTCCGGATTCTTCGTCTAGTCCAAAGGACCGTTGGACTAAGTGGATAGGGACCGGAAGTAACACATCTGTTGGAAATACGCTGTCTGTAGGAATTGTTTACATGCTAATTTTGATGATACTTTCTACTGTAACTCTTCATATTTCAGGTTGACTATTCAGCTTTGAAGTCCAATATGTATAAATATGCATTTGTGGTAATGAATAGCCGCGAAATGTCTTTAAGGGAGCATAATAAAATGAAAGTTGTTCCTCACCACGAAGGAATACTTGGATGGATCAAACAAATACCACATATACTTACCTTTCATCTGATATTTCTGTGTACTGCATGTTTACATTTGTTTGGTATGGTTTATCTTCCGAATTTGTTTGGTTGCGATTCTTTATATTTATGTTTTTACAACTTAGTTTTTATTCAGCACCATATAGTCAATGCATTGGACATACCTGCAAGTAAACCCTAAGCATACATACAGCCATGAATACAAATGGGCCACAGCTTTATACAATTTCTCGTCGTACATGCATTTTATATTTATATTTTTTCGATATTTTGGAAGTATAACGGAAACTGCTTAATAATAATAATAATAATAATAATAATAATAATAATAATAATAATAATAATAATAATAATAATAATAATAATGATAATAATAATGTCAGTATAGCGTAATTAAATGCAACGCCATGTAACATTGTTGGTCGGTTGAAGTAGTAAGAAGCTAGTGGTCTAGGCTTCTTAAAACATAAACATTGGGAATCAAAACATGGGAATATTTCTAGTCCACATAAAAATTTAAAATCTTGTGACTGTTGTATACGGTAACATTCCCAAATCACTATTTATATTTTTTTAAATGGATCCCAAGTTTGTATTCATAACAGGGCTGTACATTATGATTTTTTATGTTCACTAGCCAGCAGGATCACCGTAATAAATTGGTTACAGATCCCGTCTAAATTTCACTGATCTTGCTAAAATTAAACAGAAGCCAGCTCAGTTTCAGATTCAATACTTATTATATATGGGCATTAACTAAAAACAATAACACTGTATTTCACTAACAATACTCACGAAAAGTTCATGTTCAAACTTCATCAAGAGGCTCTTGTTCAAAGATGTCACAATTTTCTCTATTTCTGAGGAACCAAATTTCTGTTTTGACTTAACATATCCCTCTGCCATTATGTGTATGGAGCTTGTATTGTGGGATTCCATGGACGACAGTTTTTACGGCCATCTGTGGATAAAGTACACCACACACTTTCATATTTTACCACATTCTCAGTATAGTAGATACACTCCATTGGATGGGTTCTTTTCGGTTGAACTTAAGCCATTTATGTTAATTTGCCCAGCATTTCCGGTACTGTTTTAATCTCTTCTCGTGATCATGTTTGCTCTCTCCATGAAGTGGAATCACTTTTAAAATGTTTAAATTGTCAGTTTGAGATAAAAGTTCCATATGTTATTTGCTGTTATTTTTAAAGCATAATTTTAAAACAAAATTGTTTTACTACTATACAACAGTCAGATTTATCCTGGTCGTCGGAAACTAGTCCTTAAAGGTAATGCACTTGCAGCAACAGCAGAATTGGGCAATGCAACACAAAAATACATTCTATCGAGGTTTTATTGATAACTGGACAGTGCAACACAAAAATACATTCGATTCGGGTTTTGTTGATACTTAGGGTCAGTTAATTAATATTACAGACCAGTCGTTTCCAGAGGTACTCATGGTATTCGTGTATTAGGATCATACATATAGTGTGCGACGAATTAAGGAGGAAAATGCAAGAGCTGTGATGTTGAAAATGAGAGAAAAATTAAAACTTAGAAACCACAATCACATAACAGGTAAATATGGAGGGTTGCAAATAACTAATGCAGCTTCAACTGCAGGTAGCCAAGACATTGTCTAATATTCATTCATACCATATCTTGTTATGACTGCCATCATTTTATATATTGTATATGCTTGTTAAAAAATAATACTGATAAAGAGGTAAAAAAAATCAATATTCTCATTAAACAAGTATTTCATTGTTAACTTAATGAAAGTTGGTAAGAAATTAGTAGTAAAATTAATTTTTTAGGTTTGTATATTTTTTGTTCATGGTTTAATCTGTAGAGAAAATTGCCTTAGAAGCTTAACAATTATATATTTGTTGAGACAATGAAATGATTTCGCTGACAGAACCTTCAGTTCAGATCAGTAAAAAATTTAAATTTATGAGCAAGGGCATATACTGATTTGAATAAATTGAGAGTTTAGATGAAATATCAAGCACAGCCCAAAAGAAAAGCTTTACTCACCACTTTTGTCACTTCAACATGAAATCTTTAAGCGAGCTCCATTAACTATTATGTGCAAAACGTTACTTTAATGTTGTATAATAAAATATGACTTTAATCAATCATTCGAAAATATTCAAATAAATCCTGATGACCCTTGCATGTCAACGGACATTTTCACAACCCCTTAATAATCCAGACTTGAAATTTTTAATTTTCCTCAAGAAGTAAATGTAAATTTGTAATAATTACAATGCAAGTGATAAATTTAACGATAAATATGCCAGAACTGCATTCAGAGGTGGAGATGGCGAAATTTATATATAATCCTAAGGAAGGTTTAAACGGTAAATTTGCATATTACTATCAGAAGTGGAAAGGATTTTTTTTAAGAACTAGCTCACTTTTAAAGTAGAGTTTTTGGTTTTGTGAAAGAATGGAATAATGAATTTTTGAAAGAAAATGTAGGCATGCAAACTCAATCATTTGTTAACCTTTACATAATGTAAAGTGTTTGCAACAAATATAAGAAACATAACATAAATGCCCACTAACATATTACTGTACAAATGCTACCAATACAGATACCTAAGGACCTATTGAAACATATTTGCAAACTTGTTCCCACAATTGATTAATTTTATGTAAGCAGATTTACCTTGAGGATAGTAGTAAATGTTTTTAATATTATTGGGCTTTTGTTGGCTTTGTTATTGTTTTCGTTTGTCATTTATTTTAAACGGTATAAAACTTCTAGGCAATACTTCTTTTTTGACAAATTGTCTTATCAAAAAGCCATCAAGATTTCCATTTACAGTGGGAACTTTTCACTTTGCAGTTTCTTCAAATCCTTTTCAGTGTATGACTGCTTTCAGATTACTGTTCCTATTGGAGATTCAAAACAGCTTCTTTACCATATTGTAACCATATGCTGTTTTAAATCAAAAGTTTGGTTTTTACAAATTCTAGTTTTGCTTTTGTTGGATCGTTATAGATTGATTGTGTAAAGCTTACGAGATCTTTAAGTTATGCTGTAATTTTGCCGAGTACTTATTTATAAACATTAGGTATGGATTTTATTACTTTATCCTACCGTATTCTTTAAACAGTCTTGCTTGGCAGAGTTAATAATGTTTATCTCGTTGTTGTTATCATCATTGAATGTAATCTCTAAGGTGTTGCAGGATATCATTTTTGCATGTTTGTTTGTAAAAACGCGAGATTTGACAATACTTTCTCTCCATCCAAACCTATAAAGAAATTGTTTGTGATCTCTTAATAGTGAGATTGTTACTTTTATGTTGAAACATAGCGCTACAAAAGACTGACAAATCTTTCACAGGTATTTTGTGTCGTTATTTATGCCCTGACATTTTTCGAATTATTTTGCTTTGTATTACAATTATGCAATTATTCTTTGGGTATAAATGTTCAATTCTTCCTTCTTTAAAATGCTATGAGTGTTTAAGCCCTGAAATATAAATATGGTGTAAGGACTCGGGATATATTTGTTTTGAATGAAACGGGAGTGAAACAAAAATGATATTGTATGCGGATACGAGATTGCAAATTCCTTCTTTTTTGGGAAATGTAAAGTGGCGTAAAACTGTCGAACCCCTTACTCTGGTTGTTAGGATTTAAACTGCACGTTCAACACATTATTGGCTATATTATGCCGGGCAGTTGGGAGCTTTCTCAAGGCCACACTGAGGCAGCCGACCCGTTGGTATCGAACCCTCAGCACTTCGATTACATGTCCGATGCCCTACCACTTCAACTACCACGTTCTCCCTCTTATAAGAATCGAAAAGGTAAATAATGTACGTATCTCTTCGTGGCTTGTAAAAGGTATATTCTCTGCGTGAGACTTAACTGGTAAATTTCATCACATTGTTATCACAATTATGACCGGCAACAAATGTCATGAAAGTTGCAACTGAGATGTATTTGTGTTTTATTTGTTGTGCAATATGTAGTGTACATACCCTGCATTTAACAGTAAAGCAAATAAGTATGTATATGCGGAAGACATGTAGACATAGTTTGATTTATATGAATGCGAGTGTGATTTCAAGATGCATTTATATTCAGACCAAACAGATGATAACTTTTTGCAATTTGTATATTTATTCACGTAAAATGATGAAATGTTTTCATACCCTCTGCAGATGTAAATATGTTTAATTTGTAAAATCTCGTGCAGTTTGATAACTTTTGGTATGCGCGTTATATTTGATATTCAGTTTCAGACTATTGATGACAGTTATGGGGTAATCGATGCAATAATAAAGAATTTCGTGCTGTATTTGTCTACCTATAACGCGCACCCGACTAAAAGCCGCATAGATCTCGATCTTTTGTCATATAATATACCACAGATCAAGATATATACTGTACGCAAATGAGTGCGCTTTGTGCCTAGATAAATTACTTTAATCTGGATTCATGTGGTGTAGGAATGTTTTAATCTGTAAAGCTTCAGTTTTATCAAATTATACTCACTGACCACAGATGACTTTTCTATGTATTACTTTTTCTAAGACAACCAGTATCAATGTCAATCTTTCATTTTCCCTTCTTCTCTTTTTAAATTAATTGACGCGTTTTCACTGAAGTTGCAAAAAATAAGGAATTTGGTTTACGATATGATCAGAAAAATTTCTCACACATTCACTCTAAAGAAACAAGACTACAAACAAAAGGAATTATTTAAATCACTCGAATGTTTCGAATAATTTGAACTGTATGTTTTGAAAGTTAAGGAATATGGTATGTGGAATGATAGTTGTTTGTTCCTCACTGCGCCACATGCATACTTAATACAAATAAATCTTAAAAGAAAATAATTGATTTAAAAAAATAATCGTTCCAAGTACGACGCTTTGGGAGAATGCTGCTTGTAATGTACGACATATTAACGTCAATATAACGTATATATTCTTAATTTGCAATGATTATCGCAACATTCCGTACTCCTACAATGTCACTGAACTTTGTCAATAGGCTTTTGCCGTTTAATTATGGAAATAAGTAAACTTTGCACCGATGATACATGTACTGATATGAAAATGAATGTTATGGTCGTATAATTTTAGAGATAAGTTGTACAAGTAGTAAAATACAAATTGAACTTGAAGTTACAGAATTTATAATCATGTAATATAAGAATTGCATTTTCAAAGTCATGTTCATCTATTTAAAAATAATAGTTCATGAGATTGAGAAAAATAGTTTCATATTCAACACAGGTTCGGCAAAAGTAACGTTACGTCTGAATTGCTAATGTCAACTCACAGATCAGTTTGAGTCACTGTCATAAAAATATCTTTATGTGCAAAGGTAAACTTATTTAAAAATAAAATAGTCATCTTAGCTAATGTCACATGACTGACACACAAGACGCCATAATCGAGAGTTTGGTCTAGTTTTGCTTCTGAGAATGTCTTGGCTAAGAAGATATAACATTTTCCCCAGCATGCCATGTATTTCACTTAGCAAAAGGAAACAGCGAAGTTAATCTAAACTTTAATACTAAGGTAATCACGCGTGTGACGGACTTGGAAAAGGACGTACTTACACGCACATGGACGGATGCCAGAGTGATCGCTATGTCGAGATAACAAATCGTGTCGTTTAATGAATGTTTCTTAATAAAATATAAAGTTAATTCAAGTGCACATTAAAAGTGAAAAAAATTGCTCCCAATGCATAGGAAATAAAACCTGAGCTTTAATTTTATCAAAACTAAGCATTTAAAATACATTAAATTGACTAACTCATTTTGTGTCCTATATATTGAGTAACAATTGACTGAACGAGATCGCGCAATTTACAGCCATCCATATATGTAGGACATTCTCATTGATAGTAGTCATGGTTATTAGTATCACATGGTCTAGCTATGCTTTGATACATTAATTTGACATGGTCCAGCTCTGTTTTGATACATCTATTTTATATGGTCTATTTATGCTTTGGTACATTTATTTGACATGCTCTAGCTATGTTTTGATACATCAATTTGATATGGCCTAGCTATGGTTTGATACCTCAATTTGATATGGCTTAGTTATGTTTTGATACATTAATATGACATGGGCTAGCAGTGTTTTGATACATCAATTTGACATGGTCTAGCTATTTTTGATACATCAGTTTGTCATGACTTAGCTATGCTTTGGTACATCAATTTGATATGGCCTAGTTATGTTTTGATACATCAATTTGATATGGTCGAGCTATGCTTTGTTACATCAATTTGACATGGTCTAGCTTTGTTTTGATACATCAATTTGACTTGGTCTAGCTATGTTTTGATACATCAGTTTGCCACGACTTGGCTATGTTTTGATGTGGCCTAGTTCTGTTTTGATACATTAATTTGACATGGTCTAGTTGTGTTTTATTAAATCAATTTGACATGGTCTATCTGTTTTGATACATCAATTTGATATGGCCTAGTTATGCTTTGGTATATCAATTTGACATGGTCTAGCTATGCTTTAATACATCAATTTGACATGGTCTAGCTATGCTTTGATACATCAATTTGACATGGTCTAGCTATGCTTTGATACATCAATTTGACATGGTCTAGCTATGTTTTCGTACATTATTTTCTTATGGTCTAGCTAGGCTTTGATACATCAATTTAATTTGGTCTAGCTCTGTTTTGATACATCAATTTATTATGGTCTAGCTATGATTTGGTACATCAATTTGACATGGTCTAGCTATGTTTTTGTACATTATTTAGTTATGGTCTAGCTCTGTTTTGATGCATCAATTTAATATGGCCTATATATGCTTTGATACATCAATTTGATATTGCCGAGCTATGTTTTCATATGTCAATTTGACATGATCTAGCTATGTTTTAATACATCAATTTAATATGGTCTAGCATTGCTTTGATAAATCAATTAGGCATGGTCTAGCTCTGTTTTAATACATCAATTTGACATGGTCGAGCTCTGTTTTGATACTTTAATTTGTCATGGTCAAACTGTGTTTTAATACATCAATTTGACATGGTCTAGCTATGTTTTGATACATCGATTTGATTTGGTCTAGCTGTGTTTTAATACATCAATTTGACACGGTCTAGCTCTGTTGTGATACGTCGATTTGATTTGGTCTAGCTGTGTTTTAATACATCAATTTGACCTGGTCTAGCTCTGTTTTGATACATCAATTTAACATGGCCTAGCTATGTTTTGATACATCAATTTATTATGGTCTAGCTATGCTTTGATACATTAATTTGACATAGTCTAGCTATGATTTGATAGATCAATTTGATATGGCCTAGCTGTGTTTTGATACAGTAATATGACATGGGCTAGCATTGTTTTGATTCATCAATTTGATATGGCCTAGCTATGCTTTGATACATCAATTTTTTATGGTCTAGCTACGATTTGATACATCAATTTGACATGGTCTAGCTCTGTTTTGATACATCAATTTCATATGGCCTAGCGATACATCAATTTATTATGGTCTAGCTTTGCTTTGATACATCAATTTGACATGGTCTAACTATGATTTGATACATCAATTTGATATGGCCTAGCTATGATTTGATACATCAATTTGATATGGCCTAGATATGTTTTGATACATCTATTTATTATGGTCTAGCTATGATTTGATACATCAATTTGACATGGTCTAGCTCTGTTTTGATACATCAATTTCATATGGCCTAGCTATGTTTTGATACATCAATTTATTATGGGCTAGCTATGCTTTGATACATCAATTTGACATGGTCTAACTATCAATTTAATATGGCCTAGCTATGATTTGATACATCCATTTGATATGGCCAAGATATGTTTTGATACTTCAATTTATTATGGTCTAGCTATGATTTGATACATCAATTTGACATGGTCTTTCTCTGTTTTGATACATTATTTAGTTATGGCCTAGCTATGCTTTGATACATCATTTTTTTAATATGGTCTACCTCTGTTTTGATACATCAATTTAATATGGCCTGGCTGTTTTGATACATCAATTTAATATGGCATATATGTGCTTTGATACATCAATTTGATATTGCCGAGCTGTGATTTGATCCATCAATTTGTCATGGTCTAGCTCTGTTTTGATGCATTAATTTGACATGGTCTAGCTGTGTTTTAATACATCAATTTGACATGGTCTAGCTATGTTTTGATACGTCGATTTGATTTGGTCTAGCTGTGTTTTAATACATCAATTTGACATGGTGTAGCTCTGTTTTGATA
This sequence comes from Potamilus streckersoni, assembly GCA_016746295.1. Classification (NCBI taxonomy): domain Eukaryota; kingdom Metazoa; phylum Mollusca; class Bivalvia; order Unionida; family Unionidae; genus Potamilus; species Potamilus streckersoni. Next base: position 1,708,237 of record JAEAOA010002305.1, on the reverse strand, counting down.
CATCAATTTGACATGGTCTAGCTCTGTTTTGATACATCAATTTGATATGGCCTAGCTGTATTTTATTACATCAATTTGACATGGTCTAGCTATGTTTTGATACGTCGATTTGATTTGGTCTAACTGTATTTTAATACATCAATTTGACATGGTCTAGCTCTGTTTTGATACATCAATTTGACATGGCCTAGCTATGTTTTGATACATCAATTTATTATGGTCTAGCTATGCTTTGATACATTAATTTGACATGGTCTAGCTATGATTTGATAGATCAATTTGATATGGCCAAGCTGTGTTTTGATACATTAATATGACATGGGCTAGCATTGTTTTGATTCATCAATTTGATATGGCCTATCTATGCTTTGATATATCAATTTTTTATGGTCTAGCTATGACTTGATACATCAATTTATTATGGTCTAGCTTTGATTTGATACATCAATTTGACATGGTCTCGCTCTGTTTTGATACATCAATTTGATATGGCGTAACTATGTTTTGATACATCAATTTATTATGGTCTAGCTATGATTTGATACATCAATTTGACATGGTCTAGCTCTGTTTTGATACATCAATTTGATATGGCCTAGCTATGTTTTGATACATCAATTTATTATGGTCTAGCTATGATTTGATACATTAATTTGACATGGTCTAGCTATGTTTTGATACATTAATTTGACATGGTCTAGCTATGATTTGATACATCAATTTGATATGGCCTAGCTATGTTTTGATACTTCAATTTATTATGGTCTAGCTATGATTTGATACATCAATTTGACATGGTCTAGCTCTGTTTTGATACATTATTTAGTTATGAGTTATGGCCTCGCTATGCTTTGATACATCAATTTTTGATTTGGTCTACCTCTGTTTTGATTCATCAATTTAATAGGGTCTAGCTCTGTTTTGATACATCAATTTAATATGGCACACACAAACACACACACACACACACACACACACACACACACACACATATATATATATATATATATATATATATATATATATATATATATATATATATATATATATATATATATATATATATATATATATATACTTTGATTCATCAATTTGATAATGCCGAGCTGTAATTTGATACATCAGTTTGTCATGGTCTAGCTCTATTTTGATGCATTAATTAGACATGGTCTAGCTGTGTTTTAATACATCAATTTGACATGGTCTAGCTATGTTTTGATACGTCGATTTGGTTTGGCCTAGCTATGTTTTGAAACATTAATTTGACATTGTCTAGCTATGTTTTTATATATCAATTTAATGTGGTCTTGCTATGCTTTGATACATCAATTTGACATGGTCTAGCTCTGTTTTGATACATTAATTTGACATGGTCTAACTTTTTTAATACATCAATTTGACATGGTCCAGTTCTGTTTTTATACATCAATTTGACATGGCCTAGCTATGTTTTGATACATCAAGTTTTGATATGGCCTAGCTATGTTTTGATACATCAATTTGATATGGCCTAGCTATGTTTTGATACATCAATTTGATATGGCCTAGCTATGTTTTTATACATCAATTTGATATGGACTAGCTATGTTTTAATACGTCAATTTGATATGGCCTAGCCATGTTTTAATACATCAATTTATTATATCACACACACACATATAGATACATATATATATATATATATATATATATATATATATATATATATATATATATATATATATAGATATACTTTGATACATCAATTTGATAAGGCCTAGCTGTAATTTGATACATCAATTTGTCATGGTCTAGCTCTATTTTGATGCATTAATTAGACATGGTCTAGCTGTGTTTTAATACATCAATTCGACATGGTCTAGCTATGTTTTGATACGTCGATTTGGTTTGGCCTAGCTATGCTTTGAAACATTAATTTGACATTGTCTAGCTATGTTTTTATATATCAATTTAATGTGGTCTAGCTATGCTTTGATACATCAATTTGACATGGTCTAGCTCTGTTTTGATACATTAATTTGACATGGTCTAACTTTTTTAATACATCAATTTGACATGGTCCAGTTCTGTTTTTATACATCAATTTGATATGGCCTAGCTATGTTTTAATACATTATTTAGTTATGATCTAGCTATGCTTTGATACATCAATTTGGCATAGTCTAGCTATGTTTTGATACATTATTTAGTTATGATCTAGCTATGCTTTGATACATCAATTTGGCATAGTCTAGCTGTGTTTTGATACATCAATTTGGCATAGTCTAGCTATGTTTTGATACATTATTTAGTTATGATCTAGCTATGCTTTGATACATGAATTTGGCATAGTCTAGCTGTGTTTTGATACATCAATTTGGCATAGTCTAGCTGTGTTTTGATACATCAATTTGGCATAGTCTAGCTATGCTTTGATACATCAATTTGGCATAGTCTAGCTATGCTTTGATACATCAATTTGGCATAGTCTAGCTGTGTTTTGATACACTATTCATCATATTTTGATTACATTTTTGTATAAAGCCATACATAGTGGTGATGACCGATCGTGATTTTCTGTTCCACCAATTCTATTTAATGAAGATTTTTGAACTTCATATTTTGTGTTTTATTTATCTTGTGCCTACCATACTTTATATGTATTCTGAAGTAATTTTAAGATTGATAAAGGGCGATAGTAAATATTTTAAGAGACGATTTTAATATTTATTATGATTTTCTGAAATAAATTCAAAATAAGTGTTACCTGAAAGGCGCCATTGTCGATGTTGGTACACATGGTCTTACGATATGATTTAATATACACTTATGTTTTCTCGGACAACTATATTCTTTACATAAGTACTCAACTACTGTATAAAGTTTTTTCAATTAAAACAAAGGAAAATATAGGACTCGCGTTACTAAATACAAAAATGGAAACCAGTCTTGATATGGGTGAACGTAAATGGATGAGAATGAAAACTAACAGTTTAATAGAAAGAATGATATAAGTATTTACATATTTTATAACTTAAAAAGTAGAGACAATATTTTATGCATGCAATTTCGGTCTATTTATAGATAGAACCACTCAGGACCTAGCGATGCGAAAAATTGCACATGTTTATTCGGTTGCAAAATTCAAACCATACGTTTCCTACACATCTAGATAAAATGGTACAACTTCTATCGGTTTCTCCAGTCATGAACTTACATAAATGATTTATATGTGTTATTGGTTTGACCTCGAGCATTTGGAAATTGAAAAGTTACTAAATTATCACCTGAGTCCAGGACTAAGCGTATTTTGTCGCGAATTCAAGATGGCGTCAGACTCTTGATCTGTTAGTACTGTCGCATTGTAAGATGTATATTTAAGTCTGTGATACCGTAAGTCAAATCCAACGTGTATAAATTACAAAATGTACACTTTGGAAATTTATATATAATCAAAACATATATATATATATATATATATATATATATATATATATATATATATATATATATATATATATATATATATATATATATATATATATATATATATATATATATATATATATATAGCTTATCTCCTATCCATTCTTGATGTCCATATTTCTGAGTCGATTTCTAAACTACATTCAAGAAAACGCTCTAAGATAAAGACCGTGGCTTATTTTCGAATTTGTAATGAGTCGATACTTCTCATTCTGTACTTGTGAATATAGTTGTTGAACCAAGTATTGTTCCTTTATTTTATTAAGTTATTAGTAACAACATAATCACAAAGCAAGGACCAGCAAGGATTGTTTGCTTGTGGAGTTTTTCTCCCTTTCGGTAGATCATTTGTAGATTGATAGGTCATGTAAGTAACTTTGTAAATAATTTTGTAAGAAAATGTTAACCACGTTTTTCACGTGAAATGAACACGTTCATCCTTATTTTTGCTAATATGATTTCTAAGTTTTATTATAGTCATATACGTAATTACAAATTTAAATATTTGTAAATGTTTATGAATAAATGCAATTTCAGTCATTAAAATCATTGTGCCTATTTTGTCTTGATTGTTTTATACGACTGTACTGGTTTTATACGACTGTACTAGTTTTATACGACTGTAATGGTTTTATACGACTGTACTGGACATATCACAATGCACATACAGAAACGAAGATGTTTAGTTTCTAAAAAGAATAATGGCTATTTTCAACAAAGGGTTTTGTTGTTGTAGTGTTATGGCACATCAACATATTGAGCGTGCCCAGGCGAGTAGCGTTAAGTGTCTTGGATAGCATGCGGTTATTCCGATGTCACTATTCAAGCCTGGACCATCCTGTTCATTAGTTTCTCACGCTAATCCACAGAAGCAATGCGATTCTCGTCATCGAAGTGATGCAGATAGACTGTTTTTCGTCGGTTAAAATATTAAATGGTAAAATTAATATGACGTTTTTTTTCATCATTAAGATAAAGATATTTTAAGGATTTGTATCGACTAATATATTGATAGAAAAAAATATATGCTTCAATTATGGATCTTTTATCAATCACAAATTTAATATAATTCAATTTTCCCTTCTAAGCTTTGGTCAATATAAGAATGTGTATAAGTTAAAGTGATATGTAAAATTGGCCCGCAGTCCCTCTAACAAACTAACAAAAAAAAACCAACAAACGGAATGATCCTGCAGTTCTCCAAGGATCATAAAGGTAGAATTTTTTATTGCTCATAAATAATAACATCAGCATTTCGGGAAAACTTGACCGTCTTAGAATGTGAGAACTATTACTAATGTGGTACAGTTAAAATCGACATTAAGATTATGTTGTCTTAAATAACAGAAAAGATCGAAAACCAACAAGTTTAATCAAATTCAACAAATATTTTATTTCCCAAGAATACAAAATGAAAATTTTAAAGGAATTGACAGTATTGTGAATTAAATATCATAAAATAATAAAACTCCTTTCACAAGTCCAAGAGTATGGCGTGTTTTGATTGAATCAATGGTATTTCGAATGAATTACAATATAGTGTGCTGATGAGCCAGCAACATTAAATATGCTCATGTGCCAACAGTCTTGATGTATCAGTGATATAATCCAAAATGCCTTTATTGCTGTACCGTACGATGCTAAATCAAAATAAAAAGCCATTTATTTAAAAACCGATGATTTAAATCGTGCGGTATCCTGGAAAAAGTCCAAACTTGGTAACTATAATATTATCTTATATGTTTTAGTTAACGAAATAACAAGATAAGTTAGTACAAAAATGCTTGTCAATGCCTTTGACTTTTAACCTGATATAACGCAAACAAATTGGAAATTGGCGAGGGGAAAAGCCAAGTTTCCTTATATTTCAATCTTTAATCACAAGCAATGTCTTCATCAGGTGACAATAAAGAACACACTCATAGACGCATACACACACAGACACAGCTTCAAATGTGCACTTTGACACAGAAAGGTGAAACTGTCCAGAATAATGAAGAGATTCAAACTTAAAAAAGCAGGTGAAATTACTACAGTATTAGAAAGGGAGCTTCTATCTTTGAGTAAGACAAACAAATCTGATACACGCTAGCGGCACTATAACCTATAGTTGTTCTTTGCCTTTTCAGAGATTTACCTCTCTAGCAGACATACGACCACTCCGGTGGCCTAGTGATTAGAGCGTCCGCATTGGATGCGGGAGGTCGTGGGTTCGAACCCCGGCCGAGTCATACCATAGACTTTAAAAAATGGTACTAACAGCTGCCTCGCTTGGAGCACAACATTAAGAGGTCAGTGTTAGGACTGGTTGGTCTAGTGTCAGGATAATATGTCTGGGTGGGTCATCATGCCACATGTCTGCGGAATGATGCCCCAGTGCTAGACATCACTATAAACTGTCACACTGTAGACATCGTAGCGATATAACAGAAAAATTGTTAAAGCTACGTTACAAATCTATCACACACACACACACACACACACACACACACACATGTAAATACGTAAGCCAAGTCGGCTGTACATTTTGCAGCCCAAGCTACACATGAACTCCAGTACTAATGTAACAGTGACAGGCAGTCACCAAACAAGCCAACCCATTTTTCATACCTAACTCAAAGTAAATATAAACCACATCACAGATTTAGGTCTCACATGACAGTTTTTTTTTTGGCAAATTTTCATCCGACGATGACCTATTGCAGACAAATGATAATAATATTACATTAAAGATACAAATAAAAAACTAAAAAGTGAATTGAAATTGAAAGGATGCTTGTAAGATTCTGACTGAGGTATTAAAGTAAATTCCTTATACAACTGGTGGCTTTTAAACTGAACCCATACTACCACCAACCCTTCTTTCTTAGTCATTTTCGCTATTTTGAACATTTGCCTGATACAGGGCGGCTAAGAGAATCAGCATGTACCTTATTCATCTTTAAAGTTCACTAGTACTATAACAAATTAACATACATTTCATCACCCCTCAACCATGTAGATTTTGGACAATTATCTCTGTTGCAGACACATGTAAATACGTAAGCCAAATCGGCTGCTCATATGCAGCCCAAGTTACGCATTTGATCTCCAATGCTAGTTTAACTGTACAGGTAGTCACCAACAAGCCAACCCATTTTCAAGCCTAACTCAATGTAAATGTAAACCACATTACAGATTTAGCAAAACCCCATATGATCATCCACTCAGACAATGTGGTCATGACAAACGTTTCTAGATAAATGCTGTGACATGAATACAAGGAAGTCATGTCTGCACTATGTTTTATTAAGGATCAATTACACACCGTGTTTTATTACGGACCAATTACACACCATATTTTATTAAAGACCAATTACACACTATGTTTTATTAAAGACCATTTACACGCCATAAAAAGCTTTTTAGTGAAGAACTTAATGTTTACGTGCAAATGTTGGTTCTTAGATGTGGATCCTTTTGGATTCTTTTAATTCAGGACCGTCCATTTCAAAGAAATAGTGAAAGCAATACTTTGTAATTTGCTTTATAAAAAAAGTCATATGCACATACATGCAATCTTTCCAAATGTATGTTATCTCAGATAGATCAGTTTTGATGACACATACTACTAATAAATGCAAAACAAACGCGTAAAGAATATATATATATATATATATATATATATATATATATATATATATATATATATATATATATATATATATATATACTGCCATGATTGTGTGTGTGTGTGCAATATTTATTTAGATTATGGCAGAAGACACACCTTGGTTTGATTATGATTTGGAAGTTGGGTTAATGATTGTTTGATGTCTAGCTATGAGTCCCCAATCAGCAATACAAAGGATGAAATTCAATAACAACGATTTAATTAACAAATAATAGTCAATTACTCGAATTTCTCAAATGCGCCTCTTTTGCTCGACCATTTCAACCAATCTCATATGATTTTTAATGTGAGAGTTTCGGCCTGTCCTTAGATTTACTCTTACTCATCTCCTGTTTCCATCTATGTTCCTTCTCTCTCTCTCTCTCTCTCTCTCTCTCTCTCTCTCTCTCTCTCTCTCTCTCTCTCTCTCTCTCTCTCTCTCTCTCTCTTGTACACATGTAGCTTATCATCAGATAAGGCAGTCACGCATCCATTCACACCGAAATAAGAATACATTCTTGTATGGTGAAACACAACATAATAGACAACATCGTAAAGCACAATATCAATTACTCGTATACATACAACGATAATTGATTCACTTCAGTACATACACATAATTCGATTATACTGAAAATATCACAATAATCACAATAATCTGACGCATGTCTCTGCATCACAACTCATAAAAATATACAAATATTCAAATGTCTATGCTCTGATATATTCAAACATCTATTTTAACTAGTGAATGCTAACACACGCATTACTAAAGGTAATAGTTACGACGGAGTAACCTATGAACGACTTAATATAATTCTGCTGAACTAGCAATCTACATAATTCTCTATATAACTCAAATTCATGTCTCAAATAAGGTCATAAAAGAAACATTACAAAGTAATTTTACATACTAAAATAATCCCAGTAATTGAGTAAGCATAATATCAATACTTACAATTACGACGCTGTAATGTTTTGCAAAAAATTGAGCAAATATCTGCCTTCCAAAGCTTTTCTTTCTTTGTTCACAATTCTTTGTCCAACGTCTTCCGCCAATGTGCGAGTGGCGTGTCCCGGAGTATAAGTCTTACGACGGCAATGTCTTTCTCGCAAATCTGCCCAGGTATACTAATTTTTGGCCCGTGGTCCTAATATATTTAGAATCTAAAATTTAGATCCACCCTCTGGCTGAATTCCGATTGGATATTGTTGGACTGACCCAATCACTGAGCTGTTCGTGTTTCTCGTCTTTTACGTGGCGGGTAGAACACGCCCCGTTTACCCTGCGGGCTTTCTTTTGATATGCGACCAATGTATAACACATGGGTGAAAGTTATAAGACAGGAGCCCATGAGCTGTTTCCTGGCGACTTACATAATCGCTTGACACTGGCCGGCGGCAATGTTTAAATCAAACGTTTTGAAACACCTCATTTTTATACATTAGGCTATTTAGCTTGAAACAACTTTTCAATGATAGACCAATACTGCTCGATAACGTTTCGTATTGGAGGGTATTCTGGATGGAAATTCAGGACAAAAAATTTATTTTAAATAGTTTTTACTGCAGTGTTTGGTTGTCACCTGATTGGAGGAAGTATATATTTTTGTGTGTTGGTTTCGAGCATACTTCCAAGCGGAACTGGTTTTCAGCTATTTACGTTGTTGAATCCATGTTTTGTATTTGATTGATTGATTGATTGATTGATTGATGCATTTCATTTGCATAATTAATACAATTTTCAAAAGTTTCTTTTCCATGTTGCCGCCTAACTTCATTGCTCTCATTCAAGCTTAGTCACTGGAATGGAATATGCGGTACTGAGAAAATATTTGCATACGAATAAACTTTGCCGGTAATGTTTTTCGCTAGATTCGAAGTTGTTTAATTTTAGTACTAGTTTCAATATTTGTACAAAATAACACGTTGGTGGCTTATTCTGGGGTTTTCTTTGTCACGCTTTCCATGATGTTATTATTCCTTTGTCATGCATGATAACAGTGCGCAAGGGAAGTTACATACAATGAGACGTTAAGATTATTTTGTGGAAAGGTTCACTGTTTTTACTGTTAACCAGAAAATAGGTTGTGTCTTACTGATAGGAATGGACTGCTGTGATATGGGGTCTCACATGAAACTCAGAAATTGTCATTGCAAATTGACCATAACCAAAGGTATTGGTGTATGTATGATGGGGACGATAGGACGATAAAAAAAAATCTGCCTGCCTTAGGGTTGGTGGGGCATTTTGGTTTTTGTTCTGTGCTAATATATGTCCCTCTTTAAACATTTAGTTTATAAGAGTCGGTAACTGACAACTAATCATTTGATGAGCTACGAATCTAGCTTTAGCGGGATGCTATATTCATTTCAATCTTTAAAGTCGATCCATGGATAAAACTAATTGCCGGAGAAGATTAATACAATTTTTTCATTAGATTTTGTATATGTAAATTGTCCAGGATTGCTTCCCATTTCTAGTAATGTAACAGTGTGTATTCAAATTCACTTGGCATAAGATGATGTTATGTATATTGAATGTATATTGCATGTTTGGTGCTTGTCCTATTGAATGTATATTGCATGCTTGGCCTATTGAATGTATATTGCATGCTTGGCCTATTGAATGCATATTGCATGTTTGGACTATTGAATGCATATTGCATGCTTGGCCTATTGAATGTATATTGCATGCTTGGCCTATTGAATGCATATTGCATGCTTGGCCTATTGAATGTATATTGCATGCTTGGTGCTTGGCCTATTGAATGTATATATGCATGCTTGGCCTATTGAATGTATATTGCATGCTTGGCCTATTGAATGCATATTGCATGCTTGGCCTATTGAATGTATATTGCATGCTTGGTCTATTGAATGTATATTGCATGCTTGGCCTATTGAATTATATTGCATGCTTGGCCTATTGAATGTATATATGCATGCTTGACCTATTGAATGTATATTGCATGCTTGGTCTATTGAATGCATACTACATGCTTGGCCTATTGAATGTATATTGCATGCTTGGCCTATTGAATGCATACTACATGCTTGGCCTATTGAATGTATATTGCATGCTTGGCCTATTGAATGTATATTGCATGCTTGGCCTATTGAATGTATATTGCATGCTTGGCCTATTGAATGCATATTGCATGCTTGGTGCTTGGCCTATTGAATGCATATTGCATGCTTGGCCTATTGAATGTATATTGCATGCTTGGCCTATTGAATGCATATTGCATGCTTGGCCTATTGAATGTATATTGCATGCTTGGCCTATTAAATGTATATTGCTTGCTTGGCCTCTTGAATGTATGTTGCATATTTGGCCTATGGAATGTATATTACGTAAAGTATATTGCTTACCTGACTCGTTTGTGCTTGTGTTATAACATTTTGGATTATATGGGAGTTAATTCACAATACTGAAAATGTTTCTTTAATATTTATTATTTATTATAAGGAAATAAATTATTTGTTGATTTTTTTAACTTATTGGTTTTTGCTACTTTCTATTACATCTTTTATGACCATAGAGTCGTGACAATATACACGACATATACACATAGGTACCATAATACTTCATTCTTGAAAAGACGTTTTAGAGGGATGCTTTCATTCTTTTGTGGAAAATTGTATCAATTGATCTTATCTTCTGGCACTTAGTTTGATATAAATTCATCGATATTTTGAAAACGGTAATTGCAATATAACTTTTCTTTTGCAGGTGTCAAGGAAAGGCGCTGTTCACTATGAATATTATTACGAAATTAATATTTCAGATTACAGGTTACTAATTATTTTATGAGCTTTTAAACCATAATAAGTGTGGTAGTATTTTAAAAAACGAACATTGGCCACTGTCTAAATAGGAAAAAAAAAATAACGGCGAAAAAAATAATCATTTCTAAGAGGAACCATTGTATGATTATTAATTAGTAGGTTTGAAATTAAAAACGTGTAGTTTATCTTACTGTCGCTGTACAGATACTACTGGATGAAAACAAAATGATTTCACCCGGCTTGATTTTTCCACTAGGCACCTAAAACTAACTTTTTGTCGAAAACGAGGCCAGCATTATCTAATTTTCTCGTTTGTTAAAGTTTAATCTTAAATAGATTATTAATAATATGTAAATGTTATTCGTCCAATCTGACCACAAAAATAAAAATAAATGGACAAATATTTATGTTACGATCTATACCAATGAAACAGTTGGTTATACCCAAGAAATTTTGTTTTGCGTGTTTTGCGGTTGGATTTTAGCTTTGTTGCTTATAGAATCTTTCCTTTAGATATATGCTTGACATCATCACCAAGTTCTCTGTGTTCATAATTACCACCGCAGTGCCTTTATAGGGTGGTTCAATGACAATGTCTATTCTGTATTTTATCGATTATAGCTCAGAGCCTTTATAGGGTGGTTCAATGACAATGTCTGTTCTGTATTTTATCGATTATAGCTCAGAGCCTTTATAGGGTGGTTCAATGACAATGTCTGTCCTGTATTTTATCGATTATAGCTCAGAGCCTTTATAGGGTGGTTCAATGACAATGTCTGTTCTGTATTTTATCGATTATAGCTCAGAGCCTTTATAGGGTGATTCAATGACAATGTCTATTCTGTATTTTATCGATTATAGCTCAGAGCCTTTATAGGGTGGTTCAATGACAATGTCTGTTCTGTATTTTATCGATTATAGCTCAGAGCCTTTATAGGGTGGTTCAATGACAATGTCTGTTCTGTATTTTATCGATTATAGCTCAGAGCCTTTATAGGGTGGTTCAATGACAATGTCTGTTCTGTATTTTATCGATTATAGCTCAGAGCCTTTATAGGGTGGTTCAATGACAATGTCTGTTCTGTATTTTATCGATTATAGCTCAGAGCCTTTATAGGGTGGTTCAATGACAATGTCTGTTCTGTATTTTATCGATTATAGCTCAGAGCCTTTATAGGGTGGTTCAATGACAATGTCTGTTCTGTATTTTATCGATTATAGCTCAGAGCCTTTATAGGGTGGTTCAATGACAATGTCTGTTCTGTATTTTATCGATTATAGCTCAGAGCCTTTATAGGGTGGTTCAATGACAATGTCTGTTCTGTATTTTATCGATTATAGCTCAGAGCCTTTATAGGGTGGTTCAATGACAATGTCTGTTCTGTATTTTATCGATTATAGCTTAGAGCCTTTATAAGGTGGTTCAATGACAATGTCTGTTCTGTATTTTATCGATTATAGCTCAGAGCCTTTATAGGGTGGTTCAATGACAATGTCTGTTCTGTATTTTCTTGATTAAAGGGCCTCCTTTTCTGCATATTCACATCTTTAACTTGTGTATGATAGATCCCAGATCTGAATTGGAGGTTTCTGATGGGTCCCATATCTCTTTTCTCAGAGCAATGATATGGTTTTTATCATATGGCATTCGTTCCATTTCCGCTTCTGATTTTTTTCAGCAAAATATTTCTGAAGTATCGGTTTTCGCTGAAATCATCAGTGTCTTTGAAATCAAAAAAGTAGTTTTATATCGGAACCAAAAGGGGACTTATTGAAAAATTAACAACATAGATTTCCTTCGTTGTGGGCCAATGCTGCTTTGTTTATATCTGCGTTTCAGGGGCGCGCGCATAATCATTTTTTGTTGTTGTTGTTGTTGGAGGGGCGGTGGTGACACATGTAGTGGTCAGCTATTAAATTTTATGAATGTAGATCAAATCATCTTTAGAGGTGAAATCCGGGTAAGAGGGTAAGTACATCCCCCTTGTCCTTATGTGCCGGTTCCCATTCTGCTTTCTTCTGCTTCTCCAATTATTTCTTTAAGATGTGTGATTGAGATTTGTGATTCTTATCATCGTTATTTTACAGCTGTTCAAGATTTTCTTTGAAATTTATTTTTTTTTCTTGCATATTTTATAGCTTGTTAAAGTCATTTCTCGTATGCTTTTATAATATTAATGAAGATATGAAATAGTTAAGTAGCGACATGGATCAGATCAATTTTTAACTTCTCTAAGTTTTAGAATTTTGCAGAAATTTGATGTTTCTTGCTGCTTAATATTAGTGTTGACTTTTACGAGTGTTTACTTTTACGAGCTGTTGTGAGTTACATTTGGAACATGTTCCATGTTATGGGGTTAGTTGTAGCTTTGGAGGCTTTTTGTTACTATATTTTGATGGAATGCTGTAAAAGTAAACAAAGTATAGTACGCAGACAACTGATGGTCTGTGAATTCCTTAGAAAGGTTGTAGAACGATCGAGAACCAGAACTACTAATATTAAATTCGAGTTTTGTGCTTCCATTTGCAGAGCAAAAATATTAATTATCGATAAGTTTTTGTTTTTAAAGTAGCTCTATGTAAGGTGCTTTACAATAGTTAGCTAACAGTGCAATCAACATTAGGTAAGATCATTAATTAGTCCGCGGAGACCCTCAACAATGTTTACGTGGTCAACGAAAAATTAAGTTTGAGAATCGTTTGAATATATGATTTGGATCAGTAAATCTTGAACGCAATTATTAAACTTTATGGATATATGTGCTACGTATCGGCTCGTTCAAAGTAAAACAAAGAAAGAGTAAAGTCAACAAGCTTTGTAAATTTTAACAAAAATAATTTATTTTTCCTAGAAAACACAGAGAAAAGGTAAATATATTAAAAAAAGAATTGCGATTTGCGAAAAAGATCCAAAAGTTTGTTCTAAAGATATGAAAACACATGTCATGTGAACAGTTTTAAATTGACAGTCTGAAGTTCAGTTTCGGTCCAAGATGGCGGATGATGACGTCAGACGAAGGCCAACACAAAACATTTCAGAATTTACACTGTGAAGCACATTTTATATTGTTCTGTTCCAATTTAGAAAAAAAATCAGAAAATGTGTTTGTTTAAGCTAGTAGTGTTGTTCTCGAGGGAAAATAATTATTTAGAAAGTAGACGAAGTACAATTATCTCAACTAACAAAACACGTGTTGTTCTACGTAGACACACGAAACGACAACTTCCAGCACAAAAAAATACCTTTGTAAGGTAATTGAAGCTATGCACCTCTCTAAGATGTTGAAAACGGTGACTGAACTGCACTTACGGCTACGATTGAACTTTCCTACAGTAAAATAGGCATATAAAAGGCACAAATACATCGTTTTATGTACACATGCATGGAGGACACGTGTAAATTCGCAATCCATCTGGACATTAGGAAAGCCTGAACAAGTATCAGCCAATCATTGACAAATCTACTTCTGAATGTTTACTTGCGACGAATTTACTATCATACAAAGCTCGTGCTTATATGAGTCACATTACGATTTAAGTAAACTCGATGCTAATTTAATAATAATAATAATAATAATAATAATAATAATAATAATAATAATAATAATAATAATAATAATAATAATAATAATAATAACTACATTTAATAATATAAAAATGAAATAAAAAGATTTATACATAATCCATTCCTTAACACATAATTCAACTAAAGGGTCGTTATAATATGTCTCTAACAAAATGATGTATTTTAACGAAGAACGTGGAAAGTGAAATAATAAGCTAAATATCGGTAATAATCCATAAAACATTAGCTAAATTGGATAGGTTTGATTAAAAAAATGTAAATAGACCGATCTGATAAAGATGAAGAGATGCTTGATGCCGTAGAAGCGGGAAATTACCGAAGGAATCCTGAAATTCATGGAGAAATTCTGAAAGATAAACTGGCTATATAACTGCAAGGTGTTATAAAAATTGCAGAAAGGTAAAATATTGCGAGTAAACATTGAAACTGAATTGCTACTCGTGAGAAAAGGAAAAGAAACTGTTGCTTAATTGCAAGTACGATTTTAACTACTATATAAAATGTATGATACTTGTCAAGCACCATATGTTGTGCAGTGCATGTTCTACTTCACTATAGAGTTAAAGTGATAACTTAATATTGAGTGCATACATACTGTACTAGCGTGAATGCTGCCAGTAGCCTCCCGTGGGTCGGTGGTTCCTCCCGGGGTTTTCCGATGCTCTTCCTCCACCAAATATACTGGCCACCGTGTATAGCAGCTTAAACCTCATTACTAAGAAAAATAAAAATTAATACTAGCGAAAGATGTGCTTGTAATGTATGAAAATGCAACCGATTATTGCTGCTCATGCAGTTGTGTGTTGGTGGGATTGGTATCAAGATCATGTCACTCTTGTCTGCGAACCGAAACGTTTATCAGCATAGCACAAAAACTTGTTTTTCTTGTTAAACTGGAGCTGCAAGATCAACCTGTTTGTTGTTTTTTTTCTTCTTCTTCTTTTATTAGACTGAGCATATAAATTATATGTCTGTATGATCTATTTTGCTTGACGAGTTTTACAAGGATATCTGGCACAATATTATGTGAACACTTAACGTCCGCATATCTAAATAATGCACTTACACTAACCATTTGCAGGTGGGATAACCTTTCTTTGCGTCTTTCTATTTTTCACTAAGATCGTTTACATATTTGGTTTGTTTGACTCGCGTGTTTTCCGAAAATTTAAAACTGAAAATAACTTATTCATTTAAAATCTAATTAATACAGAAATTTTTTTACTAGCTGTGGACGTATATTAAAGAGTTAAATTCTGCTGTGTCATATATCTCCGTGTATTTCTTCAAATATCTAAAAATGATAAACATACAAAAGTATTTCTTTCAAAATTGTTATTTGGATAAGTCTACTGAATCATATCATTAAGTATCGATTTATACAGAGAGCAATCAAACGAGTTTCTGAATACGAAATTGGCTTTTTTTTAAAATGCTGATAGTACGGAAAACGTCACTCTTGGCTCTGTGGTCGTCACAATTTTCCATGAGAAAGTCCTATTATAATAACAAAGTCATCAAAGTTTTATGCGCATTACTTCTGGTTAATTTGTCGACAAATCTGTATATGCATAAAACCTTTCAAGGAGAGCATCCTGGCTCAATGACCATTATATTTTTTGCGAGATAAAAATGGCTCAGGTCAGGTGTTGCTAAATAGCTGCTACAAAAACAGTTACCGAACCTGTGACACACTCACACACACTTACACACTCACACACACACATACACACACACATGAATAAATATATATATATATATATATATATATATATATATATATATATATATATATATATATATATATATATATATATATATATATA
The DNA here is from genome assembly GCA_016746295.1 of Potamilus streckersoni. NCBI lineage: Eukaryota > Metazoa > Mollusca > Bivalvia > Unionida > Unionidae > Potamilus > Potamilus streckersoni. The sequence goes on along the minus strand of JAEAOA010002305.1, from coordinate 1,691,916 downwards.
TATATATATATATATATATATATATATATGGGATGAAATCTCATCAGCGCCTATTCACACAATCGTATTAATTTTACACTGATCAAAAGCATATATGAAATATTTTATATAAATCAACCACGGAAAATTCTTGCAAAATTTGTATTACCCCACATTCGAGGACCATTATTTAAAATTACAGTTAACATTTCGGTGGCCACGTTTATAATAGATGGCCCAAGAGGTATCGGCGTAAAAATGTTATGTTTGTCGGAATATGGCCTATTTACCCCAAGGTGACCGTTACAAATAATTTTAGATTCTTTTAAACAATCGTTTTGTAATACCCTTGCATACTTTTTCTCATATGCGAGTCCTAAAAGTACAAAGCTTTTATCAAAAGCCTCGAAATTCTTCCATTGGTTTATCATTCATCTATGTTTTAGCAATCGAACAATTTTCTGTTTCGTATCCTGTATAGTGTTATGCATCAATCGCTTAAAAAGTAAAACTAAACTCTATTTCATATTGTAGAAGTCATCTGTTTCAACACTTGTCTGTATCAGTCATTATAACATTTCATTTTCTCACCATAATGGTTCTTTATCTTGTTTTAAAAGTCATTCATCAGCAACGACGAGTAGTTTGGCTAATTTTCTTGTTTTTTAAACTAATGAAACATCTTCATCACTTATTCTTCTTCTTGCAAATAAAGCATCCTTTGAAGTGTAAAAGCTTCTTTTGTTCAGAACATATTTTGCTCCAATTTAATTTCTTCATTCCTTTCTTTTTCCATGCACAATGATATTTATTAACTTAAAGATGCTGTGTACTTTTAAATCACTTCTCTAGTCATAAAAATCAGTTCCGTGAAATTTGGAAGTTAGCCTTTAGGAAAAATAAACTTATATTTAGAGAACCTTACTTTCTCGCAGATTTTATATTTGGCAATTCTGTTGGCATCTGTTATAAAATATCAGAGTAAGTTTATATATATTTTAAATCCACTTTCTTTCTAGACTGCTCCAGTTGGCAATACATATAGATCGACAATATGACCCGTTGTATCCATCAATAAGACCTTGTAATTCCAGTACAATACTTCCAGAGTATAGTCTTTAAAGATTGATTATACATTTCCATTATAGATGTTCTTTCGTCTTAGTTGAAAGAGTCAATATTTTTATTCTCCCAAAACTCCTTTACCTTTACGTCCGTCATCGAAATACATTTGTTCTGGTTTTATCTCTTTCAATATTTCCACAAAATTATTTTTACATCTATTTTTGCTTTACTTTGTGTTTTAGCCCAGTATATAGCCATAACAACATTTTCGTATGCTTGTAAATCCACTATATTTGCCTGAACTGAGAATCTACATGACTAAACCAACTATTTAAAATAGAATAAGTTTTGGGTTTTTTCATCATCAAATCATTAAGTTCTTAATATTTTATTGAACTTAAGGCTGCTTCTTATCCTAATTTAAGATTGCCTCGTTATAGTCTAAGCTTTTCTTTTAAGTTTAATTTGCCAGCATAATTTATGAGTATTTGTTAAACCAACCAGAATTATAGGGTCATAGTACAGATCCATTAAATACTGTTCTTTCTTAAGCTAAGTGTCTATGGTAGTGACAACATGACGTTATCTTCCAAAACTTTAAAACGAATTACGCAAGAAATAGAAAAATAAAGCCTTCCAGAATAGTGAATAACTAAATACAGTTAGACACAATAAAAAACATGAAGATATAAAAATTATGCAAAATGCATAAAAAAGCAAATGATAAATTTAAAATTTTTATATCGTAATTAATTTTACTTTCACAAACCTTTAAAAAGTCAATATTTACTTTGGTGGCAAGTCTTCGTACAGTTTCTTCAAGTCAGTTTGGAAGTAAGTCTAGATAAAATATGAATAATTGGAAACCTATTACTTTGGTAATTATTTTTAAAAGATAGAAATTGGAGGAATAAAGTGCATCGAATCCCAAAAATATTATTTTGAATACAAACTGGTGGTGGTTGAAGTAAAGACGTTTGGTTTGCTTTTGTGTATTTTTCAGAATACGGGAAAAACCACAGAAACACAGGAAGATGCTGACAGATTTTTTTCATATACCCACAATACCAGATCCGACTCAAACCCGCATGGATAGACACGAGATGCATGTGGTCTGTGAAGGCATTCGTCTTAGACCACTCAAGGCCCATAAGTTTAAAGTAACGGCGAATGTAAATAATAGAAATGTGCGGCATTATCGCCATACGAGTTTAACACAGTTTTCTTCTGGTAGTACATACTACATTAATCTTTCGCTGTACCGGTCGGCCCTATTTCAATAGTCAGGTTCCATGTTTTGTATTTTCCTGCGTTTTACTCTGCTATACGGACCCAGAACACACTTAATTTTATTATATATTCTCTACATTTGTTTCTCAGTACTGAACTTTCCACTGTGCGACAATCAATACAAATCATGTGTTAATCTAAAATAACTTCAAAAATGACTTCACGGTGAAGTTCTTGTAGTAGGTACACCGGCATTATTTTTTTTTGAAAGGCTTGACTGTCAACAAACCAACTTTCAATGGAAAAGATTTCACTTCCGGATCATCACCAAGACCTCATTACTCACTATACTCTGTCGCCGAAACACACACCAAAAGCTCATATTCTAAAGAGAAAAAAAAACAATTGCTTTTAAATCCATAACAATGATGCCTAAATCTAACTCATAAATCACCACCAAAAGGAGACAGGAAAAATATATACCGTTCCAGTGACATTGTGGTTAGAGCGTCGGCCTCGGATGGGGAAGGTAGTGGGTTCAATAGCTGGCCGAGTGATACCAAAGACAAACAAAAATGACACTAACAGCTATCTCGCTTGGCGCTCGGCATTAAGAGGTTAGTGTTAGGACTGTTCGGCCTGGTGTCAGGATAATGTGACTGGGTGGGACATGATGGTACGTGTCTGCGGCAAGATGCTCCAGTGCTAGTCATCACTATAAACTGCCACACTGCAGACATCGTAGCGATATGACTGAAAAATTGTTAAAGCTACGTTAAAAATCCAAATCACACACACACTCACACACACACACACACACACACACACAAACACACACACACACACAGGAACAAATCTTCTAGAATAGACGGGGACTACATTCATCAGTACTGAATGGGAACTATTATAAACTGTTTCCATACATTCTCATTTGAACGACGACGTCATATTATCACGTGGTAAAGTAAAATGTCCACATTTGGAAAATTATCTTTGATCAACCTGACACTATGCGAACTTTACTAATGCCTTCGGTTTTAACTATAGCTATCATTATCTTGTGCTCAAGCTTAACCAGCAGTTAAAGTCAAACAATTATTTTTACAAATAAATTTACTAGTTAGGGAATATAAATTAAATGGATTTACACGACGATATTTTGTTAATATTGTACATTCCCGATAGCGTCATTACATGAATTTTCTTCTCCGACCGATTCCTTTACATTGAATTTCGGGATGCATGGCAGCCTTATTTTCTGCCCAAGATTAATACGAAAATATTACTCTCTACTACGAAGCATTGCGGATAAAAATTGTTTTGCAAATATTGCAAATTCTTTTCTAGTTGCAATCAATTCCTTGAACAATTTTACAGCGATATTGATATATCGTTCTACATGGCACCTAAAATTTTGCCTAACATAAAAGAGGCTAATTAATTAATTGTTTTACATTGCAAGAAGCACTTTCCAAAGTTGTAATTAAAACCACAACATAGCTTAATTAATTAGGTTCTCACAAAAGTGTTTTCGATGTGACAATCGATTGACTATTTTCATGTCTGAATAGAATTGAACATGCCACGATTATACTGTTTACACAGAAATAGAATTGAAGATTAAAACTTTAATTTCACATGACAAGACAAATTTATTTTATGTTTATTCATTTCAATGTTGCCATCTGTTAGCATTTACCAGTATCATATTACTGATTACTATTTCGCCATATATTATTATTTACACTATATTGGGAAAACAGTTCTCCAATAAAATCTACCAAAATATCTTTATTCAAACATCCGAATTTCACGACGTTGATTCTTTTGGGCACAAACCGCTTGTAGACGATAAGCCGATCGATATATTATCAAGCGTTCATTTACCAATTCTGGTCGTGATTTTCTTCAAATTCAATACAAAGAGTTTATTTTTAAAATATTTTCTCGGGGGATCCCCCCTACCTTTCCCGTCCACAACACGTTATAAATGGGTTGGCGAGTTATTCAGAGAGCTGTATATTAGGATCCAAATAACAACCCTCTTCAATGTGTGGCGGATGTGACGATGTTTTGTCCAATGTCGTACATTACGACTGCATCATGTAAAAATATTTCATTTGCAATCAATCATTTTAAGGCGACAGATGGCAACCTTAAATTGCCAAAGATTACGACCAAAATACCATCTCGTTTCTATGTAGCTAAGGTGCGTTTATGACAATATTTTGAAAAATATTGCACTTCCCAGACTGTCTCATCTAAAAGTTGCATTCTCAATCGAATACTTGATAAATCTTAAATTGTATTGATTCATTAAAGGCCAGAGTAAGTTCATCTTTCAGAGGGGATGAAGTTGACATTTTGGCAAACTTTGGACATTTGTGACTACCATCGAAAATCTTGTGTAAATGGTATTGTTGTCAACATGCAGCATGTGTTGTGGTGGCGCTCTACAGTTTCGTACTTAGCATAGGGAGAATTTTAAATCTTCCGTCAGAAATTAGCTCTATCAACTTTCAAACAGTCTACACGGCTAGTTCCTAGACTAATGGACTGGGAGTTCCATTTACGCCACAGGTGGCATTGGCCCTTTTCACACGGCCTCATTATAGGTAAATGAATGGAATTGCATTGCACACTATACTTGACAGGCCATAGAACACAATTAATTTCACTATATTGTCTCTACATTTGTTTCTCAGTACTGAACTTTCCACTGTGTGACAATCAATACAAATAATATGTTAATTTAAAATACCTTCAAAGATGACTTTACGGTTTAGTTCTTGTCAAGGGTTGACCTGCGTTTTTTTGAGAGGCTGAATTGTAAACAAAACACCAGGCAACGGAACACAGATTTCACTTCCGGATCATCACCATGACCTTATTACTCAATGTGCACTGTCACCGCAATACACACAGACAACCACACCATAAGCTCACATTTTAAAGAATAAACAATTGCCTTTAAATCCTTACCAAGAATGCCAAAATCTAACTCTAGTATCACCACCAAACTTAGACCGGAAAAAGTGATCTAAAATAGACTTAGTTTACATTCGTGGGTACTGAACCGGATTTTATTAATTGTGTACTGATGCCTGAAAGGGTCAATGTTTTTGTCAAACTTTTATATTTGCATTTTATTTTGCATGCTACTACTATTTCAACTTCATACATAAAGTCTTTTGAAATTTCCTTGGAAGCAAGTCATGTGACAGCTGTCAGAAAGTGTGTAGTGCTGGTGTTCTATAGGGTGCAATTTGAGGTCCAATTGTTCTTAAGAAGCCAAAACTAAATTTGCTTTATCTTCCTTAATTATAGAAATTTTCAATGCAGTAAAAACCTAATTGTAATACTTGATAAGGCCTGTCTGAAAATATTCTTGAAATTAAAAAATATTGACATACTAAATTTTAATGGAAATTTAAATAAATATATAAATTTTAGAAACTATTTATTTTACAAAAATTAAATTTTCATACAATTTATGACATTCAGTTTGACAAATTTAAGGCAGCAAAGTTGATTAATGAATGGTGTTTAAAACAAATGGTAGTTTAGGTCTGTACAACTGATAATATTAATCCCAGGGGTACTGAAGCATGATAGCTCACAGTAATTTTGACAGCAAATTATAATTTCCCTATCCAGATGCATATAGGTGTACATAATAAAGAAACAATGACAGGTACTATGTTCCATATTTATTGTTTCAGGTACTTGGGCAGTTGTTTGTATAACTAATAGCCCACTCAAATTTAAAGTTTTGATGGAAGCACTTCCATGTTTTATAGCAAATATGCATTCCATTTTAATGCCAATAACTACAAAAGTCAACAATGCAATATAAAAATTCAGTTTCAGGGAAGTTCCATCTTACTGAAAAATGATGTGAATCTCTCTCATGAAGATCTAAGCCATGTCTTTGAGATGCTGTATATCAGTGTCCTGATATGAACTCATCTTGGTCTTTTATAGCAGCATACTGCACATGTCCTTATGAGACCTTGCTATCACCATTGGACTACTGGAGAGCTCCCAGATTGATCCAACTCTAATACATTGTTCTAGATACCAGGCTAGACCTGAAAAGATATAACATGTTTCACCTAATTCTAAACAAAAACAGAAAGATGTAGGCAAATGAAGTTAAAATGTGTTAGATATGGTGATTTCAAAATTACATTCAGGTTGCAAATAGGGTTAAAAAAAGTAAACTTGATAGAGTAACACTCAAAGATGTGAAGCAATGGGCATGTATTAAAGTGACAAATGCATCCTAAAAATAGATGAAGTTTCTACAAGCATATTTAGCCATTTACAGGTTAAATAACTAATCAGGTAGAGTGTGTATCATAAAGTTTAAGGCAATGTTGGAAAGGTGAGGTTTGATCGTTGGTGCAAATAATGATACATACCAGTATAGTGGAAAGTCAAATTACAATGTACCAAATTAAAATTTATTACTATATGCATTCCTATTCATGAAGAAAAACAATTTTAGATTTTGCGAGTGAATATAGCAAAATGTGGCCGAACAGATCAACTACAGGTACCAACAGATCCTATATCATTAACTAAATGTGAAATTTTCATCCCGAAAACTTGTAAACAAGGACGGGTATTTGCATGTGTTGGACATATGCAATGTACTTGTTAAAATCACATGTGCAAACATGATTCAAATAATCTGTTTGAACATTTTTAGTCTATTTTTAAGAGTCTTAGCTACCAAGTTATTAAGTTCAATGAGTCAATGATTCAATGGAATCAGATATCAGCTGATGTTGCCAATACCACCCTCTTTCAAAGTACTAAATTGAAATGTGTTACCATACAGAGGCATATTCATGATGAAAATAACATCTTGGGATATCTTAAGTGCACACAGTCAAAACTGAGCCTTACAGATTCACTATAGGTACTATGTCAGCCTAACAATGTCAACTTTTGATTCCAAACATTACAAAATATATGCATATTTGTTCATGTCAGCTATGTAACCATGTTAGGATCAGTTGTAGAACGTTAAATTCAAATAATCTGTTTGAATATTACTTATGTAATCTTTAAAGTGTCAGATAAGAAATATTATTAGTCATTAATAATGCATAAAGCAAAATGGATCATGAGAATTCCCATAATATCATCTGGGCCACAATGCCGCACTACATCAATCAACATCTTAAAGAAACTGAACAATAAAATGGAATGCATTCTGTGTTCAACTTACATCATTTTGCTGTTTTATTACATGCAATGGTAAATATACCTGGGTAAAGTATATTTTACCCCTCTGACCTGTATTTCATTCTCTGACAGCTTAATATGATTTTGTAGAGAACTTAAACAGGTTCTAGTATAAAGTCTTCATCTCTGTCCTTTCATTAAATACCCTATAGCTATGTTTATAAACAATTACTGATAGCCATACAAGCAGATATGTGTTACTCAGGAAGTCACCCCATCATAAGCACATAAATTAACTGTTTGGACCCCAAATAAATAGTTTCAATGACCTAAAGGTACAAAGATAATTATAATTTTGTCTTCATGTATTTTAAATGAGGGTCTCATTTTGACTAATAAAGATATTTTCTCTGATCAAATTTGACAAATATCCATCATTTGAGCTTGCATATGGTGTAGGAGTATATATATATATATATATATATATATATATATATATATATATATATATATATATATATATATATATATATATATATATATATATGCTGATATCATTTAATATCATTCCAAATAAATATTTTACATGTGTATACTTGGTGGAAAAATTTTATTTTTTAATTGTTTTAAAATTTCATTTAAATTTTTAAAATTGAAATTATTTTTTTATTTTTAATTTTATTTTTATATTTTTAAAGTCAATATATAACATATTAAAATTTCATGTGTATGTCATTAATAATATAATTTTTATGTCAGTATCATGTTTTTACTGACCGGCCTTAGAACACAATTAATTTCACTATATTGTCTCTACATTTGTTTCTAGTACTGAACTTTCCACTGTGTGACAATCAATACAAATCATATGTTAATCTAAAATACCTTCAAAGATGACTTTACGGTTTAGTTCTTGTCAAGGGTTGACCTGCATTTTTTAAGAGGCTGAATTATAAACAAAACACCAGGCAACGGAACAATGATTTCACTTTCGGATCATCACCATGACCTTATTACTCAATGTGCACTGTCGCCGAAATACACACAGACAACCACACCATAATCTCACATTTTAAAGAATATACAATTGCCTTTAAATCCTTACCAAGAATGCCAAAATCTAACTCTAGTATCAGAACCAAACTTAGACAGGAAAAAGTGATCTAAAATAGACTGGGATTACATTCGTGGGTACTGAACCGGATTTTATTAATTGTGTACTGATGCCATCAAGGCTATAATTACACATAATGGATTCGTTCGGATAGTTCCGGTTACTTCCGTAACAACAATCATCAATTCATTCATTGACTATAAATACAATATCATCATCAGTTAAATGAACTCAACACAGTTGTGTCGGATACATAATTCCGTATACCAAATAAGTATGTATTCAACCTGTTCAATTCCTACAATAATCGAGACTATAACTTAGCAAACCGCCAATGCCTAGGTAAAAGAAAATATCGTTGCGCGGCTCAGATAAACAAACTAGACACAAGTATACCATATCAAGGAAAATTAATCTACGGCTCAACAAATAATTTTCTGCAAATGCGTACTTCTACGAGCAATAATGTCATAGCATAAGCGACGTATATAAATTCTTGCAAATACAAGTACCTACAAGCAATTAAATCATATCATACAAAAAGAATATGAGATTTATTGAATTTCCTCGTTCCTCGTTTCTTTTTCTGCTTTTGTGTCTGTCAAGCCTCCAGACAAACGTCTCTCCCTTGGATGACAATTAATTACGAGAAATTTACTCTTTAAACTTCCCAGAGCCTCAGAAACTAATAACTTCTCTCCTCGCATGAACCAATCTGTACTTTATGACTTGAAAAAGGTGGCCATCTCCCCATAAATGTCGTTATTGGTACATGTATGCAGCTAAGACGGTTCTACTGTAATTAATTCTATCAGATAAAGATCGATGTTAAAAGTTTGGTCCTTTACAAATATTTTGTTTTTGTTTTTGTCTATTGCGTTGTTGCTATAATCAAAATATGATTTAAATGGATTTAAAATCTCAACACACAATCTTTAAATGAAAGATGATATTTCTGTCATAGGTATTTTAGTAATTTAAATGGCAATGAACGTTTGATCTTTCGCACAAGAATAAATGAATTCACAAAATTTTAAATGCATAAAAGATATAAAGAACGAAGCAATGAAAATTAAATTTTGTAGGCTACAAAACAGTTTTATCACTGTATTGTGAACATGTTGCACAACAAATTTTCAACTTGTGAAAAACAGGTTAATATACAACATCTCAATCTCTCACAAACATGATGTAATAACTTTTCTATTCTGACATTCTTTTAAAAAATAATTATAAATTCTTTTCAGTAAGGCTTAGATCCATTGGGTTGCTCTTTATAAAACAGGAATAACTGTTTCAGAATGAAGTGGACCTGCATCATAGATTTTATTTTAGCTGTAGTACGTTTTGTACCACCCACTGATTTCATTGCACTCTCCTCACAGTTGACAGACTAAACAAACTGAAAGCTTGAGACTGTAAAAATGATCATAGTAAGAGTTAATTTCATATCTTTACCTGTACAAACCCTACAGTAATATCATTGTCTGTAGCTTTCATTTGTGGCACTGCAAGGGAGACATATAAATGAAAATGTGTAATGTATGAAAAGAAGTTTTATCTTTCTTGGATATTCTTCCATCTCTGTCCAATACACTGTGTACATCACAAAAAGTGCCTAGATATAATTATATCCTTGCCACTTGACTACATACACAAAGCAGAAATTTAGATACTGTTCTACATCAAGTGACAACTTCAATGTTCTTTATCAATAATGTTATTTTACATAAGTATTTTTACAGACTATTAATTTATCGGTTTTAGTTTCATTTTCATGTCAACTTTCAGCTAATGTCTGAAAACTGTATACAAATTAAAATCAACCAAAGTTCATTTTATTCACAATATTTTGAAGACATTCTTGTAACAAAGTTTTCATTTATTGCATTCATCTTTTACTTTAAATAGGAAACAAAATTAAAGATAGAAAGGAAATTCTGGTGTTTATTTGTCCATCAAATTTTCTTTCTTTCAACTATTCTGTTGTACAACAATCACATGGTATGGTAGTCTTTGATATATACAGCATTGGCTGAAGATTTCTTCATAGAATGGGGCCTTGAGTGGCCTAGTGGTCTAAAGCGCTGTCCGTTACGGATCACTGCCATCTCACCTCTATCTGCGTGGGTTCGAGTCTAGGATTCGGCGAATGTGGATATGTGATAAAGCTTGCCAGTAGCTTTTCGTGGGTCGGTGGTTCTTTCCGGTGATTTCCCTGTTTCTTCCTCCACCAATAATACTGGCCGTCATGAATAGCCTATCGTGTGCTGAAAAATGGCGTTAAGCCCAACAACAAAAATCTTCATAGAATCATTTTCAACTGAATCAGTAATATTTTTCGTACTCTTTGCGTACATTGAATTCATTATCCAGACAATCTGGCAAGGAAATATCATGGTAGCCTGTCTGTATGTTATGTTGTTTGTCCATAACTGTTTTTCTTTACAAACGGGTGAAAATTCACCAAACATGGTACATACACTACCAATGAAACATGGTACATACACTAACAATGAAACATGGTACATACACTACCAATGAAACATGTTACATACACTACTAATGAAACATGGTACATACACTAACAATGAAACATGGTACATACACTAACAATGAAATATGGTACATAAACAAACAATGAAACATGGTACATACACTACCAATATGGTAGGTGCCTGCAAGAGGGGTACAAGTTATGTGTCCCTTCCCTGATGTCCCTGATAAAAGTGATAAAATACACAAGACCTGCAATGAGTGAAACATTAATATTTTTAAACCAACCTTTTATCCATGAATGTATAGCTGAAAGACATTTAATATACAAAGTTGAAAATAAACGCATATAAAAACCTATGTATATTTTATATTATCTCTTTCTTAAAAATCTGGTGTTTTTCATTATTACAGCTAAATGGGTCATGTCAGGATAAAACATTCTTATAAGAAATTTATTGTTGTATTAGAAACAGGTTTTCCAAAACGATGCATACTCTTTAGGCAGTATTCGTGTGACTAGTATGGGATTATGACCGTTGGGTTTCGCTTTGTTGGGCATGTGTTTGGGATAGTGGCACGAGGGCAAAGGCCAGGGTATGAGAATTTGCCATAACAAGCCACGGAAGAAAGGGGTCACTGTAACAAGATAACCGAGTTTGGGATTTTCTGATTAACTACAAAACACCATTGATGGTAATGCAATACGATATTTAATGTTATATGTAAATAAGAAATGAAGTATGATAGATACGTGCGCGTGCATGGGTCCAATTATTGGAATAATTAACATAATTAGCACGATCTCATTAATGCAACAATTACAAATGGGAACACATTGACATATACATTAACAAGACAAATAAAGAAAGAACGATTCATGGTATATCACGAAATGAAAATAGGATCTTCACAATAGCAAAAACAAATAATATTTCGTTCCAAGTAACGAATATATAATTTTACTGCCAATAGCAAAACAAATATTTCGTGCAAAATAACGAATTGATAATTTTACTGACAACAGCAAAACAAATGATAATTCCGCCCAAATTAGCGAAATGATAGTTTACTCGTAATAGTAAAACACTAGGTATTACAAGAAACCCCTGAAATAGCCCACGGCTAAAATATTATATATCTGGAGCAATGTATATACTCCCTTAACTCTTTGCTACCAGTTCCACTGGCCAAACAAGCAAAGACTATTCGTAGTCACCTGACCACCATTGATTCCTGGGTTAGACAATTAGAGCCCACCGCTTTGGTCTGCAACGCTTGATCACCCTCAACTCGTCTAGTAACGATCAGCATAGATCTCTCCAAACATAGTTGGAATATTCGAAGCCTTCGAAAAACGCAGAGCACAGCTCAACACTGCACACGCAGCATACGTAGCTCTACACAGCACTCAGCTCTACACAACTGTACACACAGAATACGTTCAGCACAGCTCAGCTCTGCACACGCACAACCCTCGCACAGCACAGCACAGCTATTCAAACGCAGCATACACATCTCTATAGCACAGCTCTACAAACGCAGCATACGCACAGCTGAAAATATATCCAATACCGTGTACTTCGCGTGACACTGGTATATACGGTAGTACACAACGATGGTATGTACGGTAAGTTATATACATTATCAGTCTTGCATTATAGCATTTACTAAACGGCATTTGTTAAGCCAGTCAAAGCGACCGAAATACAAAATTAAATATGATAATACAATAGATATAACTTACAATACATATAAATGAATAAATTACATACCTCTGCAGCTTGAAATATGTAGGTCTGAGTTTATTGGTGTGGTACCTCTCAAATTAACATCATGTGAGGTATAACCTAGTTCCAAAAGTTAATGGTTATATATATATATATATATATATATATATATATATATATATATATATATATATATATATATATATATATATATATATATATATAGGTTAGAGAAATTAAATTTGTACTCTACAGAGTTTCGAAGCCAGATCTGCGAGTAAATGGCACCCATCACCAACCCATATACCGTCACGACTAAGCACGCATCACCAAAAAATGCTGGCACTGAATCGTTGTTATTTGAGTTCGTGCATAGCAGACACACTCGCATGACGACATATGAAATAATTCTCATATATATATATATATATATATATATATATATATATATATATATATATATATATATATATATATATATATATATATATATATATATATATATATATATATTATATATATATATAATTATATATATATATATATATATATATATATATATATATATATATATATATATATATATATATATATATATATATATATATATATATATACACACACACACAGTCGTTCCAGATTCGTATGAAAGAAATCAAGGTATATAAGATTTTTGTATTACAAAGAATTATAAATATATACCAGACAGAACAGACAGTGCTATCCCTGGATTATGTAGTAGAATCTTGATAATAGTGGGCATAATTTATAGTTTAATACAAGCAATACTCTCATACAGGTTAGAGAAATTAAATTCGTACCCTACGAACACAAAGATTAACCTAATGGACCGTGTACAGCTAGCAAATATATATATACCAATTTTCTATTTGTGCTTCTATCTTTTTAAAAAGCTCACAAGAGATTTTTTAGTAGAGTTTTTTCCATATATTGTTCGTAATGCTTTTAAATTTTCTTTAATCATGTCGAGGGGTAGCACGGGATGGTTACCTCTCCAGTTACCTATTAGTAAAACTGTTATCGTGATTAATCGTGGAACCAGAGGCTTTTCCAAATTTTGTAAGTTCATATTGTAGATGTTTATTTGATGAACTATCTCTGGTAAAGTTCGTGCAGTCATTTGCATGTAATATGGTTTTAAAATCTCATTTTATATTAGGTATTTTTTATTCCCTGAATATTAGTGTTATTATTTATATTTATGTTCAGAGACTATAGCCATCACTTATAGCAGCATCGATAGGGCACATCCCTGTCTAACTGATTTTGTATAAATATTTCTCTCGTAAGGGCACCATTAACAATAATTTTCGAAATGTTTTTGTACATAACCTTAATTCAGTTAATGTTTTGGCCAAATCCGCATATTTCTAATATTTTAAAAATGAAAACATGTTCTATCCGATCAAAAGCTTTTTCTTGATCGAATAGAAACACGATTTCCTTCTCTCCTTTAATATTTAGTAGTTCCATTACTGAAGAAATTGACAAAGTATTATTTATTATGTTTCTACCCCCCCCAGCTTTGATAAATGTCGATTATTGTATTTGAACAGCTTATTCTATTCGATATTACTTTACTTGATATTTTATAATCGTTTTTAATAAGGTTTTAGGTCTCCAGTTTTTTTAAATCTTTTTGTTCCCCTTCCCTTTATATATTAAGGTTATAATTCCTTCTTTGAAATTTTTCGGTAATTCTCCATATAAAAGTCTGATATATCAGTTCTAAATTATCACCAAGTTCATGTTGTAATGTGATATAAAACTATGTAATGCCGTCCGATCCTGGGGATTTCACTTTTTTAAAAACTATTTTGCCTTTAATATCCCCCCATTAGTAATAAAACCATCACATTTTTCTTTATCACTCATGAATATTTGTTTATATTTGGTCTCTTAAAAAATTATTTATTATATTTCCATCAATATTTTGAGTTTTGTATATTTTTCATAATACTGTTTTATACATTCTAAAATAACTTTCGTATTTTTATAAATTTTATCATTTGATTGCATTTCTTCTATTTTTTGCAATTCATTTTTTAAATTTCGAATCTTTTATAAATTCCCTCTTCCCTTTTTATATAGATTCCCAAATTTACCTGTCCTCTATACTGATAATTCTTTTCTGTTCATCTATTTAGAGAGAGACTGCGTCTTGTTTGATCTTTTTCTTTTCTTTTTGTATCCTTTCTTGACTCTTCTCCGTTTGATAACCTATTTTCCCTTCAGGGCCAGTTCTCGATGTTGATGAATTTTTCCTTTTCTGGGTGATTGTTGAATTGGAGATTTCCATTTCTGTTTTTGTTTTCTTCCTCGTTGTTGATCTGAGTTATATTCTTTCCCTCTGGTGTAATTATCTCTCCTATCAAGGCAATTTCCTGTGTTCCAATCAGTTATGTGTTCTCCAAACTTAGGCTCTTCCAAGACATAGAAAGGTGTTTTCTTTTCCACTAACTGGATTTGTTTCCTTTCTTTCTCTTTCTGCAACTTCTTTTCCTTTGCTTTTGCCTTCTTTTCCTCTTCTGTTTTTTTCTTCTTTTTTTGTACCAACTTTTCTATTGTATTCTGCTGTGGCCATATTGTTTCTTCCGATTTTCTTATTGTCGACTTTGGTTCTGACTGGCACTGTTTGTAGCTTTTTTCCACCATTGTTTCATTTGACACGGCTGCCGCATACGTTTTAAACGGCATTTGTTAAGGTTTTGCTGAATTTCGATTTTATCAAATTTTGAATTAGGGTATGTAAACCATTCAAATCTATTATAACTGAGTTATTAATTTATATTTTTTAAAATGATGCAATAGTAAAGAGAAAACATTGTTTCAGTATTTTTAGTCCGGTTTTAAAATAACAGCTTAATAATTAGCAACCTGCGCACCCTAACTAGTGAGTATTAAGTGACCGTGCAGCATGTTTGCGATATAGCTATTCAATTATATGTATTAGTTCATAACTTCAATTTGTAGCTATAAGTAAAAGTAATTATTTCATCATAAAAATTTAATCCACAATTAGTCAAATAAATGCATAAAGACTTTAGTTATAAATATCAATGTAGTTAATTTATAATATTTGTTTCAAAGATGTAGAAGATATAATACAGTAGTAAAAGCAGTCCGGAAAGTAAAGAAGCTGTCTGTTAGTCCGAGTTATAAATTTTAATTATGAAGTTCTAAATCTGTATCAAAATTTCACAATTCCTTTTCTATTGTAATTGCATAATGAAATGAAAAACTCGTTTGAATCATGTTCCAAGCAATATTGTCAAGTTATATATTTCAATATAATTAAGTCCGTGGACGGTCCATTTCATTTTCACATTGACATTGTTTACAAATTATGATTCTTTCTACAACCTCAGATTAGCTGGGTCTGTCGCAACAAGAAAAAAATATATGACACCACTTCACGCATGGGAATGTCTAAATCCAATTTCTATTTTGCAATTATTTTTTTACAGTGTAATCTAAATCAGGGTCTGTGTCGTTCTATTTCGTTATCAGCATATGAATTTCACTCAAAATTCATTGTCTTTTCTCGAAGTCCATATTCCATACTTCATATCCGTTTCCAACGGTCTGAAAGAAGACCTCTGATCGACAAAACTGTTCGTCATGTAAGGATTTGATCTTAGTGTAAAGCATAAACACAGGAAATGTAGCTCAACATCATCTGTGCAATGCATGTATTCGGGTTTTCCCCATCTTAAGCACTCCGCACATGCGGCACAGGATAAACAGAACTCCTGTTTCGAAATAATGTAGAATATATATTGATCTCCCTCGGTATCGTTGTACACAAAAAACGAAACCAGAGTACATTTACTTGAAAAAGAAATATACATTCCGTGACAGTCACACTACCAGGGAAGTAGGCGAAAAAGTCGCCTGAGAAATGTAAACTTCGCCTTCTTCTGCAAGGAAAGCGAAAATGACTTCGCCCTCCGATTTTTCGGGCCTGAAATGAATGTAGCTTATAACATTTGAGATGCCCCCTCGCTGTAGCCAATAAGTTCTGGCACTGTTGTAACCCAAGGCGAAATGCTTTTACCTTATGTTGATACAAATCAGTTTACGGCGACAAAGAAATTCTGGCACATTCACGTGCAGGTTTTAATAGCTAACTAACCATTAACCCTTTCCAGAGCAAGACATCACTGATCGATTTCATAAGTTGGGCCCTGTAGGCTACTATGATGAAAATATACCAAATACTGTTTCGAAATTTAAACATGAATATAGACAGTAATTTGCTTTTAAAAGATATGATCTGTGATGAGCGATTGCTAATTTCTTTTTTGTATAAATGGATATTTTAACGGCCGTATTTGCGGTTTTCTTTTCAAAATCCGTTTGAAACCGTAACGGACATAGCTGCGTATATGATATACCATTTCATTCAACTGTCTGTATTTGTAAATAATAGGGCAATTAGATTCAGGAAAAAATATAATACAATGAAAAAAGTTTCAATATTATGTGATAGGAGATTTAGCCTAAATATTTAATAGTGTAGGTCAGAAACATGTGATAATTTGTTGTGGAATTCAAAACAATGCACAAGGTCAAGGTTGTTTTCTGACCTACCGTAATTAATTTTAGTGAAAATACAATATATATATATATATATATATATATATATATATATATATATATATATATATATATATATATATATATATATATATACTATTTAACCAATGTATATGCTATTACTAGTATGAAGTCAAATAATACAACCAAAAATAGGCATTCCTATTAATGAATTTTTGAACAAAGCAAGAAAGTTAGTAGTTATATTAAGAAAAGCCCTTTTTTTAAAAAAAATTATGCACTTGCGTGGTGCAAAAACGAGTTCTTGTACGTTTCGCTTGCAAGGAAAAAGGATCCAGTTTAGTTATATATCGCTTGTAGTGCTTCGGTGTGTTATCTATGAATAGTTACAGTAATATTTTATCAGGAACAAGGAAATCAAGATGAAGAGTAAACTTTGAAGTAGCTGGTACATTTAACCATACGTATAAGGGATTGTTCCAAAGAATACTAGAACTCTTTTTGACTGCAATTTTACACAAAACTTGTAGAAAATTAAAAAAAATTAATTTTACCAACTTGCAATTACAAGACTAATATTGTTACTTTTATCAGTTGAAATTAATTACAATGTATAGCTTCTGCTATGCCTTTAGAGTCATATGGCCAAAATACACTGCATGTATCTCAATCCAAACACACATACTACTTGTATGAATAGAATAGGCATGAATATAATAATTTTTGTACATGAACAAAACGTGTTGATAATTTTTTCAACTTAAAAATTGTTTTGCCTAAAACTGTTAAAAGCATACTGAGAAATAGAGCACATAAATAAGATATATATATATATATATATATATATATATATATATATATATATATATATATATATATATATATATATATATATATATATTGTTTCTTGCTTTGGTCTCATTTCTTCCTGTTTAGCTTCCACTTCTCCCCATTTAGTTCCCTTCTCTCCCTGTTCTGATCAAAACGAGAAATCAGTTCTCCGAAAATTTAACTCTAGCTTGACCACTAAGAAACTCCATTTTTTGTTTTTGTTTTTGTGTATTATGTTGTTGCTATAAACAATAGATTAAAAATCCTAATATACAATCTTTTAATGAAAGATGATATTTCCATCTTAGGTATATTAACAAATTTAAATACCAATGAAAGTTTGATCTTTTGGCAATACATGTAGCACAAAAATAAATGAAATCACAATATTCAAAATGCATAAAATATATGAACAAGTAATGAGACTTGATTAGTGTACATTATAAAATATTTTTATCACAGTATTGTGTTGCACAACAAACTTTTCACTAGAGAAAAAGAAATCACTGGTTAATAATTACACGTTTCATTCCCTTGCATATATAATGTAACAGTTCTGGCTACTATGCCATTTTCTTTTAAAATAATTTATTATATAATCTTTTCAGTAAGATTTAATCCTATTGGGTTGCTTTTTATAAATCAGGATTAACTGCCTTAGTTAAATATAGATTGCTGTCAAAGTTAGTTTTATTACTGTGAAAGGAGTTTTTCTCATTGTATTGAATTTTGGACATTGTGATTTAATATATTTTCTTTAAAATTCATTTAACATCCACCACTATTGATATGTTGTTGTTTGTTTTTAAAGCTTGGTGTAAGATACATGAGGAAACTATGACATTTCAAATGAAAACTTGATTGCATGTATCCAATCAAATGGATAAAAAGACATAGCATGCATACTGCAGATTATGGACTGTCCACTCAACATGTGGACACTGGAGACAAGCAATAAAGTTTACAGTATGAATACTGGATGCCCACACTATGTATGGTGGCTATCCACTGTGCCTAGTGAACACCCACTGAATCAAGTCGAGCTGCATCACAGATTTTATTTCAGCTAAAGTACATTTTGTAGCACTCACTGATTATACTTCACTCTCCTCACAAACTGAAAACTTCAGGCTGCAAACCAGGCAAACTATATAGTAGTACCACTGTCTGTGGTTTTCATTAGTAGCACTGCAAGGAAGATATATATATATATATATATATATATATATATATATATATATATATATATATATATATATATATATATATATATATATATATATATATATATTTGTCATAAATCGTACATCAAGCACTAGCTAAGGAGTGACATTAATACTCTGAAGTCAGCCATTGTGCTTTCTAACACTGGGAAGTCTAGAAGGTGTTGAACAACAAGGTTTCTTGTTGTCACAAATCAAAGCATTTCCCAAAACCTCTGAAGGGACTGAGATGCTACTAGGGGAAAAGAATTTCCAGGAATTAAAGAAAAAAACATTTCTTCCCTCTATCTAAATCATCTATGATATTCTTTGATAATAACAAGATTTTCAACTTAGCTGCTGTGGTGGACATACTGGATATATATTGGCACCCTTTTCATTTAGGATCAAGCTGATATTCATAACAGTATTTCTGTGAAAAACCAATGTCAACATGACCTTTCATTCTAGGGAGCAGAAACAACAAGATTTTAAAGACAGCCAATTTGGTAGCCATATTGGATATATATTGGCCCCATTTCCATTTAGTACAAATAAGGTATCATAAGAAGTTTGTAGGTGAAAACTCCACTTGGATGGAGGTGAGTTTTCAAATATGGTTACTGCCATATTGATGGATAGTTTACATCATTTTCATTTTAAAGACACCATAAGGACTCTACTGATGAAACTCCAACTTCAAAATGACCTTTCATTCACAAGGTGAAGATGCCATGATTTTATCTGAAAGTGGAATCTCCCTTCTAGTCACAAAATGAAGTGGGAGAGTAGAAAATAAAATGGGAGGGTGACTGCCATATTTCATTATTTTAAACATTTAAATATCCATCTCTCTCTCTTCCTGCTCTTTATTGTCTCCATTGAAATAAAAGTCCTTTTAAGATTCCCCATCTAGATGTATAAGCATTAATCAGTTGACTGGTTTTGAGCTTAATCTGTTCCTTAGTTGTATGAATAGTGCTCTATACTGAGAACCCCTTTTTACAGTCCAACATCTGATGGGGCATATCTAAATAGACAAGCCATAAAATGTTGGGAGATTTCCATCTTTGCTAACCAAACTTCCAATGTGATCTACACCATGACATATCATTTAGATATTTCAATGCTTTGTCCAGTGACATTGATTGGATTTCGTGAATATGTAATGCCAACTAACCAATAGCATGCAATAGCAGTGCATTGTACATTGTCTAAAAAAAAGGATACTTTGTAAACATGTTAGCATCAAAAACATGACTATATACCAGAGAGAAGCTGTTAGTTGTGTATTTGAATGAAAAGATATTTATACAATCAGACTGGCAGTGGAAAAGTGCTTATTTATGCATTCCAGTTGTGTGCTCCCCTTGTTTTGATCATATAGGAATTATGTTTAAGACAGAAATGACTTGATTTTGACAGATGTGGTGGCTTGTGCTGCATCAAATGAAATTGACAGACCTGAAGCACAAAATATCTGAATGAGCCACCAAGGTTTAGATAGGGCAACACATCAGAACTTTGGATAGTGACAATGGAAGACTTCTTTATGGTTGCTTTATAGAAATTTCCAGAGGTCACTGGGATTATATTATGGATATGCCTGCTCCAAAATGCATGTAAGCTGTGTCTTGGTATGTCATGCAAGAACTGACATCATAAAATTTTTACTCTGATGTCAGACATAAAAGGAATATTTTCCCCACATTTTGCAAATATTACAGAACATACCTCCCATTGTGGTGTTGTGTTGTATCCATTCCCACTGTAACAGCCAAGAATTCTGAAATTGTTATCAAATTTTAATTGGTAAACTCATGTGCTCTGGTTGGCAATTTCTACAGTTTTCTAATGTTACAGGATTTTTTACATTTTCATTAAGAACAAACATGACATAAGAAGTGTCCTTTTGATAAAACCTGCTTTTACAAGAGTAAAAACATTTTTTCTAGATAGTTGCCATGGTGGACATATTGCATATCAGGTTATTTCCATTTAAGACTCACTAGATATCATAACTATTGTGGTGAAAGCATTATGTTCATATGACCAAGTTGAAGCAGCCATAAGAATTTTCAAGGCGGCCATTATAGCGGCCATAATCAAAGTCAGATTTGGCACCATTCTTGTTCATGATCATGTACAAATCATATAAAGTGTTTCATTTAAACTCTATGCTGATATGACCATTCTGGACAAGCAGTGATATGTTTTTCAATATGGCCACTATAATCATCAAAACGAGCAGCATCCCTTTTATTCAGGATAAACCAGACATAAAAAACTATCTTAAAAAGCAATGTTGATAGAGGCATTCATTTAAAAAGATTATCAAGACGGCTATTATGGCAGCCATATTGGATGTGTGAATGGCAGAATGTTCACTTATGACCAACTTCTGCTGAAAACCCTATGCCAATGTGACTTTTGTTCAGGATGATAGCAATAGCAAAATTTTCAAGATGGCTGCCACAATGGACATCAGACTGGCACCATTTAAATTTAGATCTTCTAGATATCATTACAAGTCTTTCAGTGAAAGCCCCATGTTGATATGACCATTCCTACAGAAAGAGTAGCAATAATACAATTTTCAAGATTATTGTGATATTAAACATCAGATCTGCACAAATTTCATTTAGGACCAACTAGACATTACAAAACGTCTATCAGTACATAACCCATATTGATATGACTATCCATTCTGAAGTAGTAGCAATATAAAGATTCTCAAAATGGCCACTATGGAAACTATACTAGATCCAAAATGGTTCTATTTTCATTTAGGACCATCTAGTCTATTGGATGAAGGATGAATTCATTTGTTAATTTTCATGGCAATCCCCCATTGTGCCGATAAAACTAAGGTAATAAGATATTGTTTGTAAAAAAAATTTTGGACAGAAATACAATGGGGAGAAGTGCTATTTTCCTGTAAAACTGGTTTTAAGTGGTAAATAAAAAGAACCATATAAAATATTTATTTTCTCCATTGATCTTTCTTGCAGCACTTAGAATAAAACTCTATCACAGAAGCACATATTTAAAAAATACTCTACTGCAATAGTTTTTTAAAAAAAAAACAATGCATCTTTCTTTGCAAATAACGTTTGATTAACATGACTTGTATTTCTGTTAAAAAAATTATATTGATTCCTGGGAAAATGCATTATTTTAATATGCTGCAGTGACTTTTAGTTTTGAATCAGTCGACTTAAAAATTTAGATATAAAATTTTGATACTGCTAACTATTCAGAATAATTAAGTAAATTACTGCTTAGCAGTTTATCATGCTGAAAAAGTAATTAATTTGTCATTAACCTGTTATTATTATGCTTTTCTTGTTTACTTATTATTTCCTGTTTGGTTCTATATTCTAAATTAGCCATGATGAACAAACAAAAAGTTTAAAAAATTTAATGCATTCCAGGTCACATGATATCCGTTCAATAATTACAACATAAACAGGAAATAATTAGGATTCACAAAATTTTAAGCCACTGAAAATAAAAGCATTATTTTAGTGCAATCAATATAATTAGATATGGAATTTAAAACTAAAGACATGTGACTTGGCAGTTGTGAGTTGATATACAATGCATTATTGATAGAAATCATTTATTCAACTTATGCAATACAGTGGGCAATAAAGAAAAAAATAAGCTGAACAAGAACTTTTGCTTACATGTAGCTAAAGCTGATGTACAGAAGAGCTGTTTATTTTATAGCAAATACAATCATACCCATTAATGAAAGTGACATTATAACTAAGTTTGCATAATAGTCAAAAGATAAACTTTACAAAACTAGTGTCAACCCTTTTTCTCTAGTGTACATGTATATCAGGTATTTATCTCTGCATTATTGTGACTTTAAACTTAGTTTTGGTTTCCAAAGATTCAACGCTGTCTGGGTGATTATGTACTTTCACACTGTTTGCTTTGCTAAACTCTGAATATGCATGTCATCTTTGTTTCTTATGTACTTCCGACAACTTTTTAAAATGGATACATGGGTAAAAATATATCATGTTAGTTACTGAAGTGATAATAAAACAATATTTACTTAATAATTGGGAAAAGTTCTACAGTATCTGTCATATAGACACATCATGTTCACCTGCCCATTTGGTCATCTTAAACTCATCAGATTTACCAAACTATCAATCATATGTATATTTGTTTGTGCTGCATACAAAAGAATATAGCAACATCTGCTTGGGAAAGTCTCTGTACAAACAAAAGGTCTTCAGTATAAGTAAACACATTTCTTGGTCTAGGATGGACAGCAATGGACAGCTGGGATGGACAGCAATGTGGAAAATTAATTTTCACTTTGGAAATATGGATTTTCCATAATCTGCAATGTGTGTACTGTATCTTAGGCCTGAGTTACCTGTATACATACTAAAAACACTAATCAAAGATTCTGGATCCATATTTATGATTTATGAAAATCTCAAGAATGCAAGGAAATTTAAATTATTGTCTTTGTAAATAGTTTTCATGACAAAAACAATACAAAGACTAATTAAAAGCTTAATTTGAATTAGTTTACACTGCATAAATATTAAAAATCACAAATATTTATTGAATATTTGCTGTCATAACATCTGCTGATGATAGTATCCATGAGTCGCATGAAGTCTCTTGGCTGCCCATCTTTCTATATCATCAAGACTCATATTCGACAGCTGTTTTTCTAGGTCCTACAAGGAAAAAGTAGTTAACAATTTATGTTTTATACAAGCAGACTAACACTAATTCAAACTATAATCTAAAGCAATGACCTTGATGCAGTTTAATTTAAGGTCCCCATATCTTGACTAAAACTATGACTGATTTTCTTCTCATGACCCATGACTAGGCAATGCTTCAACTGGTGTCTGTTGCTGATTTTTTTTTAAATGTGTTGTAAACCTCAAGATTTTTAAGTACAAAATCATGCCAATTATTTGTAATAAATCCATGTCTTAGATTATTCCCTATGAAAAGTACTGAGAATATATTCATTTAATTCCCTCTAGTCTGATACTATCCAATGGCCTTTCATTCAACTATTATGGTTAAATAAATGATCTAGTTAAGCTGATGGAGAGAGAGAGAGAGAGAGAGAGAGAGAGAGAGAGAGAGAGAGAGAGAGAGAGAGAGAGAGAGAGAGAGAGAGAGAGAGAGAGAGAGAGAGAGAGAGAGAGAGAGAGAGAGAGAGAGAGAGAGAGAGTGAGAGAGAGAGAGAGAGAGAGAGAGAGAGAGAGAGAGAGAGAGAGAGAGAGAGAGAGAGAGAGAGAGAGAGAGAGAGAGAGAGAGAGAGAGAGAGAGAGAGAGAGAGAGAGAGAGAGAGAGAGAGAGAGAGAGAGAGAGCAAAATGGTCACAAAAAAAGGGAAGGTGCATGAAACCTGCAATAACTGACTGCTCCCTGTCTTGAAATAAAATGATCTATCATTCCTTAATTATTTATCTTGTAATTACATTATATTTGCAATATGGGTACCACTAAAAAATACTAATTTTTAAAAAAATTTGTTAATCAACATATGTCATTTAATGAATTAAAAAATAAACAAACTGCACATTCATAGCTAATTCCATCAACATTAGTATATACCTTTCTAAATTCAAACAGGACCTTGTCTGCATCTCTTTCTGTGAAGTGTCTCTTAAGAAAGATCCTCATACTTTCCCAGAAACCAGTTACATCATCTTTAAATGCATAGGTTTTTGGAGGAATCTGATGATTAGACTCTGGTGAAGTTTCCACTGAAATGGTCTGTGGTGATATCCTATGTGATTCTTGAAAAACTGGTGTTGTTTCTGTTTCTGAAGGGACTGAAGGAGTTGAGGTAACTGAAGAACTTGCACTTCCATCAGGCTTTTTAAGCACAAGAAACAGTTTACTGCCATCAGGGATTTTGTAGTACTCTAGCCGCTTTTCATCTGAAATTAAAGAAACATGAAAGATCAATAAGTTTATATATGTGAGCATCAGAAGTACTTTGCAAACTTGGGGCAGCCATTTAAAATGAAGGGTTACTTTCTAAAGGATTTGGGCAGCATACAATACTAACTCATTTTATCAATGTGCATGTAAGCACCAGAGTTTAATCTGATACCTACATTTTACTAACACTTAATGAAATGGGGTTCATTACCATACATGTACTTGCCTTTTGATAGGAACCTTGTTAAAATGAAGGGTTATAATATTGAAGGAGTACTTTTTGCAGTAAAACTTTAAAGGATTTATACAAATATCCTGCTCTGTACCAGTATAAATTATCTTCACATCTAGTCTCAGAAATTCAATACACTAAAACCATCTCTTCTGTCAACAAAATGTGGTCATAAGATGTGGTCTATCATGCACACTCATCAAACTTCACAAGACTGTTGATTTAAACATACACCGTGTGGTCTTTCAAGAAACTTTTTAATATATTAACCAAAAAAAAAAAAAATTTCTTCAGCTGCTTTAAGTTTTACAGTATATGGAATTTTGTCTAATGTTGGGGTAGCTGTGGATATCAAAATTCACCGTGTATAAATGAATCCATATACCGGTAGTTGTCTCAACTTTTTGGAACTTGCATTTCTGTATAGCCTGATCATCAGGTACTTGTTAGTAACTTTTTTTACCTCAAAGTGTGTAAGTCTGTACATATTTTCATCTAGTATTATTCTCCCGCTTCATGAAATAATTCTTAATTCATGCTATCATTTCTTTGTTCTGCTTAAGCATTTCCTTGTAAATAAAGATTTATACAGGCATTTGCAATAGTTTTGTGTTGCCATTTGCCATCAAAAGTTCCAAGAAGGCATTTGATCTTAAATTCTTTCTGATACAAGGATTATTGGTAATTTGTTTAAACTATATTTACTTTTTTTGCATGGAGATATATAGAGTAATGTATAGTTTTTGAGAAAATACATATGTCAAACAGGAAATACTACTTGTAAAATTACCCATGATTTCCATTTTCAAAAATAAGATTAAGCGAGCTACAAAGCTAAATAACTGTCATGCTCATTCAACATTCAATATCTACAATTTTTCATTTATTGCAAAATATTGACTTTTAGATGCAGAACTAATTAATTGCAGTTATAAAATTTTAATTGCATATGAAGAAGGTGGATTGACTAACAAATAAACAGCTGGACAACAGACAAGTTACTCATATCATTGGTGCATGGATAATTGTTATGATAACTGTGTAGAAATTAAGTCAATTAACACACATACATGTACAGGTGTGTGTGTGTATTTTTAACATACCGTATTTGCAGGCCTATAAGTCGATTTGGAGTATAAGTTGAATCATAAAATTTGGGAAATTTTCCATCCTTCATCCGTATATAAGTTGACACTGAGTATAAGACGAGGATAGGTAAATACCTCAAAATGTGTTTTTCACTTTGTTGCATGTGATATCATGAATTTTATCCTATATGTAACTCAGCAACCTTTCCTGTTGGAATAATTAAATGTAACTAAAAGTACCTAATTTGTTTCACACAAAGTATTTTAAATGTATTATGTTGTTGTTGTTGTTGTTGTTGGGCTTAATGCCATTTTTCAGCACATGATAGGCTATTCATGGCGGCCAGTATTAATGGTGGAGGAAGAAACCGGGAAATCACCGGAAAGAACCACCAACCCATGAGAAGCTACTGGCAAGCTTTCTCACATATCCACATTCAAGGAATCCTAGACTCCAACCCACACAGACAGAGGTGAGATGGCAGTGATCCGTAACGGACATTGCTTTAGACCACTTGGCCACTCAGGGCTCCAAATGTATTATGTACTTTTAGCTAAATATTATGACACTGACCTGATAATTTATTGAGTTACAGACAGGATAAAACTTGAGATGCTGTTAGGAATTAAATTATAACTTCCAATGTCATACCTATTACAAGTATCACTGATTATCTATTTCAGATTACCAGCAATAGGGAAATTTCATCATTAATACTGAAATGATTTTTCTAGTTTGTTTGCTTGGGGTGGGGTTTGGGTGGTTACAAGAGATACAGAGAAGGATGCATATGTATTCCATCACGTTTTGCTTCTTGCGCCTCATGAGCAAAATAAAATATGGTCTAAAATATGAGACAGGAGAGAGTCAGGGAGAGTTCAGCTCTATGTGGGTTTATTTTGTTGTTTCATTTTAACTTACTGTCCCTGTTTTGCTGAAGATTTTGTCATAAAAAAGCGATTAACAAATGAAACAGTAAATGTAAACTATGAAAATACATACCATACTCCTTCAGGGTTTAAATATTCACAACAGTTATATCCATATAGTCTCAATTAGGTTAAATCGCAAGAAGGGTCATTTTGCATGCCATCTAATTTTCTTTGCATATATAAAGGCCTCTCCATTCCCAACAAAAATGACTTTATTTAAAGTGCACATACTCTTCCTGTACTTGGGTGGCAATTGATTCTGATCTTTGCTCATGTACTTTAAATTGTGGTCGGTTCCATTGGCAAGTTAAAAAAATATACCTGGCTGAGAAATGCACTAAAGTAGCCACCTGTCATTTCCTTTTTTTTTATATGGTTATGGTATTCATGATACCCAAAGTCAGCCTCATTTCCCTATTGGTAGCCTTGATAATCTGATCTGGTCTGCCAAATTTTGACCTCAAACAGGTGATGGCTGGGAATCTGTGAATACAGCCATAGCATATTTTTAATTAGCATCTAAATACCACTACAAAGCCATGGAACTCTTTTAATAATGGAAATGGCAATTAAAACTAGAAGGATCTGCTGACCTAGTGGTATTAATTCATAATAGGCTAGAGTACTGCACTTGTACACAAGTAAGATCAGTCATCAGGTAAGTAAACAATATAGCTCTACAACTGTGAAGACATCCATGTCCATCTGTCTGTCTCAGTGGGATATATGTTTTATTTGATCACTGGGCACAAGAAGAAAAAAAATTGTGATGGAATATGCCTTTGTCATGCTTATTCAGCTTGTGACTTGTCAGTTCTAATACACATATATATAATCAAATTTAAACAAGGTATATTACAAACAATGTACATTACTGGTGCATACTGCTTTAGCACAATTATATCTATGTTAATTTTAAATACTGGCAATCATGTAAATTGTAAAAATACTGTGTGGGATCCTATATTTGCTCTATATGATCTCTTCCCCAAAATGAATAATTTCCATATACAACATACAATAAGGTGATTTGGATGACTTGATCCATATACAAGTAGATTTGGAGTATAAGACGAAGCTGAGATTTTCTGGTCATCAAGTATCATCTTATTGGCTGGCAAATACAGTAGCTTTCACAAATTTTCAGTCATACTGCTAAGATGTCTGCATTGAGGCAGTTTAAAGTTGTGTCTAGTACTGGGGCATTGCGCTGCTGCTGCTATGTAGCATTATGTCCCACCCTGTCACTTTATCCTGATGCCAGTCCTAATATTAACTTCTTAATGCTGAGCACCAAGCGAGACAGCTGATAGTACCATTTTTTAAAAAATCACTGGCATGACTCAGCTGGGATTTGAAACCATGACCCCTCACTTCCGAAGTGAATACACTAACCACTAGACCTCTTATGTATGTATGTATGTATGTATGTATGTATGTATGTATGTATGTATGTATGTATGTATGTATGTATGTATGTATGTATATGTATGCATGCATGCATGTGTGTGTGTATGTATGTATGTATGTGTGTGTGTATGTATGTATGTATGTATGTATGTATGTATGTATGTATGTATGTATGTATGTATGTATGTATGTATGTATGTATGTATGTATGTATGTACATTTGTTATGCAAAACAAAATAAGAACATACATGTAAGAGCCACTAAATGGGAAAATACATGATATGACACAAATGAATGTGACTGATGTAATTAAAGATAATTTGAGCATATATAAATGAAATCCGTCAAAATGGGAAGATGCATATTCTGCACATGAAACGTATTTCTTATAACTTTTTTACGTTAAGCTTGTTATGGTTCAAGTTATCCTTTGACTTGAAACATGCTGTCACTGTTTCAAGTCCTTAAACCATCAAAACCTTAACTTTTTAAAACAAACTGCCTGTTACTCTCTTGTAATTGTACTGTTTTCTAAGTGTTTGTTCTCTATTTTATATACCATGTCTACTGTTTTTGGTTCAAATCTTTGGCTGAAGGTCTGCATACTCAAGTCAAAAACACACTTTTCTTGCTCAAGAAAACATTTTTAAAAAAGCATTTTCAAATATTACTTTCCCTTTTTTTGCTATGGCACTAAATTGCCTTACAGTACTGGTGCACCACAAAATCAATCAATCAATCCTTTATTTGCTTTACACCAGATGAATCTTTCAGCTACTCAATGTTTTAAAATTACTCTATTCTCTTATGTGACAATAATGTCTTGGAGAATTTCAGGCACATAAGTTATGTCAACCATGTCCAAGATTTCTTGTTATAAATTCATATACTCTAATGTTTCTCTTCTTTCTCTTTTCAGATCATCTTTGATCCTGTTTCTGATCTTAAAGTGGATCTTCTTACCACAAAGGTTAACGGCTCCATGTTTCTGTACCTCTGGGCTTTATAATTTTTCCACCAAAACAATTTTTTTAAGTCTGGGCTAGGAAATACATTTTGTAACCTTCATTTACAACTATGATCATTTCTTTCAATTTTTAGGCAGTTGTACAGATAAATTTACTGCTGATTCCAATGGATTATTTCTCAAAAATTTCTGCCTCTTGCTTTTTTTATTTGACAAAAACCATAGAAATTCACCCTGGTCTAATTTTAACTTAATTTTGCCTCAAATTTTTACCTAAGTATATAAAACATTAATGTGGTCACAATGACCATCTTGTGTTGAATGGGTGTAGTACTAATAGGAAAAACAGGAGTCCCACCAGCAAAACTTGCAGTCCCCTCTCAGAAGCATATCGTGGATACCTGAAGTGGATAAATTTCCAGATGGGAAGAACCAGTTGTTGCCACTGAATTTAATTTATTAAATTCTATACATCACTGAATATACCTCTTATTTGTTCATTAGAGTAAGACTGAATTATGTCAGGACAAGGAAAGTCTTATCCCATGTACTAAGTAAGGCATCACACTTTTTTACATTTGGCTACTATTCCATTTAAATTATCAGTTCTAGCAACTTTAGCACACTTCTGAATCTCATTGTTAGCTTTGTCAATTTGCCCTTTAACCCCAAAATACTTGTCAAGGTTTGCAACAGCATTTTGTTTAAGTGTCAATGTATCTTGATTTCAAGGTCACATACACTACTTATCGGCTACACTTGGAAATGAACACAATAATGAAAGCTAAAGTTGCTCATTTGATGTAGTGGTACTCTTATCAAGACCACTCTTACATCACAGATTCACTCTATCTTTCTGCCTCAGAATTCAGTCATAATAATCAGCAGCACATTTTCCCACCACTCAGCAGCTAGACAAAATCTTTGAATTTGCTGTGTCATGTTTTTCTGATCTACATTTACAATGACAACATGTACCTTTCAGCCCCTGAATTCTCTTGCTGTAAAAATCAGTACAGCTAAAATTATCAATAGAATAACACATTTTAGTGGCTTCAGCTAGTGGCTGAAGCAGGACTAACAAACTTTTGAACTTTCCATCTGGCTATTGTGTGTGTAGAGAAGACTCATGATAAGGTGATTTTTCTCTGTCCCAGATAAAAAATTAGAGTCCAAATATGCGTGATTCTTGAGATTGATCGAGAAGCACAAACTTTATATTTCATTCCTTGTGTTTGAGCCATACTCTTTACCTGAACATGTTAGTTACATGCTACAGTTTGGCAATAATCACATGGACACTATGATCTCTCTTTATGGTCAAACAAGAGAGAACAGTGATATCAATACTGATTAAGAATTGTGAGGGAATTCTAAAGTATATTATCTACAATAAATATTGACACAGGTGAATAACTGACAAAACTGTTTCCAATGAAAGATAATATCCAAATGTGATTCATTTGATAGAAATTTCACAGGTAGAGAGTACTACCTTTGTCAAGTTCAGTGTGAGCTAGAATTTTCATGTCAAAATCGGATAAAACCAAAGCTTTGGTGTAGGCTGAATGTTAACACTATTGACAAGTTTATAAGAATAAATCTTACTGGTGTTGAACCGCTCCGGTGGCCTAGTTGTTAGAGCAAATATCTTGGATGCAGGAGGTCGTGGGTTTGATCCCCGGTCGAGTCATACCAAAGACTTACAAAAATGGTACTAACAGCTACCTCGCTTGGTGCTCAACATTAAGAGGTTATTGTTCAGACTGGTTGGCCTGGTGTCAGGATAATGTGACTGGGTGGGACATCATGCTACATGCCTGTGGCATGATGCCCCAGTGCTAGACATCACTATAAACTGCCACACTGCAGACATTGTAGCGATATGACTGAATAACTGTTAAAGCTACGTCAAAAATTATAATCACATCACATCACTTATTGGTGTTGATATAAAGACCCTCATCATCTGATGCCAGAAGCCTTAAGTAAAAGGGAACTCAGAACAGACATCTGTATCAAGAAAACAAATAGAATGCTTTTGCCAATGAGTGGATTTACCACAGTGGCTAAGCTGCACTTTAGAGACAAGACACAATGTAAGTCGGTATATGAAAAGCATTCCAGTCCAGTTGATCTGTGTTTTTGTGTTATACAGGGTTCTGCTCTTGAACATATTCTCTTCATTCTATACACTCACCTTCTGAGGTACATCACAATTTTCTTTCAGCTGATGCCATGAAAACACTTGTGTGTTCATTAGAATTTCTAGACTGGACTATTTTTATTCTCTTTTATCTGGTTCAACTTAGTAAATAAACTTTAAAAACTTGAAAATACAGAAGCTCAGATCATCCTTTGAGCACCAAAGCATCAAGCATTCCTCCTCCCAGCTCTGCATTCTCTACTGGTTACCCATTTGTTCGAGAATCAAACACACAATCCATTCTCTATGGTACACTTCAACGACTGCCTCTAGTCCAAAAAATACCAACCTGGCTTTACTCACATGTACACCAGTTTTAGATACTTCTGTTCCACTTCCAACATTAACATTCTCATTATTCCTACTATCAAAACAAAGTCCTATGGACAAAGTTTTTGCACGCACAAGGGCCCCGCTATATGGAATAAATCGCCCATTGTATTTATACTAAATGACATTGTAACTTATTTAAGAGTGCTCATAATACTGAACCATTTTGACATCAAGAAAAGACTTACGACTTTAAAATGTTTCCTTATCTTAATTTTTTTCAGCATAATTTTGTTGTAATTTCATGTTTGTTTTCTAATATTGTCTCTATATATGTCCTTACGAGTTAAATAATATTGTACAGTGTTTAAAGCTTCTAAAGATTAACCACTGGACTAAATGCTTATTATTATTATTATTATTATTATTATTATTATTATTATTATTATTATTATTATCATTATTAATATTTATACTTGCTCATAAGTAGTAAATATTAAACAACAAAGTTCCTGACATACTTATCATAATGCACCTGCACATTATGGTCTATTTTGTTTATTTTACTGAACATGCCTAAGAATCTGCATACATCCAGACCTGCCAGTACATTATGTACTGGCAGATCAGGGTCTGTGCAGTTTGCAGTTGAGCTCAACTTATGCGCTAGTATATACGGTATTATTATTATTATTATTATTATTATTATTATTATTATTATAATTGGTGATAGGATTACTGTGTAAATACATTTTGTTTTCAAAGTTGTTCACAACAGTATGGACCTGGTGGTGATCGGATCTGGACCATTTTTCAACCAAGACCAATAACATTGCAAGAGAGGTCTTAGTGAAATCCATTTATCAGACTGGCACCATTTTCATTTAGGACCTTCTACATCTCATAGGTCATGTTTATGCAAACTGTCAATGTTCAGGAAAAGTAGCAATAACAAGATGATGGTTACAATGATATATATGTTTAATGTCAGATTAGCACCATTTTTAGTGTGTGAAAACCGCATGATGATATAACCATATGTTCACAAGAAGTAGCAACAACAAGATTTCAAACTTATCACCATAACAGTTAGTGGTTGGGATTTAAAGTATCAAACAAAATCCAAAGATTTTAAGATGGTCATCAAATACTGTAATTGTTCTTGTCATTTATTACATATATCTCATATCACAACTTATGTATAACATGTAAAATACCTCAGTCCAACAACTCCTTAAAACAAATCAACATATTATAGTTTCCTTACAAACCTGAAAGAATTCTGCCCTGGAAAACAAGTTTTTGTTGTTCCACTGGAATTGCTACCTGGTCCTGAAGCAGAGTTTTGACCTCAAGAATGGAATGACTTGGGGACACCTGTGGAAGAAAATACAAAACAAAAGAACTAAACTTTGTTCCCCACTTTCCTTGTATTGTTTCAACCCCATATCAAGTCATAAATAAGTTCTAAGATCTTGTTTGCAAATCGTCATGAAAAGGTTTGTATGGCCTCATTTACATGGTTTCAAAAACATCTGCCAATACATGTCTTGCAATTACTTGCTTTAAGATATTTATACTTGGAAAAGTATGGTATCATGCCCTTGTTCTTCTTCAGAATAAATTCTGTTTGCATATTGCACTAAAAACATCTACCATAGCTTTAAATAAAAACAATTATTACATATTTTTTACTGACAATCTGTTTGAAAATGTAAGCACACACAAACATACCCCTCATGCTGCAGTAAATTCAGTTTCATAGTCTAATTCTGTACATGCACTGTTTTACTTTCATATTCAGATGCGAATCAAAATTTTCCTTACTCAATCAGTAGTATGTGTGTAATTTGGATTTTTTATGTAGTTTTAACAATTTTTCAATCATATTGCTACAATGTCTGCAGTGTGGCAGTTTAGAGTCATGTCTAGCACTGGGCATCCTGCCGCAAGCATGTAGCCTGATGTCTCTCATTCAGTCACATTATCCTGACACCAGTCTGACCAATCCTAACACTAACCTCTTAATGCTGTGCACCAAGAGAGGCAGTATTTGTACCATTTTTATAAGTCTTTGGTATGATTCAGCCTGGAACTGAAAGCATAACTTCCACATCCGAGGCAGATGCTCTAACCACTAGCCTACCTGAGTGGTCCAGTAGTAAGTTATCATGTTGTAAAATTGCAAGTGTCCATCTTCTTCATTTAAAGGACAATTTCTGGTAGTGTATAATCAGAGATGTAATTTGCACTCAAGAAAAACAAGTGACATTGATTGACCTTACCATCATATTTTCTAAAATTGGATTAGCAAAGTTTATGTGATTTCAAGGTGATAAATAATGATTCCTGCAAATGGCATTTGTTCTTCGGCAATTATAAATTTATTTTTGTAACTAACCAGAAGCATATAAATTCACAAACTCAAGGTACAATATGACATTTCCAAATAAAACTTGCATAAAATAAACATTTTATTATGTGGAATTTAGTTATCTACAATCAACAAAAAAATACTGCCATAAATGTTAGAAAAATGTAAGACTGGTTGTACAGGATGCCTTGAACTGAACGCAATGGGCTGTATAGTGGCACATCTTATTGTCTCAGCATGCCTATTACTGCATCATCTAAATAATGTTTATTCAGTAACTTAACCTACATGTTATTGTTGCTGAAGTGTTTGACACCATTTTTTAGCATTAGATAGGCTATACATGGCAGCCAGTTTAAATGGTATAGGAAGAACAAGGGAAAATTCTAGAAACAACCACTGAGAACATGAGAAGTTACTGGCAAGCTTTCTCACATACCCACATTGCTTGAACCCAAGACTCAAACCCATGCAGTGGTGAGATGGCATGTACAGTACAAAATTAACAGAAGAGTTTCTTTAGAGTGCCTCTCATTTAATTCAGGGGGGCCCCCAGTGGCCTAGTGGTCTAAAGCGCTGTCCGTTACTGATCCCTGCCATCTCACCTCTGTCTGCGTGGGTTCGAGTTTAGGATTCGTCGAATGTGGATATGTGAGAAAGCTTGCCAGTAGCTTCTCGTGGGTCGGTGGTTCTTACCGGTGATTTCCCAGTTTCTACCTCCACCATTAATACTGGCCGCCATGAATTGCCTATCGTGTGCTGAAAAATGGCGTTAAGCACAAGAACAACATTTAATTCAGCTCAGGATGTCCAGTAGTTTCGTTGTGACAATGATCAGAAATTTATATCATTCACCATGACGTGTGAACATTAAGACAAGTACAAAGAAAAAGTTAGCAAAGTTAAAGTTGTATTGGTATTTTTGCTAAATATTAACAGTTTTTGGTAGTGCCAACCTACCAATAGGAGTACCCTTACTTCCTTCAAGGCTACATCACAGACTGGAGGAATGATTAATGAGACATGGTACAAAGAAGTTAGGTTGGTTGGTTGATGGGCTTAAAGCCATTTTTCAGCACACGATAGGCTATTCATGGCGGCCAGTATTAATGGTGGAGGAAGAAACTGGGAAATCACCGGAAAGAACCACCGACCCACGAGAAGCTACTGGCAAGCTTTCTCACATTTCCACATTCGCCGAATCCTTGACTCGAACACACAGACAGAGGTGAGATGGCAGTGATCCGTAATGGACAGCGCTTTAGACCACTCGGGGCCCGCTATAAAGAAGTTATGCATTCATACAAAATTTGATCCCGTTAATCAATCTTATCTAAATATCACCTTCATAGAAAACATAATTGTACCAATTTATGAAAATTATATTATAGTCAAGTTTATTTTAACAGGCATGTTAAGGTGAAACTGAATACAACAAATTTTGTTTTCCACCTGTACTAAACAATAAAAGTTCTGACAATAGATGGAGATAAACAAACCTGAGAGAGAGAGAGAGAGAGAGAGAGAGAGAGAGAGAGAGAGAGAGAGAGAGAGAGAGAGAGACGTACTGTTACTTTTGTTTCCGAACCCTTTTGAATTTTAACATATATATGCATTGTATTTTTGTATTTTTGTTCCTTCTCACTGCTAGTTTTGTGCTGAGCTATAGTAGTATCGATATTACTGGAACTAACGTCAAAATGATAACCTTGACCTTGCAATGAACCGTTTCCGATAACTTTAGATAACTTTAAACGTAGCAGCTTTTTATATACAGATTTAGTAATTTACAATAACTTTCCATGCTTATCTGTACAAACATAATAACCAGGACTTAGTTCTATATTTTCCAGTATAATCTATGATAGTGTGTCTTAAGACTGAAGATAAACAATAAACGGTGTACTGGTAAGTTCCATACCATTGAATGATCGCCTTATCAGTGTAATCAAACGTGAAACATAAATGCTCTTATGAATGAAGATACTTCACTTTTCTTAAATGTTGTTTACCTTGCATCTGAAATAATCAAATCATAATGTTAATAAACATATTTATTTATGCTGCAAAACGTAATCAGTTGCCCCGAAAATATAACAACGAAGGAATTTCAGAATTCTCAAAATTATATCAGGATATAAATAATTTTGTTGCAATTCAGTTTGACACCTCCACAAGAAAAGATAGCCACGTTGCGATAATGCATGTTCGATCAAAGTGGTTATAGAAATTGAAATATTTCTTTATATCCACGTTTTTATTATTCATTTCTTGATTCCTGGCAATTTTCTTTAGAAAAGATGAAATCGTGTCTTGATTAAATGTGTTTTAGGGGCGAATGCATGTGAATGGTTGCTGTTCCAGTAATTATAACACCTGAACGACAAAATCAAAATTGAGTGCGTTTTATATTTTATTCTGGTTCTAATATCAACAGAAAAGACGGTAAAAATAAAAATAAATATTTATCTGTATGTCACTGATAAATATAGTAACCATTTGTTCATGCTGATTTATTAAACCATTGTGAGTGTGATTGTTTTTCATCATCTAAGTTATTGATAACACTGAGAATGGAATAGCTGGCATGCATAACAGAACTTTCTGAATGGCTGAAGGTTGCTGAAATTTCACTGGTTCCTATTGACCAACCAATTTACTCAAGTTCGACTCAATCATAGAGGTTTGTAGATACTATCCTATGGCCAATAGCCTGCATGTGTACAGTTTTTAAACAACTGTCACCACTTGTTATACGTTTATGACAGACCACATTTTGTTAAATATGCCTCACTTGGCACATTTCGAAGTTCATGCATAGTCCGCCATGTTGTTTCAGTATGATAGAAAGGTGGAGTGTTGAGCGGAACTGAAATTAATAAATGTCAAGTTAACTTCCTTTACTCGCACTGTCAGATGAAAATATTTGACTTGTCTGGTGTCGATCGTTAACTTAAGGATATGGAATTGAATATATTTTGTTAATGTGAACTTGCGATCTTTGTTTTCAAATCTGCCGTTTATTTAGTTGTAGATAAGAAATTAAACTGTATGCCTTCCTTGTTTAAACAGTTAGGCAAGTTCAAGTTTTAATGTAATACATGACTTGAATGGAAATAAAGTTAAACTTTAAAGACTATAAGCCTTGGACCAGAGTTAATTTACCTATATAGGCTCTACATTTGTCAGTACTGAACATTCTGGTGTTCAAAACCTAAAAAAATTGATCAAAGGCGATCTCACGATAAAGTTTTTGACACGAGTTAATCAACATTCTTTTGATAGCCAGGACTGTACACAACGCAATGTGCAATGCGTCAGATTTCACTTTTGGATCAACACTATAGTAAAAACAGAGGTCACGAATTCATTGAACACTGATTATTTCAGTAATGTGTGTCATTTTAGAATTAGTGTAATCCCTATCACCCAGATATTTTTCTTGTTGGGTGATGGGTCTTACTGCCTGACTAATGACGCTGTGAATCATTTTTTTATGTTGATTAGCAGTGTAACGAAAGTAAAATTTTCAGGAATATTATGCACAACTGACAACCAATAACGCTGCCTTTCTACAAAGTAAAGTTAGAATGTTTTTGTAAAACTTTACTTACCCTGATGTCTTTTCTCTAATAAATTCAAATTCTCACCAAAGAAATGGACCTGTTTTCAAGTTTCATTGGCTTACATTTCAGTTGGCTGTAAAGCGATAAAAGCTGGGAATGAGGATATCTGGTTAGGTTAAAATATTATGCTTAAATGAAATGAATAAAAAATATATTATGCCTAATGGAACTATAAGCAATGTTTTGTTTCGTTCAAGAAACATATCTCTTACTTAAACCTACAGGAACATACTTTGGCATATTTTGACTACAGTCACATTGCAACAAATTGAAATCTTTGTCAATGGAAAATGAAAATGCCTCCATTTGTTTGTCATATATTGATTCCACCAGGATAAAGACGGCACAGTAAGTATATTATAGTCTGATGCTACATCTCCATTTGTTTGTACTTCTACCGATTTCAATAGCTAATCGTTTAATGTGATAAAAAGTGCACATAATCAAGTCAATTGAATCATTTATTTTTATTTTCTAACCTGATTGTAATCAGAATGGCACTAATACTGGCATCCCCTTGCACTTTTCACGCCTAACATACTTTCCATATTAACACGACACCATATTCCATACACTATGGGGTAGTTTATTTTCATCTGACAACATAATGACGCAATTCATCCCATTAGGTAACGGCTGGATAATTCCGTAAATTACCATAACGTTGAGTTTGGAATTATATTCCTTTGCACACATG
This sequence comes from Potamilus streckersoni, assembly GCA_016746295.1. NCBI lineage: Eukaryota > Metazoa > Mollusca > Bivalvia > Unionida > Unionidae > Potamilus > Potamilus streckersoni. Next base: position 1,652,746 of record JAEAOA010002305.1, on the reverse strand, counting down.
AAAATATTAATAAAACTGTTGAATCCACATGAAAGGCAATGTTTTTGTTGTCATTCTTTTCCTTTGCTTGATTTGCCACTGTCAATATCAGAAGCAGACGACATGTATGTACATCTTTAGTTGTGACTACAACCCTTTGCTGAAAATGGACTTGTCCAGAAACTAGAAATTGGTCTCGAGTATGTCCTCTATAATATTGAAAACTTCTGTTAACCATGAAACACACAGATGACTATGGTGATATGGCCTTTTTACTCTCAATCGGGTTAGAAAATATAAATCAATGAATGAATCAACTAAGTTGTTTGCACTTTTTATCAAATTAAAGGTTTCCGTTATTGAAATCTGTAGGGGGTTACAAACAAAGAGGTTAATAGACATGGACTATAATTACACAATAATTAGCGGATGAGTGTTGATATAGGCTGCCAAGTGTGTGAGATATTACTGAAACCTTGACAACTTGTTCCGATGTCAAGGATAATATGTAAGGCTGTTATTAGGGTCATAAGACAATAGCACTCAAACAGAAACGTGCTATTCTTATGTTGTAGGTCTAATTTAAGAATTTGATTCTGCATACCATTAAATGGTAATTTTTCACTTTAATTGGATTCTTATATATTCCTTTGGAAGGTCATTATTTACAGATCCCAGGAAGTACATTTGGCAAAAACATTGTAAAATTATGTTGAAATATTTGACCTAAGTGATACATCCTACAGTAAGGACACATACACAATCCAGCATCCACTACATACATAAGAGTTAGTGGGTATATTTTTTGTTAAAAATAAATTTCACATGATGAATAAAGAAGGAATAAATGATAACAATGCAAAGTTATTTTCTTTTAACTTATTTTCAAATAAATGTATGTTTATCATTTTTTTGTGCACAAATTCAATAGAAAATATTTCCTTTCTTATTTGTATGGAATAATGGAGAAAATATCAGTGACAATATTGACTAGTAATGACATGCTTTTAATTTACCCATGCACACACTAAGACAAATTTGAAAAATAAAAACAATAAAATTAACTGGTAAAAGCTTCATATTGCAGCAACATTGACAAAATGTTCAACATTATTTTTCCTTTTACTCTCGTTTGTAACTGAGTATATCACCTATAGCAGTGTTACAACATGAAGCCTAAAATTAAATATAATTGTTTTAATTTTTCATGTACACTATTCTTAGAAAAATGTATACATATCCTGTAGAATATTATCCAAGTTTTTTTGTTTAATAAATGAATATTGATAATTTGAACAGAAGACTTAAATTGAGAATGTCATTTTGCAGATGCATATATTTTTTAGCATGATAAATGTAAATAAATATTTTTATTAGAACAAGCAAGATATGTCTGCATGTTTTTCTCTCCTATAGTATGTCACAAAGTATTTTCTTTGAAAGAATATCAATTTTATTTAAATTTACTAAAACTTATCTTACATAGTATCTACTTGTTGTTTTAAGAAAAAGAAATTGTTCAAACTATCGTTAAGTTGGGTTGAATTGTCTAGGGCCAAATTGACTGTAATCAGTCATTGATACAATTTTCCCATCCTCACACTCTATTCTGTCACAGCTTGAATTCACTTTTATTCTGTTAAACAGGATCTTTCGGAAAAGAAAGAATCCTTTTTTCCATCATCACTCTTTTGGTTACATCCATTTGCAACACAGAGCATCATATTTGCTGTACAAAAGCATGATCGTAATATATATATATATATATATATATATATATATATATATATATATATATATATCATACCTTTATGTTGGGAAGTTAAACACTGGAATGTCTAGGTTGAATAGAAGAGATAAATGTAAATCATATCTGTTTGGCACATGGAAAATTACCAATTGTTTATGGAGATTGCTGAATAATTATTTTCATTTACAAAGTGGATTTTTAAGTTTAATTAAGCATTATTATGGTGTGCATACATAAATGTGTTTAGGACTATAATAATATCGCATGTTTTTACAATACAGATGGCTGCTGACCTTTAAGGTACAAAGCATTCAATAATCAGGACTGAACAGACTTTGGTTAACAAAATTTGTTAAATTTTAAAACAACAGTATATATATATATATATTTAAGATGACGAAAAGCGCTTACATGACTTGTATGATTGTTATGATAATGCCTCTTTGTGATGTCAAAATACATGCCTACAACTACACCATAACGCTCATCATCCAAAGAATAAACAAGTATGCCTAAATCTAACTTGGATCACCAACCAAACTGAGAGGGAAATATGCTTTAAAAATAGATTGTAACTATATATGTACATTTGTGCATTCTGAAGTAAAAAGGTCATTTAGAGACTGGCCATTTAAATTTTGGCAGAGGAGAGCAGACTTGCATGGTATGGTGGATATTTTTAAAATCTGATGTAATAAAAGCAGTGTGTACAAAAGTTTTTCATTTTTAGCAATCCTCTGAAGGAAAAATTTTGCTATTTTCGTCTGCTGTTGGTGAATTGTTTGATATGTAATAGACTATATACGGACAGTTTTGTCACATTAACCATTGTTTGAGCTGCTAGAGTTTGATGGACCTCAAGCTCTAAATACCTTATTTCTCTACCTTTATTAGTGAGTTGACTGAAACAAAAAGTTTTCTAATTTGCCTGAAGGAATTATGAGCATGCTGATGAAACTTCTCATTTTCATTTTGAACTTATTGTAAGACACTGGTAAATTATTAATACTTAGGGCCCCCTGTTGGGGATCCATTTACAGATGACTTGACTTTAATAACATTGCCTTCTTCCTTGTATTGAAAGCTATAAAGTTAAGCACAAGGTCTTTGTATGGATAACAGTATTATTTCTCTGTTATCCATATTTTGCTTGATGCCTATAAGCAGCATTCTATTATTAAGCCTGAATAATTACTGACCTGTACTCAAGCTTACTTTGTATTACAATGTTGGTTAAATATATTCAGTAATACTGATGCTTTTATTTAACAATAAAGATAAGCTATGGGATTAGTGACTTATAAGAGCCCCCAATAGTTTTTTCACCATAAGGGAACTGAGGTCATTACATTATAATTTTAACTCATTAACCCTTGTTGCTGGTGGCAGGAGGTAGTAGCCTACTTCCAAGCTCTGTAGTGTCAAGGTTATGTATGATGCATGTGAAGGAAAAAAAAAACAAGAACTCCAACTTTTATCCTTCTGCTCGTGCAGGAGCAAAATAGCCAATGTAAAATAATACTACTAACACAACTAGGCAGTATGTTAACCTGAAATCTGTTGGAGGTTGATGTATTAGGATGTATTCAGAAACAGCCCCAAAAATGTGTTTCCTAATTGCATTTCAGGCAAAAACGACAAAAACCTTCAGGGGTTAATGAGTTAATGTCTTGTAACAATGCAATGGTCAAAAACTAAGTAACAGAAAAGAGTGAAACCAACAAGTTCTGTGAAAAATACAGCATATCTATTTCCCCAGAATGTGAAAATTTAAATACAATATTGTGAATTAAATCCCAGATGGTCCTTAAAGATGTATCACAAGTTCAAAAGTAGAGTATTCTGAATGAGTTCCAGCAGTGTTCTGATTGTTCAAGGCCAATGACGTGTGTGAAAGCTGCAGAACATTTGCTTAAAGCATTGGACTTTTTCTACTTTTTGTGGTCAGTAAGAATTGTTTAGAGAGAGATATTTGTATAAAGCCAGTGCAACATCCTGGATACCTGAATTATTTTCCATTATCCATGTGCTTAAGTTCACAACAATACATCAAAACAAACAGAATTTTCCTTTTAAGTATTAATGACTATATTGAGTTGGAAATACAGACTGGTTCTATTTCTTATAAAACATTTCCAATTTAAATGCTAAACGACTATTTAAAAATGCACACATGCCGCTTTGACTTTTGAAATGGTATTCCCACCTATTATGAACTTAAAACTCCTTGGTCATAAACTCAATAACAAAAAGAAGTGAAACCAACAAATTTATTAAAATCAACCAATTCATTTCTCTAAATTACCAAGTAAAAATTTAAGTGGAACCTACAGTATTGTGAACTGAATCCCAAATAATTCTAAAATTAATATCACAAGGCCAGACATATAGTGTTCCAAATAAATTCAGTATTGAATATGTAGATTTGCCAGTAGTCTTGAATATGTTGATGTATCAACTATCAAAATGGTATAATCCTGAAATGTCTTTGAATTCCAAAGTGGTGTTTTTTGGTCCAAAATATCAGTAGGTACTTTGTAATTCCAATGAATAATTTTTTAATAAATGATTTTCTCGCAAGTTATATATAAACACAAAAGTAAACAATTCCAAAGAATTAACTTGAAGAGGAAATGAATAATGTAATGACAACCTTATATCAACCTAAAACAATAAAATAACCAGGATGTGGGTCAGCAGTTCACTTTCAGAACATTTTAAATTGTCCTTAAATAAAGGGGCTAGATAATGAACTTATATACTAGTAAACAGTTTTGTGAAAAAATGACAGTAGTCTGTTTTGAGTATGCCCTCAATCATGGATAAAGGTCAAGCATACAAAATATGTAGATGACACTAAAATACTTGATCATGAATTCAATTATTTCTTCTAGATTACTTTTTGACCATAATGCTAATTGAGACAAAGTCTTTAAAATTTGGTGAATCAAAATCAAATGAAAAATAGGCTGAGGTTAAATACATTTTATTTGTAAAATATGATCTTCATTCCACTATGAAATTGAATTGTCTAAGGCATTTGCTTTTATAGATCACTGTTCACGTTTGTTGGTTTGATCATTATGAACAAATTTGCCAGAAGCTTCTCATGAGTTTATGGCTTTTCCTGGGTTATTTGCAAGTTCTTCCTCGACCAAATATACAGGCTACCATGTACAGTCTTAAAGAATTGCATTAAACCCAATAACAACAACATTCATCCCAAGACTAGCAAGAGATGATAAAATAAAACTGTTGGAAGGGAAGGGAAATGTGATTCCCTAAAGAAAATATTAGGAATACAGAACATTGTCTTTTGTCATTGCTAATATTGTGTATGGACTCTGGTGTGGACACACCTTTCCCACTTGGCTGACTAGTATGCAGAGTATTTATATACATATTAACTCTTTAATGGCCATTGTAGCTATAATGACCCAATGCAAAGCCTAGCAGCTGCAGTCACTACAGCAGTTGGATTTGGGGGCTGACCATTAGAGCCTGATTCTACTGGAGCCCAATTATAACTTCTAAGCTGCTGACTTGTGAATATTCCTGTAAGCTAATTTGTTGTCATGTTCCTTGCAGTTGAGTATGTTAAATACTAAAGCAATTCATATTTTAAAACTAAAACTACCTTTGGTTTGTTATATAGTCCTTATGACTTCAACAAGAGTGGTATGAGCATTGTGTCACTAAAATTTGTTCTTCCCTTTATGCATTTTCTTCGAAGTTATAAGTCAGATTGTGCACGTAAATATAATATTGCATGTGTTTATATTTATTCAGTTCAACACAAGAAATCATAAACATCAGTCTGCTGAACGAATAACAAACAATCCCAGTGAGAATTTGTGACTCAAAAACAAATTACTTCTCAGTTTTAGAATTTGCTGAGAACCCTGGAATCTCTGAAGTTGTTGGTAACAATTATTAAAGGGTTCTTTGGTGGTCCTGAGGAATAGAGAGAGGGAAGCACATGGACAGAAATTGGGCATGCATTGCTCTACATCTTTCGGTTTGAACTTTTCCTTTAATTTGTTATAAAGACTGGGTAATCAAGAACATGTTTGTGAATTTTCAGCTTTTTTGTGATGTACAGGAATGACATTAGATACCAATAGTTGGTTTTGTTTCAAATAACCTTTCTTGAGGAAACACATCCCTAGTTGCAGTGACCAGACTTGGAGATACAAGTTCAATTATTGTTCATGGTACCCCTTGGGCTTTTGACCCACTTAGTAATCCCTCTTGGATTTGTCTGTTGGAGATCCCTGTTAAAAAAGTCTTTAATGAGAAATGAGTTGATCAGATTCACAAAGTTATGAAAACTACATTTAGAAGAAGAATATTGATTTTGTAGGAAATTCAAATGAGAGTGCATATGTCCACTTTGATCAATCATTCAGTCCCGATGTTAAGTAAGAAACGTGCATATTCCTGCATATTACATCAAAATGTTCCCTATTTCAGATTCAACATGGAGGGAGCATCAGGAGATGGTCCTGGTGATAATAGTCAGCTGGACAGTTCCTATTTACAAGGGCAGTATGTTGTAGATGGTAAGAATTAGCATGCTTAACTGTGTTTTCTTGTATTTGACATTGATAGTTCATTAAAATTACAAAGCTTATCTACAACATTCAGCAAATTTTTTCCAGACAAATGCATGGCAGATGGTTTTAAAATTCTTGCTTCGAGTTGAAATAGTTTTGCTATAAAAGGGCCATAATTTTAGATTATCACCAGAGGAGCTTATGGGATAGTTTTTTGTTTTCTGACTGTTATCAGTATTCCTCTGAAATACATGAAGAAATGTGCTGAAACGTTTTACACACATTTATCACTAGGTCCAGTTGATCCTACAAGAAAACAGTCCTGTTTGGATATCCAGAGTGACCACCACAGTGGCCATCTTAAACATGTTGCTATTGGTGCTTAATGGATGGTCATATTGTCATGGAGTATTCACTAAAAGGCCTTTTGTAATTTCTAGTGTGTCCTTAAAAAATGAAACTTTTTAATCCATTATATTTAAAAAAAATTACAGCTCTCTAAATGGTCAGATCAACATGGAACAAAATACTTATGACAATGTCTAGTTGCTCCTAAATGAAATGGTACCTCTATGCATCCACTATGACTAACATGTTGAAAATTATCCTACTTTTCCTGAATGCAAAGTTATATTGACATTGGGTTTTTGCTGAAACACTTATGATGTCAAAATGGACGCAAACAAAAAAAGTCTTGTCAATCAGACAGTCAATATGGCTACCATCTTGAAAATATTATTGCTTCTTAAAAAAACATAAGACATTCTCCTGGACACATGTTGTGGTGTTGGTTTTAAAGAAAAATGATGGCAACATTGACCTGGTTTTTCACCAAAAACCTTTTTTTAAATATATATTTAGTTAGTCCTCAATGAAAATGGTGTCCTTTCATCTAATACAGCCTCCATGACCTTGAAGATCTTATTGATTTGTCTTCTGATTGACGTAATACAAACATAAGATTTACAGCTAATTGGTATTTATTGGTTTAACCCTTTCATCACTATGGAACGAAAAACAGTCCAGGGGAAGTAAGTCTGTAAATTCCACATGATTTTGTTTGGACGAAGCTGGAAAGCCAAAGAGATTTGTTTCAGTTTCCTGACAGAGTTGGACCCACTTGAGTGTTAGATGGCTTTAGGAAAGCTTCAGAATATTTTCAGATATTCTATTCAGATGAAGTTTTTGGAAACATTGTCCGTTTAAAACTTGAATGTGACGATCAAACATGGTATAGATGATATAGGTATGTGGACAGATCTCACCTTGGATGAAATCAAGGCATTTTATAGAATTTTCATTATTATGGACACCATGAAAGAAAGACTTGTGTTGCTACTGTGATTGTTCACTAGTACATCTAGGGTCAATTGAACAAGTTTTGAGAACTTTTTAAGTTTTCTAAGAGGTAAAAAAATAATTGTATTTTACCTGTTGTGTTACCTGTTTGCACCTGTATTTTAACAGTTTGTAATAGATATGCACATTTTAATGAATTAGTGATAAAATTAGATTTTTAACCTTGATTTTGACACTTAATCCAGCCAGATATCTTTTACATTGGCAAAGTTATGTTGTTTTAAAGTCCACAAGTCATTTTGCTTTACCACTCCAAAGTTAGTGTTGAGGACTCTATGCCTACAAAGTTACTTAGTAATGAAAGGTTTCAAGTGTTGCTGCAAGTGTGCATTAGTGGCATTGTCATTTATCAAAATTTTGTTGAATATTGTTATTTACAGTGTACTAAGAATGTGACAAAATACACGACTTTAATTAAAAGTTGAGGATTTCTTGATGTTGAATCAAATTTATGGGTATTGACAGCCATTTTGACAATAAAACAAGTGACACTTGATATCAAAATTGTATTCACCAGTTTTGATTGAGATCTTTTTCACATTAAAAAGATAAGACTCCAATTGCTTTGGTATATTTTAGTTTAAAAGATGGGATCCATGCCATTGTGCATTGCCAGCTGTGAGTTGTTGAGGGAGTGTTATGTGTGTATGTGTGCATGTATATAAGTATTTATGTTTATATGTTAGAGAGCCAGAAATTCTAATGGTAATTGCTGTAATTTGTTACCAGTAATATATGTTGTGGCCATATATTTGTGAAATTAAATACTAATAATCAGTAGAGGTGCAACAATTTGTGATGAAAACCATTTATATAACTTTTGAGTTCTGGAAAATATCTTTTTTTTGTTTTGAATTTACCACTGTTTTAGTTTGGAAAATGTAGCATTTCATCAGTACATTCAGAGTTTTGTCATGCATTTCAGTTTCTATTTATTGACAAGCCATCACACACTCGCTTAGAATATGGGAGAGGCCCAGTCTAGCTTTAGAGAGATCCAGGGCATCAAGCTATTTGATTTTATTCATCTGCAAAAATATAATTCCCATTGTTACGTATATGTGATAAAATTGCTTGTGTGTAAGGTTTAAAATACTTTTTATTTAATTTTTCTTTCATTGTATTTAATTGCAATGAATATTTTTGTTAGATTAGAGGGTTTTTTTTCAGCAATGAGATAAATGTTGTTTACTTAAGACGAAGATGTATTATGTGAGAATTATCATTTAGTCTGTCTTACCCTGGTAACAGTGTCAACAGGAAGTTTAAATAATTGGTCAGTATCATTGGCATACTTTCTTCACATGATCACTGTGTAAACAACCTTTTTATGATTGGTTCTCAAGTGGGGACAAATTGGTCTACATGATCAAAATAGTGTAGTAAGAGTGAGACTTGAAATGAGGCTTTGGGGTTTTGGTCTACATGATCAAAATAGTGTAGTAAGAGTGAGACTTGAAATGAGGCTTTGGGGTTTTAAATATGCATTTCTAATATTTTTTAAACAGTCATTCTAACACCTTGAAGGAAAAAGGTGTCTTATATTTAATTTGTTGCCAAGATTGTTTATTCTTCATCTGATTTTTGGATTTAATAATTTATGGAAATTTATTCTGGAATTATTCGGAAACAAAGAGTGATTCAAATGAGTTGTTTTTTGTATATTGGACCACATCTGATGTCATCACCTTCCATATTTGTACATTGTCAGGACTCAAACGGGGATTCTTATAGGACTATTTAGTGATAGAACTTAGGGAAATAAATTGTTGGCTTTCACTTTTGTCATGTAACACCATCTAGATTGTTACTCATTCTGAGTAGTGAACTTATGGAGGGTAAAAGAGAGATTTTGTCTAGTGCTACAGATTTTGCTCATAATACAAAACAGAATATAGTTACAGTGAACTGAAAAATCTTTTGAGCATAATATGTAAATCAAATATGAATATAATTTGTTTTGGATAGACACTTAAACTTGCTCTGCTTGTTCAGTTGTTCACCTGTTAATTTTGATAGGTTGAATTTACTAGCTTGTTAGATGGGCATATTTTTTTCATACTTTCATGAAATATGATTTCATAAGAGCCACTGAATTTTTTGGTTTTGTTCTTAAATTTGTTGCAAAATTTGTAGTTTTTAAAGATACAACTTAAACAAGTGCCTTTTTTGCCACATTTAGGTACTGATGATGATACAGTTGCATCAGGAGACAATGAGGAGGAACACAAGGATAAATCACCTCTGAGAGAGCAGGCAAGTTTTGAATAAAAGTACACCGGCTTTGTATAAATATAATAAAATATCTAATTTCAATTCTTGTATATCACAAATAGCGTATGACTGTTGAGTTTGATTCAGATTGATTCAATACCAGCGTTATATCCAAAACAGGAAATCACACATTGCACGAAATCATCAAGACCTAGTTGGAACAGTTTCATTTGACTAGCTTCGGTAGTAATTGTCATAGCTCTCTAGGATTGTTTTATCTCAAGGGAGTTCATAGCAGGGCTCAAGCTAGACATTAGACATAGTAGGGCCAAAGCACAACAGTGTGTGCATGCAATTTGGATTCTTTTATTTTTTTTGTCTCCTAGTTTTCATTATGCATGATTTCAGTTAATATTTACAGCAACATTTCCAGTAGAAAATTCTCTATTTCATCATAAACGCTTTTTGTAAGTGTGTGAATGCATCATACTGATATGCATTGTATTCATACTTGACTCTGTGTATACTGTTTTTGAGATGTAATGTATTTTGACCATATGGTTTCAGATAGGCACAGCAGAAACTGCATTGTCAGGGCTAATCAAGTTTTTTAATCACTTTTCCAGGAGGGAAGGTTCAAGAAAACTTGCTTGTCCAACCCACATATTTGCTTGTTCCAAAAATTTATTCCCACACACACCTTGATTTAGTGAGATGTATGCATTTTAATCCATTAAAATGCAATAAAAAACACTGACCCCCCCAAAAATGAATAATGTACTAAATGTATATATTTCTTTAAGGATTTTGATGTTTGCCAGGGTATCCTGTATTCATTTATTATTTTTTTTTGCTTGAATACAGAAGCACAAGTACTAATATGATCAGATCAGCAGGACTGGAAAGAAGCTTACTGCAATTCAAAAATTTATCCTGACTTTATCTTTAAAGATTTGATCAATGGCAAGAGGGAGAGAAAACCCTACAACTTTTTGCTCGATGCCGTAAGCAAAAATAAAGGTTTCTACAGAGGCTGAAGAAACAATGTCAATAATGTTAAACCAGCACCTCTAACTTGTCTATTTCAATACAGTAATAAATAGTTTTAGTTAGCTCAGTTTTGCTTCCTATACAATATCTGGATCTTGGATCATGTAGATTTATAATTATAAATCCGAATGGAACAGCTTGTGCTTTTGAAAAGTTTTTAAATTTAATTATATCCATGTCCCCTAAACACCAAGTATAATAAATATTTTGTAAAGTATAATAATCTACCCATTAAACACAATTAAAATATTGCAGTTCTCTGATCACCTTAGGTGTGTATCATTGTGAAACATAAATCACAGCCATGTTTTTATGTCTACCTCAAGAAAATATTCTAGCTGGATTGGATTGTTTGTCCAGTATCAGTTGTATACCACTATGAAATTGAGCTCAAAATTTGGTTTTGTCATATTTGAAATATGCTATCAACTATGATTTTAGAAAATGCCTCCCAAATCAAGTTCCAAATCAAACTCTAACTCACAATCTAAACCAATAAAGATTGAAAATAAAATTTGAGAACCACACTCAGCTAGATTAGCTTGAGAGTGACAGGAAGCAATTAAAAAATATTAACCCATCCATGATTTTAGTTAAGCAACAGTTGCAGGACAGACAAATTAGGCTAGATGATGATAGAGAGAAAAAATACAGTTATTTAGTAATGCATTTGCAAAAGCTATGTATAATTCGCTTCATGGAAGATAATAAAAATTGTGAAGCAATAACAGGCAGTTGAAGGGAGAGTATAATTTAATTTTTTTGTTCTGATTTTATCAATCTGATATCACAGGTACCTTATTTTTTTTTTGTTTCTTGATAAACTCCTCAACGGTCGGAGGTTCGTCATTGTGAGGAACATACTTTAGACTTAATCAATATCAAGGATTTTATGCTGGTGATGATATTTCAATAATAAAACAGAATTCTGGATTATTGAAATTTCATATATGGAGTGTCAACAGATGGTTCAATGATTAACAAAGTATCTGATTGATGAAATAAATGATATATCGTCATTTGCAGAATCAACGATATCATATATTATATGAAAAATCGTTGATTCAACAAACACAGATACAAGCATCAGCATAACAAAATAACCTTGTTTTTTTCAGCCTCTGTAGAAACCTTTTTTTGTGCTTACGGGGTTGAGCAAAAAGTTGTAGGGTTTTCTCTCCCTCTTGCTATTGATCAAATCTTTAAAGATAAAGTCAGGATAAATTTTTGAATTGCAGTAAGCTTCTTTCCAGTCCTGCTGATCTGATCATATTAGTACTTGTGCTTCTGTATTCAAGCAAAAAAAAATTATGAACCTTATTTTTGCTTACGGGGTCGAGTAAAAGTTGTAGAGTTTGCCCATGCTGCTGCTTCAATTGACAGAACAAAGTTTTTTGCCAAATCTGCTCTTAAATCAGTACTAAGACTAACACCATATTTTCAGTAGAGCACATGCATCATTTCCATATTAGAAAATGGTTTTCCATATTGAGTTTGGGTTATAGTTTCTGTGAATCATTTTATTTTTTCATTTCATTTTCATTTTGTTTTAAAAAGGCACATCTCAGAAGAATGTCAGCAATTCTGACTTGTGTGATATTCTGCACATGCTTGCTAATGTCATGCATATACATTGGAGATTATGAATTGCACAGTCAATCTGGTGGATGTGGACAGGGGGCAAGGGATTACATGCACATTATTAGTGGATATTAACTTATTCCAGTGGATTTCCCCCACATCTAGTGGAAATCCACTCAATTTAGTGAAAATCTGTCATCAATTTTATTGCATTTGTACTGGATTTATGGTACCTCTTGCTTCTATTGTATTCACTCCATGAGTTGATACACTTAACAAACAGATGGTATAAGACTTGACCATGGCAGATGTCAATTTCATACCTTCACATTCACAAACTATATGGTGGCAAAACTTTTGTGGTCCAGCCAAGCCAGTCCTAACAGTCATCCTGAGTTCAGCAGTTGCCTAGGCACAATTGGCCATTGTAAATTTATTTCTCTTACCCCCTTCACTCACCAGGCATTTGCCCTATGTAAATATCATATAATCAGTGGCCACCTATAATCAGTGGTCAGTAGCCTGGTGTTTCTTTACCAAGCATTGGTTTCACCCAGCTTCTGGAGTCGCTGGAGCGTATCAGCAATGACTGATTTAAGTATGCAAATTCAACATTTGTTTGATGTGCAGGCATGGTATATATAAAAGTAGATTATATGAATAGATTTTGGAGCACTTGATATGTCAGTGGTACTGTAATCCAATGAAACTTGAAAGTGTTGGACAAAGTCAGATTCATTAGACATATGTTGATGCTGTAGTCAAGTGAGACTGTGAGTATGTACAGAAATGGAAATTTACATACTGTTCTACATCAAGTGGTAACAGATTTTCTTTTTCAATAAATGATATTTTATAAAATGGCTTTGATTACTGGTCATAGTATTTGTCATAGTTTCCATTTTATTTTCATACTTTTTTTATGACCAACATTGAAGAAATTATTGAAAAAATTAATAGAAATAAAACTCAGAGATTACAAACAAATCCTGTACTATTTATATCATACATGCTCAGTCAAGTATGATGGAACATTATGACTTGTGTTGTAATTCTTTACAGAGTTAAATAGAAAAGGATAATGTTGCATAGTATTTTAAAATAAAAATAATATATCTATGCTGTGAAAAGGTTTATGTGTACCTTTACCCTTAAACTTTGAAAAAAAGGAACAGCTCCGGTGGCCTAATGGTTAGAGCATCTGCCTTAGATGTGGGAAGTCTTGGGTTCGAACCCTGGCCAAGTCATACCAAAGACTTTAAAAAATGGTGCTCAGCATTAAGAGATTAGTGTTAGGACTGGTTGGCCTGGTGTCAGGATAATATGTGATTAGGTGGGACATCATGCCACATGTCTGCAGCATGATGCCCCAGTGCTTGACATAACTATAAACTGTCACACTGCAGACATCGTAGCGATAAGACTGAAAAATTGTTAAAGCAACATTAAAAATCTAAATCACATACACACAAACTTTGAAAATAAAATCGTTTTATAGACAGTATGACAATTTTTAATTGCTCAGAATTGAGTACACAGTTTTGACTGTCGTGCTCTATCAATGGCCATTTATATCATGAAGAAAGTGATTTCAGTGGAAAGAATCGTTGCTGATTGTAATTTATTTTAAATGAGAGGTTTACCTGGATTAAAAAATATTGTTTATTACAAATGGATAAAAATACTTAATTAGATGCCACTTAAACAGAAAATATTTTTTGATTTATAAAACCACTTTTGTTATTTATATTCTTACTTTAAAATCTGTTAAATTCTCTTAGGTTACATAGAAGTTCACAAATTTAGTAAACTTCACTGCTTTCTCTTTAGATCCCTGGCATATCCAATATATAGAAGAGAGCAAATTGTGTTGCCAATGTCCATACATCACTTATCATCATGTTCCATTGCAAATTTCATTTCTGATCAATAACTTTTGAAGGATCCCATAGACTGAAATTAAATTTGGTAGGAAAAATTACATTAGAAAAACCTTTATTAAGCTCCATTTTCACTGTTTTCAGGCAAAATTTAATAGAAAAGTTGATTTTGGCCTTCAATTAGGTTCCACTCTAGTGCCTGGAGGTCTTATTAGATAGAAATCAAATACATTACGAAGATTTACATTAAGAAGGGCTATGTTAAGTTTGATTTTTGCTGTTTTCAACCAACTTTAAAAAAACGGTGACCTTGATTTGACTTTGAACTTGACTTAAATTCTGTTTCTGCTCTATAACATTTGAATGACCTTTATGGATTGAAATCAAGTTTGGTTTGAAGCTTTACACTAAGAAGACCAGGTTAAGTTGATTTTTACCATTTCTGGCAAAATTTTATATAGTCCCTGTTTTTCTTGTAACTTTTTCTTCAATATCATTTTCTACTCTGTAAGGTTTTAAAGGACTTGACAAATTCATATGAAATTAAGTATAAGGCTTTGCATTTAAAAGACCTTAGTCATCCTAGGATTTCACAATTTTTCAGCTAATACAGAGTTATGGAGCTTTATATCTCAACATATTTGTTTTTAGATGATCTTACTGAACAGTTTGTGGTAATATAGTTTATATTAGAAGTTTTTAAAAATGGTAACCAAGGTAGTTCAGTTGGTAGTCATTTATCTCACAATCCAAGGTGTGCTGGTTCACCAATGGCCAGGCCAGCTTGTATGTCTAAGTGTGTCCTGGAACGGCACTTAGCTCCCATTTGCTCAGCAAGATATTGTCAATAATGTGTTGTGTTAAAAGTGTTTAATTTTTTTTAATACATATATTTTAAGGATTTTAGATATTTTACTTTTGTATTTTATTATAATTAACTTTTAACAAATGTTAACATCATTTCTGTTTATTTGGAAGGATATTTTTTTCTCTTTTGTAATTCCTTCTATTTACATTTTTTATCTTTAAATGTTAATATCATACAACCATTACTATGGTGATGTGCTGTTTTAAGATATGCTATACATAGTTTTTGAAGAACTTTGTCTTGAAAATAATTTGATTTGAGGGTTTATAATAAAAAGTTGAATGGTTTTAAAGTTTTTAAAACAGTTGAAGATTGATCCACAGGGTTTGAAAATTCCATTTTTCAGGTTGTATTTACAAGAAACGTGATAAAAAGCAAATGGGTGCTTGCCCAACTGGACAGGTGAAGTTTTAATCTAATTATCATATTAAAGGAGAAAATAATGTTTTCTCCAAGGAATGATGACCTTTATTCAGAAATTGTCATAGTTGACATAACATATTGGTGACAGCTCTAGTGACCTATAGTCTGATGCTACATTCCCATTTGTTTGTACCCCCCCCACTGATTTCAATAACAAAAACCGTTAATTTGATAAAAAGTGCAAAGAACTTGTTCAATTCATTTATTGATTTATATTTTAGAAAATAGAAATCAATGAATGAATTGAACAAGTTCTTTAAACCTGAATGTGAGAAGAATTGCTATAACATCTTCATTGCCTGTGCATTTCATGCTTAACGGAAGTTTTCAGTGTAATAGACTGACGTGCTTGAGAACCATTTCTAGTTTCTGAACCAGTTCTTTTTCAGCAAAGAGGTGTGTGTGTGACCAAAGATGTACGTACATGTTGTCTGCTACTGATATTTAGTGTCAAATCAAGCAAAGGAAAAGAATGACAAAAATTGCCTTTCATGTGGATTTAACAAGCGGTTTCATTAAGATGTTCACATGTGCAAAGGAATATAATTCCAAAGTCAACGTTATGGTAATTTACAGAATTATCCTGCAGTTACAGAATAGGATGAATTACGTCATTATGTTGTTGGATGGAAATAAACTACCCAATAATGTTCTGAATAAGGCTCATTGTTAGTATGGAAAGTCCGTTAAGCATGAAATGTGCAAGGGGATGCCAGTATTAGTGCCATTCTGGTGATAGGTTAGAAATTATAAATCAATGATTCAATTAACTTAGTTTTCTGCACATTTTATCACATTAAACTTTTTTGTTATTAAAATCGGTATGTGGGTACAAACAAATGTGGTGTAGCATCAGACTGTAGTAGTATTCAGCTCAGATGCAGGAAGTCATTGGTTAGAATCCCTGCCAAGTCATACCAAAGACATAAAAATAGTATTAGCAGCTGCCTTAGGTAAGTGTTAGGAGTGGTATTAGAAGAATGAAACTGGGTGGCACATGATACTTCATGTCAGCTGCATGATGCCTCAGTGTTAGACATTACTGTAAACTGTCACGTTGCAGATATTGGTGTGATATGACAGAAATTGTTGTAAAGCTACATTAAAAATCTAAAACATGCATGTTCACACAATGTATATTCATACAAACAATTTTTGTTGCTGTTAGCTTAAGTTTAACCATTTGTTATTAGTATCTTTCAGTCAGATGCATACTAATATAATTTTAAATCTTAATCAATTTATATTATGTAACATAAATTTACATAAGTTTCTTTTACATCATAAATGCTGTTATTTTCTTTGTGCAGAACTGTTTACAATTTAGCACTGGTTTGCACATTTGTTTGTATTGTTGCAAAAAGTGATTTTTTTAGTGCATTCATCTTTACATGTCATTGGTGAATGTCACCAATGTCTGAACAGTAGGACAGTTGGCCTTTCATTCACAAGTTTGTCAGTGCTTGACACGGATAAAAGAAGGAAAAGGAACAAGACTGAAGATAAAAGTAGAGAAAAATATTGAAGGAAAAAACATATTTAATTTGATTAGGAAGAATATGTTGCCATCTCATTAAACAAATATAGCTGAAGCTTGGGTTTCAGTCTTTAAAATTATGCACAAATACATGGTAAATAAAATTTACTCCAGACAAATTACTCCAGACAAATTTATGTTCTTTGTCAATTACATTTTTTGATTAAATTGACTTGGATCTTTGCCCTGTAGTAGCATCATATTGGTGGGGTCATCTGTTGCATGTGGAGAGAAATTTGAAAGAGTACTTTTATAATCTAACATGCTTTCAATACAACATTATAACTAGTGATGATGTTTTTACAAGTGACTTACATTCCTAAATATTCAAGTAAACCCTCACTGTAGACAGGAATGGCTTTAAGAAATTACCAACCTCAATTATTTGTCACCAATTACCATTTTTATAACACAGTACTACCCATTTAACTTGAAGTGAAATTTATAAGAGGTAACCTGTTGTCACTGAGTAGGATTTTTACTGAGTGTGTATGGACAACTTAACAGCTGTGTAGAAAAAAAAATGCATAAAGTGCAATACATGTATGTGAAAATTCTATTAATTCGAATATAGATCACATGTTTGAGAATTTATTGTCATTCACATCCTGTTTGAAAAGACAACCTGTATAAAAAATTTCTCACTTCAATAAACATGTGTCCCTAAGTAATTCACATAGATATTCATTGGTGCCAGTAGTATGTGGCTTTATATGCTACAAGAAAATGGCTTAGATTTTGGTCAGCTGGAGACAGCTATCATGTTTCTAATGCTACCAATGGGATGAGTCTGTTAATGAAATGAAAACATTAACAAATTAAAAAGTTTAACATCTTTTTGACCATATATCTATGATTTCAAAAGATTTAAAATTTAGTTTGCTTTTTATGTAGCCTTAGGTAATGATTACAAATGTAGATATGTAGTTGGCTTGCGGTAATGAAGGGTGCAGTTGTTAATGAAGTCGCTGCTAAATGCAAACTTTCAAGGACCAAACATACCAGTTTCTTATTTTTATATATGCAAATAGCCATTTGGTTGATTGTAGCATTTTCAGTCCTGCTTTCAGAGGTTGATTGATTGTAGCTAATCTGGTAGTATGACTATATCACTGCATACAGTGCCCAGGCCTGTTGTCTGCAGAAGCTGATTATAATGTAACAATGCACTGTTAAGATACATTTATCAGTATAAACAAAGGATCAGTTTATGTAACAGTAGACCCATTAAAGTGCTTATTATATACAAGTTTGCAGCTTCCTTTCATGGTACCTCTGAATTTCAAATCCAAGAATGTATATATTAAGTTTAAACAGCCAAAACATATTGTTGCCGGAAAAAAAATCACCAAATGGTATATTTTGTCACCATTAAGTAAAACAAGACATAATTTGTAACATTAGTGAAGCCCAGCACCATCCTGGTATGAAGTACCTATTTAAAAAATCTTTGATAGAGTGAACACCCACATGGGACCCTAGATAGCACTGGCACAGAAAGAAAATATTTTGTTATAACATATACCTCATTAAAAAGAATAATATTAAAGCCCCCAATTACATGTATATGTATTTTTCTCTCTCTTTTCAGGATAGATTTTTACCTATCGCCAATGTTGCCAGAATCATGAAAAAGTCAATTCCCAAAACTGGAAAGGTTTGAACTTGCAATTCATATAGTTTTAATGTCAACCTACATTTGTGCTTACTTCTGCATGTAACTGTTGAACAAAATTTTAAGCTATAAAGTGATGAAAAAAAACCATCAGTTTTTTATGGTTGTGTACATTTTAAATCTCCTGTATGTAAATCTAACCTGTGGTAGGGCTAGTGCAGTATGCAATGCATATTAGAGTCATCATTTCCTGCACTGATTTGTCCATTAATGAGAACTTTAAAAACTATGCATCGCTGCTCAGTTTTCAATTTGAAGATTGCTTGTGATGAATATGCATGATGTATCTTCCTTATCTTTACTATTTATGCTTCACATTTATGCTCACAACATACTTTTAATATCATAATTGAATGTGTTTAATAGACCACACAAGTCTATAATTATCATATCAGTAGATTGGAGTATTTTGTAACCACTAATTTGTCTACAGCAAAACCTGCAGCATGTATCTCATCTTATAACAAAAAGACTTTTGAATTATGTTTCTGCAGATCTGATTATTAGATCTTCTCCATATTTTTCCATCGATGAATTCATAAAAAAATTTATTTTTTATTTTTTGGTATACATTTGTTTGCTCTACTGATTATTGATGAAAAGAACTTGCAAAAACCTGTTGTAAGACATCCATTGTCTGTCATAATTAACACAAGTTTGCTATCACTTGTCCTCCTAAACTCAGGGATGATTGCCATTAGACTTTACTCACACATTCATCCTAATGTCTCTTGTTCCTAAAGTAAAAGGGTGTCTTTTTACAACCAGTACTGTATCACCATAATTATTGATTTGTTTTTGCTCCTACTGTATAATGAATGATCATATTGACATCAAGGTTTTGATAAAAGACTTGTTACTGTGTCTGTTTGGTACTAAATACAAATGTGCTGATCTGACATGGTGTCCATCTTGAAACTATTTTTTTTTTATCACTACGTTTAAAATGAATTACCACAGTGACATGAGACTTTCCCTATAAGACTTATCAAGGTGTCTAGTTATTCCTAAATGAACACTACACTGTTTTGACATCCATTATGTCACTGTGTTGGCCATCTTAAAAATTGTCTTTTGCTATTTGGTTTAATGATGGCCATATGCAAATGGGGTTTTTACTAAACAACTTAATATATATTTCTGATGATTAATGAAAATAGTGCTGAGTAGACTGCCAACATGGCTGCCATTATCACCATCATGGAGGTTTGTTGGTGTTTGTTCTCCTGAATGGATATGTATATGACATGGGGTTTTCACCAACAGATTTATTATGATATATAGCTGTACCAGTCAGATCACCATTATGGATGTATAATAGTAGCTATTGCAAAAGTTTTGTTTTAGCCGCATCATCTGGATAGATGGTCATGTAGACAGTGTGTTTTCACTGGTGTGAAGTGATTCATCAATATATCAATATTTTTGCCACTACTGTATACATATTTATACAGCTACGGAAGAAATGATATAAAAAAATTCTTTAAATTGAGAATTCATCACTGAGAGCCGTAATGGGCACAAGCACTTTTGAAATGAGTAAAAAAAATTTAAAAATTATTGACTACACCCTCTCCTCTTGTACAATATTAACATAAGGTGACTGAATCATGAGGCACAAAAACTGCCCCTGTGCCTCCCTCCATCCCCTCCCACTGACCATTTAGTAGCCAATTTTACATGAAGTTTTTCAGTTGTTTTGTTTCTGCTTGGATGGAGTTTTGATGGCTATACTTAAGATGTGTCTTGGAGTAAATAAGTTCCATTCAGTTTATATTGTTGATTATTATTTTCCCTAGACTACCGATCAGAATTGACTCTTGCATATTTCATTGTGTAAAATGCCAGAAATGTAAACGTCTGGTCATTCCTTATTTCCTACTAAACTCATTTAATTACTTTTTCATCATCTATTGACTGATGCAGATAGTGAAAACAGGTATTAAGTGACCCTAGTCACTTAAAGAAATAAAATTTTGTTTATAAAAATTTGTTGCCAGCAGCTTTTTTTGTTAGCAAAAAATGGCACCAATTTCAAAATACTTGAACATTTGGTGATAAATGTGAAGACTAGTGGAGGCCATTCATATTCAAGCAAAGACATACAATTTATTACAGGATCTTTTTAAAGCATTTATGCAATGCAAAGCAAAGGAAAGGGCAACTATGACTAGACATGCATCTGATAGAATAGAGTAGCCTGAATTGGAAGAAAAGGTTGAAATAGAATTAACAACCACTAGAAACTAGTCTGCTTTTGTTGGCATATAAACAGATCATATATCTAGTCTGTCTATAATCTGTATTCTGGAAGTGCAACCAATAAGCTGACACCTAATGTGTGTCACAGTACACACAAATCCAATTTTTCAGATGAAAATTGTTGCCAGTGGACCTAGTTTAAATTGCAAGTCAAAAGAAAGTGTAATGCATTGAGTAAAGAAGGGCCCTAAAACATGGCATCATGCTCTTAAAGCCAAACAGCAGAGTTTTTAGTCTGAAGCACCACCTGGTACAAGCCAGTATCAGCTGAGGAGTGTTAAGTGAGTGTTAAGTAAATGTTCTTCAGGGTGTCTTTAATAATTTGGAATCGGAAGACCAGAGGAAAGGTGGAACAGGCTATAGATTCTGTACTTTTCACTAATCAGACTACACTGAACCCATTTAAATTCGTTTGTAACAGTTTATCTTTTCAGTGTGAATTTTTTGTTTTTATTGCTGATGCAGTGAATAGCCACAACAAAATAAAGTACTTAAAGTTTGCGTGAACTTTATTGTTTTCTCACTTTGATAGTCAATATATACCCTTTACATTAAAACAGGTTGAAATATGATTCAATATATCTTGCACTATTATTTTAGCAATTCTAAATTCTAAACATGTTGGTTTTATTATATGAACAGACAAATCTTTTATCATTTTGTTCTGTGGACAAGTTTATTTTGACAAAATTTATGTATGATGGTGTATGTATTTACATCTTGCATTTGACTTTCAAAATAAGTCATCAAACATCTTCAAAGCCTATCAAATGCCAAAGCTATTATCTCTCTGCTCCTGTCTTTTCATTATCTGTGCATTTTGCTCTCCAGCTATCAATTTAAGTCCTTCCTTTTTTCTCATCTCCATTGCTGTCTGCATGTGCTATTAAATATATCATCTTTCATTAGCTTTGTTACTTTTAATGAGCTAAAAAGATAAAAACAAAAAGAAAATAAGCTGTTTACTCCACTACCTTATTTTAGCATGCCCAGATAATCCATGATCCCACTTATTACACTAGTATGTGTCAATGCCATTTTTTTCTTATGCAAAAAAAGTAACCCACATAACACAATTTTAAGAAGACCTCCCATATTTTATTTACCTTATTGGTTAACTTTCCTTATGCTAATATTGTGTTGTATTTTTGTGCAAGCTGAAATCTCCCAGATGCAGGTTAAATTTCTAGTCTGCTTTCCCTGAGGTAAAATGACCTTTGTGAAAATTTGTCCAGCCATTTTAGTTACATATTGATATGGTCTGAAGCAAGTTTATTGATATTCTGTCCATGAATAGAGGATCAAGATCAACTCCATGACAGTTCTGCAGATATCTTGTGAGCATTTTGGCTCATGCATGAGAAAATATTTTTGTTTCCAAATTTGTTTCCTTGGAGTTTCTAGAGAATGTCTTAGGTGGCTTCAATAATCAGATGTTATAAAACAGAAAGAGACTTGTATAAAATTTCTCAAAATGTTTTGGGTTATCTTTTTATGATATTGCCATGGTGGGGAACTTGATAGCAGTAGCACAAGTTGGAGATCTAAAGGTACAATGGTATTGTGATTCTGGAAGAAGTTGTCATTGATAATTTTAGTTGCATATTTCATCTAGTCTTTTTTCTTTCTTCAGATTGCCAAAGATGCCAAGGAATGTGTTCAAGAATGCGTCTCGGAATTCATCAGTTTTATAACAAGCGAGTATCCTTTAATATGTCATAATGTTTGATCGGGTGATTCATAGCTATATTGATGAATGAATAATTTACCTCTTAAAATTTACTTTTAGTCATCAACTGCAATAAATTATTAATTGCTTGTTTGCTTCTTTATTGTTTATGTGTGTGTATATATATATATATATATATATATATATATATATATATATATATATATATATATATATATAATATTATTGAAGAAAGAAAGAAAGATGCATTGTAAAGCAGGAATTTGGAGTTATTTGATTTATTCGGTAAACACACGTTAGGACATTTTTGCATTGTACAATTAGATAAAAGTATCTTCATCCCCAATTATATAAACATTGTTTTATCAGCATATTTACACAATATTGCCTGTTAAATTTAATATACCTCAAGAATATGCTAATTAAAGCCATTCTGATGTTAAATTTGTTCACTTTTGCAACTTACATTTTTTCAGAAGGCTTTTATTTGTAGTTTTTTTTGGGATGAGATGACAAAATGAAATAAATTCTCCAGAATAATAGTGACATCTTGACAGTGTAAAGTAAAATATATTACATAACCATTATTTAGGATTAATTTACTAGATCTCAGTTGTAATTCAAACTGCAAGAATGTGTACTGGCCTGATTGAAACAACACCAAGATCATATATGTCAACGATCCTTGGCAAATTTCGTTTTCAAAAGGCAACATTTTGATTTTGATTGTTCACATTTCACTAGCCATCTTTGTTGTCATAAACAGCTTTACAAATCTCAAATTAAGGTAATTAGTCCTAATTGTAAAAGCAGTTATCTCGTCAAATAAAGCCACATGTTATATGTGTTGGTTGTACAACATCTAGTTCAGGTAATCTAATTTGGTTATGTGTCACCACAGCAAATGTATGCAGAACATGCTCTTGATTGGCAGAGAAAACAGCAATATTATATTTGCTTTGGGCAGTAGACATGGTGAGTTGTGCACGAAGCATAGTTTTACTCATTTGTTCTTGGCTGCAAAAGCCGGGGGGGGGTGACAATGTGCATTTACTCAATTGTCAGGGATTATCTATTTATAAAATAATTTAAGGCAAAAATCAGAATTTTATATATATCTTTAAAATATGTGGAGAAAAAGTAAATATGACATATTTGAATTGTCTAAAAACAGGAGGCTATTGATGTTTAAAACCAAAGAATCCTGTATTGGGAAAGAACAGGTAAATAGCTCTTCATGTGCACTGTGAATTCAAATGTCAGCTCAAGTGGTTGAATGACAGCAGTGTTGTACCTTGTCAGAGAAATATTATATTTTCTTCCGTCCCAAGGTTACAGGTATTGATAATGCAATATTACTAATGTTATCCTTAACACTGAAATAGAGCTAGTGAACGATGTCATCAAGAAAAGCGCAAGACCATCAATGGGGAGGACATTCTTTTTGCCATGTCTACACTAGGCTTTGACAGCTATGTTGAACCACTGAAGTTATATCTCCAAAAATACAGAGAGGTATGACATGCATGATTTGAAAACACATCTTGACAGCTATATTAAGACTGTGCATTTAAGTCTTTTTCAGATGCAATGCCCAATTATGATACATTGCAAGAATATCTTCTACTTTGTACTTCCATCCCTCCCAAAGCAAAAAATCTACATCTATTAGATTGGTTTTAGCAAAAAGATCCTTAACCCTTTCATCACGGCAGACCAGCAGACCACATGCGGTCCAGGGGAAGTAAATCCGTCAACACTGGACCGAGTTTTCGGTCTAGGGCAGTGTTCTTTTTTTAACGTTATAGTACCCACCTAAATATCTTTCGGGGGACCTCTAAAAAATTCCATCTGGTAATGTAGATGTTGGATGATCTCGTGAGTTTAGCTTGTATACAACTAGAAATAACGAACAAAGTAGGAACTTTTAATGTATTTTCCAAATGCTGAAATTTGTATCCAAAATGGCGGCCTTTGAAGGATTTTTTTTAAGGAGAATTTTTGGAGGATTTAAATAATTTTGACCTGATAAATTTGTTTGACAATGAGAGAAGACGTATGGAGAGACAATGGAATGCACTTGTGGGTAACATTGATGACGATGAAGATGACTCTGAAGGTTTTGAACCAGAGGAATTGTACGCTCCACGTGGTTTTTCTTTTGGACGAAGTCCGAAAACCAAAGAGATTTGTTTCAGTTTTCTGACAGAGTTGGGCACACCCGAGAGTTATATGGTTCCAGGAAAGCTTTGTATTATTTTCAAATATTCTATTCAGATGAAGTTTTTGGAAAAATTGTCCATTTAACAAACATAAATGCGACGATCAAACGTGGCAGAGGCGATATAGGTCACTTAGGTGTGTGGACAGATCTCACCTTGGAGATCATTTTGGTTCATTTTATAGAATTTTATATATTATAGACACCATGAAAGAAAGACTTGTGTTGCTACTGTGATTATTCACTAGTACATCTAGGGTCAATTAAACAAGTTTTGAGAACATTTTAAGTTTTCTAAGAGGTAATAAAATAATTACTTGTATTTTACTTGTTGTTACCTGTTTGTACCTGCATTTTAACAGTTGTAATAGATATGCACATTTTATTGAATTAGTCATAAAATTTGATTTTTAACCTTGATTTTGACACCTAATCCAGCCAGATATCTTTAACATTGGCAAAGTTATGTTGTTTCAAAGTCCACAAGTCATTTT
This sequence comes from Potamilus streckersoni, assembly GCA_016746295.1. NCBI lineage: Eukaryota > Metazoa > Mollusca > Bivalvia > Unionida > Unionidae > Potamilus > Potamilus streckersoni. The sequence continues at coordinate 1,627,207 of JAEAOA010002305.1, read as the reverse complement.
GCTTTACACCTCCAAAGTTACTTAGTGTTGAGGACTCTAAGCCTATAAAGTTACTTAGTGATGAAAGGGTTAAATGTCATCTGCTAGCCAAGACTAAGATCAATCAAGAGTGGTTTTGCTTTTGATAAAGGGATTGGTACCAAATTCCATCAGTCATCAATTGCTGCTTTCACTTGTGCCTGTTCAGCATGCTGTCTTGAGAGATCTTGCAGATTCTTTCCATTTTATACCCTTTAACTGGTTTAAGTGATCCTTACATGTTTTCTCCAAACGTGGAAGCATACCCTATATACTTAGAGAAATTAGCATTTTCATCATCAGAGACAAATATTTTGCACTTACCTGTTTTGCTTCATCTTGTCATTCCTAATAGTACATATAACTTATCTCTTGGTTCTTAAGCTTCTTGCAAGTTACAATTTATTCTGGCTTATAAGTCATCTCAACTTTAAGTAAACCTCCCTTCCCTTTAAAAAGCTTCAGAGATCCATTATCTTTTTGACCTTCCTGTATTTTTTTTTTTTTTGCTGTATATTGTAAATCAGATCCATCACGTGGGATGACTTGTCATCAGTGAGTCAGAGTTGCACTTTGGAAAAACAAAGAAGTGAAACTGGATAGATGGAATGATTATACTCTCTATTAGAATGTCGCAAATAAATTGACAACTTAGAAATTTGTTCTAAATATATCTAAATCTGTAATATCCATTTATATGCTAATCCGTGAATTCAGTTATTGGCCACATACTGGTGTAAAAATAATTCAGAATGATCCGATTCACAGTATCATTCCACATGTCTTACTGATAAACAAAGTTAATTCCATTTTTTTTTTTATATTTAAAGTGTCCTGTAAATGTTGCTATCTAATGTTATTTTGTACAAAGTCTTCTAAGAATTCATCTTCATTTATGTGATAAAGGTCTGAAGTCCTCCAGCATTATCTGTTCATTGTAAAGCTTTATGGTCACAGTTTTGTTGTTATGTACATACTGAGCTTGGGGTCTGTAAGTAACTGTTTGATTAGTCTGCAAAATTTGTTAACCCTTTACCTCATAAAGTATATGGCTTTGTACTAGTTCATATACATGTACCAAAGTGCAGTGTACTATAAATGGAACACTAGTAATTTATTTCACTCCATACACATAAGCCTGGCAGTTAACTAGGGAAAGTTGCATTTCAAAAACCTGGTTTTCTGAAATATTTTAGCAAATTTGTATCCCAGAGGATCCCCCAATTTTACATGACAAGTCTATGCTCTTAAAATAAGTAGCAGAAAAGAGTAAAGATAACAAGCCTTGTAAAATTTAACAAATAATTTATTCTCTAGAATACAAAGTGAAAAATTAAGAAAAAAGAACTTAGTTTTATAAATCAGATCTCAAAATAATCCAAGAATTAAAAAATATAAGTCCTAGTAATAAAAAGTCCTGCATGAAACTGAGTTTGAATCCTGATGAAATACAAAGTAGAAGACGTCTATTGTATCCTTCAGAGTGTAGATGTGTCAACAGTTTCTTATTAACCCTTTACCTTATACAAGCGCCTGTTGACGCCTCTACCTGATTTGCATACAAGTGCCTTTTGACGCCTCTGTAAACAGCAGCCATTTTGTGCAGGTTTTTGTATCGTCACCTTTAGGGAAAACCCCATATTAGATAATACATTCATTGGTGTGAATGACCATTGGGTCTGATTATATGGTCACTGTTTAATTTCTTGTCAAAATATTCCATTTAAAGTAAGTCATAACTGTGTGTCTCCAAAATGGTGGTCGCGGATATTGTTCAGTACTTGCTCGAGTTTTCAGTATTAAAATCACAACTATGAGAGCTTCAATAACCTATGTAAAAGCTCTGATACTGATGTAGGAAGCCAATAGGTTTTATAAATTATCAAATTAAGCTGATTTAGTGATGTATTCGCAGACAAAGAACTTGTAAATTTCCAGTATTTGAAATGGCAGCTACAGTTAGTCACACGGCATCACTGACTTGATGATGAATGAGTTCTCTCAAGATTTTAAAGCACAAACAAAATTCTGTGAAAAATAATTATACAGCTATAGCAACTGTATTTTACTCTTAAATCTTTCCATACATAATATATATGTACCAAAAATGTAAAATGGTTAAAATTGCTAATAGACATAACATACACTTCAATGCTTAATAGGCCTATGTGTAGCGTACTGCATTGGGTAACTTTGCTACATGCGTATCGAAAGGCTAAAAAACCATACATACCTCAGACCTGTCAACTCTTACTATTTTGCCGTAAGTCTTACGAAAATTACCCTTAACATATGGACCTAAGCATAAAAGCAAGAATCTATGGAAAAATTATCAATCCGGAAAATTTGTTCATCCGTGTTTCATTTGGATCCAGGTTTCATAATAGAATTAGCGAAATTCTTCAGGGAGCCAGACTATCTTTACAGCAGCACGTCAGTGCTTTAAACTGTTACTATTTGTTGATGCAAAATGTCAGCATGGTCCAGCTGTTGATTATTGAATTTGCTGAAAAATGGCGTCCAGAAAGCGATGCATATTTAAGATGAAAGGGAAAATAAGCCTCTTAAAAAGTGTCAATAATCAACACCTGAGAATAAAAAGGAATATTCAGATTCTTCTGAATAAAAGATGAAACTGACACAATTATGTTTTTGGACATTATGTGCCAATTTGAGTATGACTCGTGGCAGGAGATATGATTTCGTCATGTGCAATGGAAAAATATAAGAATTACGTCTCGTTGAAAGATAGCAACAATCGATTGAGCTGCATAGGGGTTAGAACTTGAGTTTGTGCAAATGTACTAGGTGTAAATAATGTCTACGTATACTTTATGATCTCTTCAGTTGAACATGTCTATTTTCGCTGCATATTTCAAATACCGAACTATTAATTATGTTTTCAAGCTGTACAGTAGCAGTTTATATTTTTTTACACTTTACTGAAAACTGGTCATACTTAAAGAAAAAAAATCAACTGCATTACTGTGACGGACTCATCAGGGTTGGCAGGTCTGACTCTATGAGAGAAAGGGTTAACTATAAGTTAAGGTTAAAGACCATGACATTTATTTGTGCTGCAGTTATTTTGTAAACATTTTAACATAAGCATTGAAGAATTATTTTTTTTCCAGCTTAGATATGTTGGAGTTTCTTAAGAATATCTTAGATGACTTCAATATTCAGAAATTAAAGTGGACAGAAGGATGGAAGAAACAGTCCTGTAGCAAATTTCTGCACATTCTTTTCAGCCTTTATGTAGCAGTATTCCCTTCGAGGAGCTCTTGTTTAATTATGTTAAATTGAGTGAATGCAAGACATAGGCATCACTGTTTAAATGAATATGGAAATTTTGTCATTGTCATTAATCAGACCTGTTTACCCGACCGTATTTGTACGGAATAAAGCCCATCCGTACGGTCATACGGTCATTGAACTAAAAATACGATTTGAGGTTGCATTTATTTATTACTTTTTAAAATTAATTTTTTAAGCCGTTTTTTTTTTTTCCCGTTTCGTTTCGTTGTATCGTCTCTTCGGTCCGCATCCGCGTCCGCATTTTGTGCCACGTCACTTTTTTTGACATTCTCAACATCTGGTTGTTTAAACAAAGGAAAATGCCGCCGACAAGAAAGTTTCAGCACGAAACTGATGATGATAATGGAAAGTCTAACACAGAAAGCAGCATTTTCTACCAGTTTATTCTACTCTGTGGCTATGCCTTAAACCATCGTCAAAAGGAGAACATTTTGTGCATTGCACTGTTTGCAACTTAGACTTTTCCTGTGCACATGGTGGAAGAAATGACTGTTCACGGCATGTGGAATCGGAAAATCATACAAAATTGAAATCATTAGTGAATGGAAATAAAAACATTTTGTCAATGATGAAAGGAAAGGAAGTCAGTGATCAAAACATACTTCAAAAACAAATAACACGTGCTGAGGCGATTCTATGTGAGTTAATCGCAAATATGAATTTGTCATTGAGTACAGCTGACAAGTTAACGGAAGCAATGAAAAATAATTTATTAACCTTATTTCCATTCTAGTAAATTATTTCCATTCTAGTAAATATTGACCAAGATGATACTAGATTTTATCAGATAAATAAGATTGCCTTCACCTATCTAGATAAACTTATTATTTTCTAAGTGGATGGGTGGTAACAATGTCATAATGTTTTATATGAAGTCGTCCTTAACCATTAAAAATAGAGAATTGGCTTTAATTACAATGTTATGGATACGTGTGAAGCTGAGAAAACAGAATTTCTAGAGAAAGTAACGGAGGTAAACAACAATAAATTTGGTTATGTTGTATTTTTTTGTGGTTTTTATCACTATAATATGAACAGGATGTTTAAGTCAGTGGTGTTCAATTTCTGCATATTTGTGTCTTGAAACACAGAATTAACTGAATACCAGCGTCTTTGCAAACTAAGAGTTATTTACACAATATTGTATAGTCATTATGCCGTGTAATACTACATAATGATAATTATAGTATATTGATAGTATTTGTTTGCTGAAAATACTGACTGCGGTCTGAAAATACTGACAGGCATTGCTTAAAATATTGACAGGAAAATTTATGGGTAAACAGGTCTGATTAATGCTAAAGTTTCATATTAAAGCATTTGAAAGCCATATATCTTTCACATGGTGTATTTCATCTGAATCTTGTAGATGATATTGCTAAATGTTTAAATTTTGTGTACCATGATAATCTTGGAGTTGCCAGCATTAGCAGAATAAATGGTCATCATAACACCATTCACATGTCAGGAACTGTGTTTTAGGTTTTGTAAAGGCTTGATGGCTATGAAACTGTCATAAAAAAGGGCCTGGATTTTTGACACATATGCATTATATGATGTCCACTTTTTCATAAAAAGGCCTGGCTGTTCAACACCATGGCATTAAATGAGGTCCACTTTTTCATAGAAAAGGTCCCCAGGCTATTTGATACCATGGTATTAAATGAGGTCCATACTTTGTCATAGAAAGGCATAGGATGTTGGACATCATGGCATGAAATGAGGTCCACTTTTTTATATAAAAAAAGGCCTAGGCTGTTTGACACTACTGCATTAAATGAAGTCCATATTTTGTCAGTAACTCAGAAAGCATTAGGTTTGGTAGATATTTATTTTTTATACTCTGGGTGGGGAGGTGTTCATCATATTACTGAATAAAAAAGTTAGGTTGCTTGTGTTCCCATATCTGAATGTGTGATTTGGAATTTTAATTTAGCTTTAACAATTTTCAGTCATATTGCTATGATGTCTGCAGGGTGGTGGTTTATAGTGATGTCTAGCACTGGGGCATCATGCCAAAGATATTAATATGATGTCCCACATAGTTACATTATCTTAACACCAGGGAAACCAATCCTAACACTAGCCTCATAATGCTGAGCATCTGGTGAGGCAGCTGTTAGTACAATTTTTTATAATTCTTTGGTATGACTCAGCCGGGACTAGAACCCACAACCTCCTGTATCTAAGGCAGATGCTCAATCCAGAAGGTCACCCCACCCCCATATCAGAATGGATTCTTGCCATTGAGACCTGATGCTTAATGAAAAATTGTATCAGCTGCATAAGCATAATAAGAAATAGGTATCACTTGTGTCAGCATTACAGTTTTGTGTTAAATCTTTGCATGTCAGGTACATGGGGGATACATCAGTGAACATGAGAGACCTGGTTCCATGGAATACTTATTTTTTTATTTCCTATTTGCAGGCAATGAAAGGAGATAAAGGGGCAGGTAATAGGCATGAAGAAATGGATGAAATGGGAGATGAAGCTTATGAACTATGTAAGAAATATGTAACAGTACTTGATTGTCTTACTTAAATTGGCCATAGCAAGAACAATTGTTTTTTTAGCTATTGGAAAGGGAAACATTGTGGTAACATTTCTAATGGCAGCATTGACATAGCAGATGTTCTTGATTTGAAAATACAGACCCTTGTCTTTAATATGAAAATAAAAGATAATTGAGATAACATTTAAAAAATGATTAAAGTCATGTTTTCAAGCCACAAAAACAACATTTTGTAAAATATTGATTAAGTGTAGATACTTTTAATAAAACATTTTAAAATATTTTTCCATGTATCAAACATTTGCTAAATTTAACCAGAAACTGTGCCAGTTATTGTATCTAATATTTGTGCCTCCTCCTTTCTTTCTGTCCATCCATCCCACTTGCATTTCAACCAAAATTACCCACTTAATTATTATTGCATTTTCAACCAGATTTGCTATGTAGCTTAATATTGACATGACCTTGGCTGTGGTTAATTTTTAGAATTCAGTATCATTGTTGAACAAAGTTGTAGTCCCTGATAGTCAAATCCACTCACTTTTGTTTCCAAACAGTACCTCTCTTAGTTGTTGCTGAATTTCAATTAAATATGGTCAGCAGGTTAAAATTGATGAGACTTTATCTTAGTTCCATTGTCAACACTGTATCTCGTTTTATGGATCTATAGCCCCAGATTCCCAGACCAATATGCTTTTGTTTCTGCTTGATTTGATATTGATGAGGCCATGACTGACTTTTATCAATTCTCTGCTTTATTTTTTAACAAGTTACTGAAAGGCAGACACACCCACTTGTATTTCTATGCAATAATGCCCTTAATTTGGGCCATACTCAACGAAGTGCATGTCTGTCCAGCAGCAGTCTGGTTTCCATGATATAAATTTCCAGCAAAACAGATGGATTTTTAAAAAATAGTTGTAACTTTGAATTGATGAGATGTAGAAGCAGTTCACTTTTTGGTTTATAAAGTCATGGTTTGAAGTAGTTGTTCATGATTGTCCCACCTCACAGTGTTATTTTACAAAGGATTTTTAATTTCAACCAGCTATGGCTTGCAGATTGTTTATATTAATGAAAAACTGAAAAAGGTTTATTTCTAGCATTCCACTCCTTTACACAAGTTTTGTCTTCTAGATTGCTGGTTCTCTTAATTTTGGGTTCACAATTTAAGGATTTAAGGATTGTTTGATTTTAGCCCAACTTGCATGCAACTTTGTAATACTAGATATGTTAGATTTGATATGGAACAAAGTTCATTGATGGCCCTTTGCTCAGCATCCACCACCCACCCAAGAATGTTCATATGTATGTATATGTACATGATCTTTGAAACAAGATAAATCACACAAACATCAATAAACAATGCTGATCAAGTTGTTAGTACACTGGATCTGTCAACAGTAAATGAAATTATATTTGTTCAAATTCAATCATACCTTTGCAATGATGGCTTTAAAACTGCATTTCTTTCCAGTACAGTCATGTATAGGAATGATGGCCTTATTCAGTGCAGCTTCCAGTCACCTTAACTGTATATTCTTATCTGTCTTATTTACCAAGTCTTGTATGGTAAGACTTTGTCATAAATTGCAAACACTTGGGTTATGTTAATGTATTCAAAAGTAAAGAAAATCCAGCTTTGATTTTCTACAATTGATGAACAGTAAACAAGTATTGGTTGTTGCTTTATGAGTGTACCATTGTCAGTACTCCTATTCTTGTCCAACTAGGTAATTTTTATATATTTCCCCATTAACATAAAAGTATAACATTAATCCAAGAAGAAGAAAAAAATTTGAAAAAAATCGGGTTGGTAGATAGAATTTAAAAAAATGTTTAAATATGAAAAATTATAAAGTATTTTGAGCTGTCAATACTAAAGTCCAAAATGACCCAAAAATATGGAACATACCAGATGTAACAATTTCCAGAAATCATATTTACTCATAAGTTAAGTCTCTGAAAAAAATTATTGATCTGTGGGATTTTAGAAGGGTTGTTAAGTTACAAGAAACAGAAATTTTTTTTTACTTGTTCTTATCTTGCCCAGAGGAAATGCACATTAAATTTCTTGCAGAAGATCTTTTCAGGATTACCATTCAAAAAATGTGGTCAGGTACAGAATGCATTCTTTGTAATGCATGTCATCATGGAAGTAAAATCCTTTTGTTTTGCAGATTGTCTGCATCTTTGTACCCAATTTAACATTTTTGGTGGACATATATGCAAAGCTTTTATAATTTACTGTCAGAGCTATAATTTATGAAAATTTTACTTGTAGCGTCTAGCAAAGATTAAGAACGCCAACATGATTGATGTGAATCTTAAAATACTTATGCTGTAAAATCAGCACTTTGCAATGACTTTACATGCAGCTATCAACAAAGAGTTCAAAAGAACATCATCCTTACATCCCTAAAAACCTGTGTGTAAATAAAGAAATCATTAATTTGAAAACCTATTCCTCAGGAACATTTCATTTAAACTACAAATCATTACATGGGACTAATTGATCACTTCTGTCCCTCTTATTATATACTTTATCTGTTTTTCTTTTCTTTTTTTTAGCACAAGGGTTAACAGCAAATATTTTGTCTGCAGACCAGGGAGCTCAGCAAGGTGTCATCTTTACAAATTTCACAAATCAAGTAAGTCATTCTGTTAATGAATTGAATCAGTTAATCTAATTTTTTCTAAATTGGGGGTTGGATGGGGAGCAAGTAGCAAAGTAACAATGACTTAAAAAAAATATGTATAACTTTGCGTTAGACATGGGTCAATATCATTTTGACATAAGGGAATAGAGTATGTTTTATTACATCAATGAGTGAGCTTGAATCTACTACATCAAGCTGTAAATCAGGGTACAATTTTGACTCCATGTTGTATATTATTAAATAACTTTATGTATGCTCACAGTCCCAAATAGGTGATATATATAAATCTAGATCAGAATTTTTTTTAAATAAAAAAAATCAGAGTATAATTGTTAACCAGTTTTTAAACAAAAAAAAGTCAATGGTAAATTCAATTTTCAGAGTGGTACTTCCATAAAACTTAATATCTTTGTATCACTTACAAAATCTAAGAACTATTTTTTGTTTTAAGTCAAACTGAATTTTCCAGCAAGTAAAACTCTGCAGATCAGATTCTTGCCATGAATTTGTAGACAGTATATTTCTCTTAAATACTTTTTATAGTGTGTCATTGTGGTCATGTAGGTGTATTTACTCAAATATAAATTCTTATTCAAAATTTTATTGCTAAAATTTTTTAACCAAATTCTTTTGAATCCTGATAGCGGACTGCTTTGCACCTTTAGTGTTGTCAGAACCCCAGATAAAATTTCTTAATCACTATGGATTTTTACAGTGATGACCTGATGTTAAACTATGTCAAGAAAATAGGGTGTTGAGTATGTAATAACAAATAACAGAACGTACAAATTTGTTTTCAACATGCTGCTTCCATTTTGACCTTTCAGCAAAGTGACATTCTATCAGTTTCTACTGGATCACATGTTCAGGCTGATTTTGTCCAACAATATCTGCATGATTTAACATTGATTTTGCCATATTTATTTCTCAGAGCCTCTAAAGAGATACAGAGGCACGAGAATCTAAATAAAGTGAATAATTGCATATGTATGATCAAATTCTAACAAGGAACATGCACTGCCGAAGTAGTCTGTTCAGAATGCCTGCATGACCTCTTGATATTTACTATAGACCATAGTTACATGTAATGAGTGTTTCATTAATAAGGTTTTTTATGATTGCTTTCCAAAGTATCAGATCATCATGTTACTTGAGAAAAATTATCAATTCTTTCTATTACAGAGCTATGCTATGTGAAGTATTCTGTAAATGAAAAAGCAGGCTGATTTTTATGGAGACAGAGTCCTACAGTGTTGAAGTAAGGTTGCTGTTACTTGGGTCATAGTAAAATAAATATTGTGTTAGAAGCAGGACTTTATGACAATTGAAGAGACATCAAGATGTCCCTTTGTTACAAGGATTTTTTTTGTTAAATAGATCTGTTATAAATTAGGACAGCTTGCTATGGAGAACTAGCAGTCAGAGAAGCCATTTTGTTTGGGTCATGAACTGTTCCAAGCATCAAGGTCAGTTTTAATGATGTATGATGCAAATGTCCAACACAAAATGTTATTCCATTTACATATTTATTAATAAGAATGACAAGAAGGAGCAAAATAAATGAAACTAAATATCAATTCATATCTTACCACAAGTTTCAATCTGTCAAAATAAAATTAAAAATAGTTTTCATCTGTAAAGATATTAATGCAAATGTGAACTCATGATGATTTTGTAGCATCCTTTTGTGCCCAGTTGTTTATTGATAAAAAGCAAGAACAAGATTTTTTTTATATTCTGGAAGCCTAACAGAAAGTTTTTTTCTTATACTGTGGGATGATGAAAGTCTTTAGTTTTTTTCTGCAAGTAGGAAGTTTGTTTCTCACTGGAAGCATTAGTGTTCTGTATGTATAAATAATGGTCAGTGTAAGGAAACATTTGTACGCCATTCTATGTATTTTTGAAAAGTAGAAATGTTTGTATGAAGTACGAACAGTTTTTGAGCAGTTTACATGATGTTTCATACAGCAGTTAATCTCACTGCATCTTGGCATTTATTAACTTTTGCATAAAATGAGGAATATCTCACTTTAATGTGAACAGAATTAGGAATTACCAATAGGAAAATTAAGGTCAAATAGTTATTCGCATTTTAAAGAACATGTATAATATATATGTATGTTGTATCTTTGATATGCCACAAGATGTATATATTTTTAATTATTAGAAAAATAACACTTGCCATGTAGCTTAGAAATCAAATCAAACCAGCAAATTGATTACTGTCAGTGTCAGCAACGGTAAGACCCCCGTCATCTTACAAACTTGAGCCGTTGGTATCATGTAACACATTGAAAAATCCCTTTAAGATTGTACACACTATTATAACAATTTGGGTTCTTGAGGATACATGATATAGGTTAAAGTTCATGGTTTCATTTGATGTAAATGATATTTTTCTCTCCTAAAATGTATCCTTTATTTTACTTCCCTGATATGAGAGAGAGAACGAGAAAGAGGGAGAGAGGAGAAAGCAAGAGTGAATTTATATGAAATTGTGTATCATACTTAATTCATTTAGAAAATATAGATTATACTGGATTTTATTAATACATATTTTTTTTAATTTTTTTAAGTAAATTAAGTAGAAACTTGTCACTGACAAATTCAATTAACACAAGGTATGTTATTTTTTTAATGTGTGTGTATGTATATATATGTGTGTGTGTGTGTATGTTTGTTTGGCAGATTTGGTAGTATAGGTAAACTGATCTTTTTGGTCTTAATTCAAGTATTTATTATTTCTCTTAGTATTCTGTAAAAATATTTGGGTTTTATTCTAAATTTTAGACAATCAGTGGTATATTTCCTTCCATTCATTGGGAGAGTAGAATCTTCACAAGCATTTGTGAAAAATGAATCTCAATAATATTATATGTGCTCTTGATTTTGAGTTCCTGAAATATGGAATCCATAAATGAACTTTACATCCATTCATGTCAGTAAACATTTTGTTGAGCATGCCAGAAAAGCTTTAGAGAGATTTCTGCATTTTCTTTGAGCACTTAAGTGGCTGGGTTTATCATGCACGTGTGTGTTTCTCATTGTTTGAATTGGTCTATTGTATATAAAGGCACATCCAGATATTCCAAATCATGAAAAGTGAGTCAGGTGTTTGAAAACAGAGCTGAATTTCACTAATAAAACCTAAGTCTCGACTTAATTTTAAGTTTAGAATCCAGCAATCTGATTGGCTGAAATTATGTATTGTGTCTAGACTCTGAGACTTTGTAGTGAAGTTGAGGCAAGGGGTAAAGTGTTAGGTATTGTAAATCCACTTGTATGCTAGGTTTTTTTATTAAATATTTTTTAAAGATGTGAGTTTTTATTGATTATAAACAACTGGTGTTAATAAAAAGTATACTTTTACATTAGCGTTAACTTGTACCTTTTGCCAACCCTACCTTTATTATTACATACTATTACATACCCATCTGACTTTACATGGCTGATTTGGAGTTCAGTACAGATGTTCTGTCACCTAAAATTTAAATATCATACACCCAGCCTGGAACTACATTTATGACTTGAAATATTCAATAAAACACACTTTAAAAATATCTTGTATTCTGTAGTCACAGTGAAGGTGTGAACTATCATCAGTTACTTTAAAAATAAACAAGCTATCTAAATAGATAATGACAATGTAAAATATATTGTTCAGTGGAACATGTCACAAATAAGTTGAAAACTTGAATTTTGTCCTAATTAAATCTTTTAAAAACCATCATTCTTCTTTATCTGATAAATCCATTAATTCAGATGTAGTTTACCTACAGATATAAAATAGTTCTAAGTGAATTGATTTGCAATATCCTATTATATATTAATTATGTGAGAAAGCTATCCAGTTGCTTCTCATGGGTTTGTGGTTCTTTCTGGGGTTTTCTCGAGTTCTTCCTCCTCCATTTACACTGGTTGCCAGGTATAGTCTATCTTGTGCTGGAAAATGGTGTTAAACTCTTCGACAACAACAATTCCATGTGTCTTAAAACTAAAGTATTCCACTTATAAGAAGACTGCTACTCTGCATTAATAAAATTTTCAGTAAAAAAATCTTTGACTTGTGAGTGATTATATGGTAACAGGACTGATGTATTCCTATACTTAATAAATTATTCAAAAACGACTCATTTGTAATTTTAAGAAATGTTATACAAATTGGGTGGTAATGGCATTTTTTGCCACTAGGAATAATGGGAGAGTATTGTAAGTAGTGGGAAGCAGTTCATGTGCATTTCACAATACTAGGCCAAGATATTTCGAGTTGAGGTGGACAACAATATTTTGGAAAATGTTTGTCAATGAGTTCTCACATGAAACTTGCATGCAAAATATTGTCAAATTTGAGAAAAAGAGAGAGCTAATACCTGCTTCTGAAATCTTATATTGAAAGTTTTAAACATCCAGAAAAAGTATAAGAAAATATTTGTGGGGGAAGGTCATATCAAGATTTAAGACCCAGGTAAAATGCCCCACATTTGGAGAAAACTTGACCCAATGTTTAATTCCAATGAGACATTCCACAATACAAATGATTTTAAATATTAAATTTGCCTAAATCCATTTCAGCCACAGCATTTCAGAATTGTTTTGCAGAATTGTATTTTATAAGGAGCCAGGTTACATGGAGGGACTTAAATTTGTTTATTAAAATTACTAAATCAAACTTGTTTAGTTACAAAGGTAGATATTACATTGAGCAATGATTGTTTTGATTGTAATGCAAATTTAAAAAGAATTACATCTAAATACAATACTGTTGATACTTTTTCAGCACCTGGGGCTCATAGAAGGAACTATGTTTACATCGTAATTTCTTGCAACTGTTTAAGAAGAAAATAAAAGTGAAGAAAGGAACAAAATTGCTAAGTATATAAAATATAGGTTTAAATTATAACTTTATGTTCAGTACATAAATAATTTCTTCTGTTAAGTGAAAATATACGTACAATTTCAATGGAATGTAAATTAATGAGCTTTCTGTATAAAGTTCAGAGTATTTAATATTTGGGAAATAGCTTAAAAACAAAATGTATATTCAGTAAGCCACTTACTGGCCTAAAACCATGTGAGAAGTAAGGAAAAAATCCACTTGCATGTGATTGCAAAATACATGCCTTCACATGTCCCTTACAATCAATATTTTATAAAACTCTAGAGTGAAGAGTAAATCCATATCGGAATGTACTGCAAAATATATATTAAAATGGTGGGTTTGTATGCATATATATATATATATATATATATATGGTTGTTTACCACATTTTTAAACAAATGGGAGGCATAGTATCCAAGATTTGATAAAACTGACCACAATATTTCTTTTCACACATTCAGTTTAAAGTCATATTAAGGTACAAAGCTTTGTATTGGTGTCCTGTACTCAAGGTTGACAATTTTTGTTTTCCATTTCATTATGTAGCTTTCAGGCTGTTTTGAGTTTAAAGGTTGTAACTTGATATGCTTATACATAATCACAAGAAAGTGTGTTGCATACTAAATTGGGATCTGTAGGCAAGGTCAAGGTCACAGTTCAATATTGTAAGTTATCACATTTTTCTCTTTCTGTAACTTTAGAACAGTTTGAGATTAACATTAAAGTTGTATCTCCAGATATCAAATCTAGGTGTGTTCTTTGAGGAATAGGGATCTATCTTCTAGATTCAGGTCACAGTTCAAGTTTTAGTTCTACTGGTCATGTACCAAGAGAGCTTATGTGATTGTCCATTGTCTTGCAGTCAGTTTGTACAAGATAGTTATTGCTACTTCTTCAAAACTACTTGGAAAAATCTCATGAAACTTGAAATACACAGTAGCACTCCTGTGGCCTAAGTGGTTAGAGCATCCATCTCAGATACAGTTGGTCAAAACCCCAGCCAAGTTGTGCCACAAACCTAAAATAAATAGTACTATCAGCTCCCTTACTTGGTGCTTGGAATTAGGAGGATAGGGTTTTTTCTCGTGTCAGGATAATGTGACTGGGTGGGACATAATGCTGAATACCTGTGGCATGATATTCCAGTGCAAGACTACACTATGAACTGCCACACTGTAGACATTATAGTGATATGACTAAAACGTATCTAAAGCTCTGTTAAACATCCAAATCACACAGTCTAAATGAAAATTGTGACACTTGGACACCTGATGTGGCTGCTACAAGAGTCATCTTGAAAAACTTGTTTGTACTACTCCACCTAAATGAAGGGTAAAATCAGCATGGGGTTTTCACAAAAAGATTATGCTGTCTAGATTCTGCATGAGATAAATTCACCAATCATGTTACATTAGGAATATTAGGCTGCTACCTCGCGAATTTAGCCGAACCAAAAGTCTAGAAACGTATTTTACTGTCCCTCTTATAAAGGGCAATAACTCCTGTCCAATACCTTCCCTTGCCATCGCCAGGTGTCGGTAGTTTTAAGCTGAGCGATATATTAACTAGGATGCTAGCATGGTGTGGTAGTTGGTTGAGTTTTTAAGTAATGTGATTGGGGAAATATTCTCTGGGAAACATAATTTGCTTTTGCCTTCAAATATGTTCCCCAGTTAAAAATTTGCTTTCTCCTTCGCATATAAATTCCCCCCCTTAGATTATGTTTGGAGAATAGAAAATGGATATGATAGCTGGATTCCCCGGAAGATTTGGGTTGGCCAGAATCTCCCTGGGCAAATCTATCTCTAGAATGAGTAAAGCAGTGACCCAAAATTTGTCCGATCTGTGAGGTGCTTAAGAGTCATCTTGCATTTTTGACCTCATAACTTCATAACTTCTTGTTATTAGGACCATGGGAGGGAAAGCAAATGCCCACAACCCCTTCCAAGATGATCTATGACACTTGAGAGTATTATATTAATATATTATATAATTATTATATTATAATAATATAATTACATTATATTAGTATAATATTATAATGTATTATTATTACATTATATTAATATTGAGGACTTTGTATAGCACCTAATCTTTAGAAGGTCTATGCGCTTTACATTTGACAACACTACATTTAAGGATATGATTACAAAAAAAAAAGCAACCACCACAAAATTGGAAACAAGAAATATGCTGTAAACAAGGTAAGGATACATTATTAGGTCTTAAATCTGTTCTTGCAGTTACAATAGGTGAGTATTAAGAGCGTTCTTGAATAAGATCACCGTGTCTTTGCATCTTAGTGCAACGGGCAATTCGGTGCTGGGCCCTGGTATGCCAAAGAGCGTTGTCCATATGATTTCAACTTCATAGTGGGAATAATGAGAATATGAGTGGCTAAAGAGGAGCGTAAGTATCTTGCAGGTGTGTATACATGGTTGAGGACAGATATTTATGTTGGACTGTAGCCTATCAGTGAAACGTAGCACAGAGAGAAAATTTTGTGTTTAATTCTGGATCATATGGATAGCCAGTGTAGGGGAGAGACGAGGTCTGATCGTGGTACTCTACAGATGATGTGAGTGGCTTTGTTTTGAAGTTTCTGAAGTAGATATTGAGACAGACCAGACAGAATGGAGTTACAATAGGCCAGTCTTGAAAGTACTAAGGAACACACAAGTGTTTTAGTGGCATCAACTGAAACATTCTTCCGAATGGAGCTGATGCGTCTCAGCTCAAGATATGCAGCCTTGCATATGTTCATGACATGTTGATGCAATGAGAGAGTACTGTCAAGAGTAACACCAAGGTTTTGTACTGTGTGAATTTAATGTTGGTGTCACTGATATCTATTGTCTGAGGTAAAGGATGTGAATGAAAAAGTCTGTTCTGTAATCAGGATGGCTTTAGTTTTATAATCATTCATCTGCAGCTTGTTACATGTCATCCATGATTTCACATCGGAAATGCACATCTCTACACCTTGGATGGTAGCTTCGACTTCAGCTGGATGGCTAGATTTATATATTTGGGTGTCATCAGCATACAATTGTTGAGACATTGGATGATGATCTATGACACTTGAGAGTGGCTGAGTGTATAGAATGAAGACAACGGGTCCAAGAACAGACCCCTGTGGAACACCACAGCATAGATCAACTGGAGTGCAGTTGGTTTATCAATCTGTCAAACTTTCATCCAAGGCGATTGATTAAATTTTAGGACACAATAAACTTTTCTCAGCACAAGATCAGCATTGACTTCTTTTAAAACTTTGTAATGCAAAACAATTTTGTTTATTAAGTTAATTTGGTGTTTTTTTACCATAGAATTTTGTCTTGGTGATGCTATTGCTTGTTGTTCATATAATTATAAGTTATTACAATCAAGATAAATGACATACTTCAAAGGAAGCTTAGGATCGTACTCTTTCAAGTATTTGTTGTTTTTGCTTCAGCATATTTCTTTGTGATTACGCTAATACCGCCTCGTATACCTTTTTCGATAAAATTGAACATATCAACGTCAGTCAGTAATTCTAACCTTACCTTACTAAACTTTAACAATGCGTCCCACGACGACCCGGGAGAAGAATAATAACAACAAGGATCTAGTCCATAATTGTCATAACTCACTTCTCGAAACCTTTCGAATACGTCCACCAATAATAAAACATGTTTTTAGGTATAAATCGTTATAATCACCAAACGTTTTGCAGTTAAATTTATCCCAAATATCGTATGCATATTTGTACTTGTCGGTTATAATTTCATTTTTAAGTTGTAAATAAAATTTGTCCTTGTCAGGTAGCGAAGTTTCATTAAATTTACTCCAATTATCTATATACTCGTACGGAAATACTCCTTTTTTAGTCAGTAAATTATATTTATCTCCAAAACAGTCTCGTAGGTTATCAAACTTACTACAACCTTTTATAAGCTCATCTAACGATGCTGCCATAAACTGTAAGCTGTCAATAAAACGCGACTTACCTAATGTAACTGACATACTTTTAAAAATTATTTGGAATGCATTTGATAACGTTATCAAGTTTTCAACGAGATTTGACGTCATGATCACCAAAAGCTTCTACGATGATGTTGCTATTATATCCTCGAAAGTGGTGAAGAACAACCGGAATAAAATCTGGAGCATGAAATTTCAAATTACACTGATCATGAGCCGCTCCACGTTACTGTCCAGCATGACTTTCACCGTAGATTTATTTGAAGTCACTGGAGATATCATCAAAGAAACAGAACGGCGTTTTGCCTCAGCTGCTGATAATTCTTCAACTTCACCAGATGTTAGGTATATTTCTCAAGTTGTGTATTTGGTTTTCACAATGTTATATTAAGGTCGTTAGATTAAACATTCATTTGGTCGCATCGATGGTCAGGAATCTATCACTGATCACTAGTGCATATACTGTTCGGCTGGCAGAACTCCCACTGTCCATGTGACTTCAATGTCTGCAGTTGATCCGATAACTCGTTCCGAATGCTTTGATATATCAAATTAAAAGATAGGGTATAGCGTTTGAAACTCTTCTATTGATATTTGGGTTACACTGTCCGCGACCTGATATTTTTTCATTGCTTCCATAAAATACATGTACTGTCGAGATATGTTTTTTTTTTTTTGTTTCATCGTCAGCAAAATTGCATTCGATGGCACATTCGCGATATTGCTTAGAATTAACTGTAGCAGATATTCGTCTGACATCAGGGTTATCGAATATGGAGTTGTTCATTTCCTAAGTGTTACGAGGTGTCTGCCGTTGAAATACGACGAACAAGTGTCGCGGTATTTACGCCACGTGTACTCAATCGTGTTGGGAATGGCTGTTTTATAAATCCTGCTCAGTTCAAAGTGTATCCTTTTTGTAAAGGTGGCTATTAAAGATTCGAGCTCCATCGTTTTAGCTACGGAGGAGACTACCCGAGGCATCCACAGTGCTAAACTTGTAATAGCAAACTGACCTTCGGCTACCCCATCGGCATGCATTATACAATCGTTTTGATCAGCTCGATCTAAAATAAGTATGTTTAATCCTCGAAATACTTTGTTATGATCATGGGAAACTCCAAAGATTTTGCTTAACGGCATCATCTTCGTTATTTGGCAAGACTTTGCGGCAAATGTTTTTCGTTTGGCAAATCCCTAGTTATATTGCTGTCGTTTTATTCTTGTAACTGCTAATCTTATTGCGTTTCCAATATCACCAGCCGCATCATTAACAGGATTGGCGATTAGATTATTGTTATCTGGAGCAGGATTACCAGCACCGGTACGAAACGCGCTCGACACAGCCGTCCCAAATGAGGTATCTTTGAACCATATCATGTTCGTGGCCACTGATCTAGACTAATCATCGCTAAACGAAACGATGTTTAGTATTGTACTCGCTATGGGTAAGTGCATTGAAATATCTTCTACGGTTTGATTGGCTAGTTGGTATCTTGCACTTTTAAATAAACTCCAACCGTTATTGACAAGAGCAATTTATGTGCCAGCTGCAATATCGCCGCTTATTGCAGTTAGTATTTGACCACGCACTTCCAACGTTGCCTTATGCGGAAGTAGAAACACGTCCTCATCTTTTGTGTTAAAAGTTCTAACTCCGGTATTATTTGGCTCGTTTAAGTTTTCATCCATATACTCGACGTATTCGAATTATGTTACATCATCGTCAGTATCATATTCTTCGGCATGATCGAGATATTTTTAGCTGACATTTATTTTATAATCGCTACACAAAATTAAAAGGCAGCAGTGGTCATCGACTTTGTTTTCTTTACTAGTTTATGTACTATTTCTTCGCCACGTGGTGATAATAATTTGTTTGTTGTAGCTATCATATCTCGTTTTGTTTCTTCTGTTGGCTTAATATTTGATATTGCTCGTTTTATTTCTGACGTGTAAGGTCCTCTAATCTTATCAGCAATCTTTTGTTCTACTGCAGTGCCTCTTGAAGATGCTGCCTTCGTCGCGAAAGCTTTACTTGCGTCGAGTGCAATGGGCTTAACTTTACACGCAATTCCTGGAATATTCTCTGAAATTGTTGTAAATATATTTCAAAAAATTCACCTACGATTTTTCTTCGATAAACTTTTCTTCGTTTCATCTATGAAATATATGCTCACAAAATTGATCGCGGATGTAAATAATACATAACAATTTTGTTGTTCAAATCTATCTATCTAACCGACTGTTCTGTGAGTTGCATTGTGATGCTTGTGATTTGATTTTCGAATTTAATCGGATAATATATAATCTGACGTGGATTAATCTGCATGATCGATCCTGGTGGAACTTCTGACGAGAAACTGTAGATTGCTTGTCCTCTGCTGCCTTTGGCTGAGTAAGATCCAGACGCAATAGAGCAATTTACAAGTATTGTATTTACTTCTGTTATATTTACTGGCAAGACACCGTCATATGTAATAGCTTGATTACATATGTAATAGCTTGATCAAGAACACTATAAACTTTACCTGTAAATCCTACCAGCTGTGCAATACTTCTTTCTCTTGGTTCAAAATGGATTAGCATATTTCTCAGTGTTATCATAGCTCGCAACGTATTATAATTCGCTGCCGACTCTAAATTATGAGCCACACCGCCAGCTTTTGTTATGAGCTCTCTGATTGTCTTGTTTATATCATCAGTGACATTATAAGCTCATTGTGGAGTTTTTAATCGTTTTTTGTTATAGATGTTGGAGACTGTAACTGAAGTAAATGAAATTTCGTCATTAACGTCAGTTTTCACGTTAGCCATAGCATTCCAATAGGTACAAGAAATTAATCCAATCTCGTACCGTTTTTAAGGATCAAGTTGTATTGACGGATTATAAGGCACATAAAAGTTTGCGCTGTTTCCTGTTGTCTGCGACGAATCAAGCAATAATGTTGTTGACATTATATTAATATTTTAGATAAGATCGCGGTGTAAAATTTCGTACTTGAACGATGTTAATAATCCGCTTGATCTGAAATTATATAATATATCAATAATTTCGTTATCGATCTCTACATTTTCGTTACCAATTTCTTCGGATGATATCAGCAACATTGGTCGATCGATTAGTTCTGCGTTTGATGAAAAAATTTTGGCTCCAGATCCAGTGGTGTCCTCTGGTAATTTTCTGTCCCGTTTTCTATCATACTGATTAAATAGACTTTTGAAATCCCATTTTTTATCATAAGCTTTTAGTCTATTTCGATATTGATCTGTTGTTTCAAGAAATTTATTAGCAATGATCCCATCTCTAATATAATTGAGTAGTACTGGAAGACCTTTTATATCTTCTGTGTTAATTCTTTCATCAGCAGAGTAACCATCTTCTGTAATTCTTTCTAGTTTTTCGGTCAAATTATTTCTTATGACTATGTTCGGATATTGTCAATATCAGTTATGTTTTTTTAATAAAATTCTTATATTCATCATTATTTAATGTTATTCTAGCTTGTTTTCTAACATGTATTATCTGTTTTTCGATAGGCATTATAATTTTAGCCATCATATTTGTTTCTCAACCAATTATTCTGTTTTGCTCTGACAATTTTTCTATCATTGTTTCTAACTCGATTGGATTAACCGTCAATTTTGTTATTGCATGTTGAAGTGCAAGATGATTGTTCATTAGCTTGTCACACTCAGTTTGTCGTGCAGCAGAATCAGCAATGTGTATTACAAGTTAGTTCACAAATTTTACAGTTTCTTCTTTCGATCTTTCTCCAAGCAAATCTAACAAACCTTTCTCTTTTATTTTTGTTAGTTCTTCTGGAGACAATGTTGATATTTCTGGTTGCTTGCCAAGTACTGCCTCATTAACAGTTTTGTAAAGTTTAGCAGTTTTCTTCTTCTGTTTGAACTTGTCCACGTCGAGCTTCTTCCACTTTTTTCTTAAAAGCCGCTCGAGTTTCGATACTTTTTTTTAGCAATTCGATTTTTTTGTTGATGCTTGTCCATTATTTTATATGCACTTTACAAAATTAGATCATAGAAACGTGTCAATGCAGCAACGAAACATTTTAGCTGGATCACGCGCCAGCTTGTCAAATAAATAGAAATTATGACAGTCTTTGGTTGCTTGATGATATAATTCGATAAACTTGTTTTTCTGACATCTTCGCATTGTTCGTTTGCAATATTTCTCACATCCACATTGTCCAGTCCGGGAAATAATATTAAACAACCCGTATTTTTGCCTGATAAACCTATCAACATTATAAAACCCTTGAGTGAGATAACAGAATTACATCTTTTATTACGTGATAATGAAAAATAAGATCAAATCTTGTTCATCTCTTCATTATTTAGTGGAATATCATCGAAAACAATTATTTTATGCTTGGACGAATCACGCTCGTTCACTGGAAAACGTTCTTCTGGTTGTCGTATCAAAAATATATCTTCTCCAGTGCCAAGTTCATTACAAAGTTTATCGTTAGTAATTCGTATTTGAGTTGTTGAGGATTGTGTAAATATATACCTTATCATAATTGAAGTTTTTGTTGAGCAAAATATTTAATGACAAATTTGTTTTACCTGATCCAGTTCGCCCAACAATAAAATAATGACAGTCTGGAAATTCATTGTTATGTATATGTTTCAGCTCAGAAATGAAATCAATAATTTATTAAATATCACAAGTGTGGATATAATGTATGCATTTCTCAAAATTTACAATAAGGGCATCAGTAATCTTAGAACACCAGAGTCTGATTTTGATGCTGCAACGAAGAAATATGTCGAAGATAAGAAGTTCTAATAAATAATGAAATTACCACACTCAAAACTGATTTTACCAACAACATAGGCACGTTTTTAAATTTTCGCAAAACATAAACAGAACCAATAACGAATTTTTTTGGAAGTCCACCAACTGTTGATATTACACTCGCTAATATTAGCATAAAACTCTACGATATTGTTGAAAAATTAGTCTGATTAATATTCCTCACAAGCAGATTAAAAATATTGTAACTACAAAATAACTCTAACACACTGCAGAGGTTACCCGTGTGTATATATTGTCTGTGTTTAGTGATGCAAAATTTAGTATATTTACCACATATCTATGGTGTCATTCAACTGATGATTTCTCTGGAGTTGTATCGATATCATTAAATAAAAATGTCGAAGAAAAATTTATAATTGAACCAGCTGCTAAAAAAAATAACCACAGCGTCTTATTGGTGGTGTCTGGAATTCATAGCTGAAACACCGCAATTAACTATTTAATCAAACCTTTGGACTATGTAATTAAATATTATAATGAAAATAAAAATACAATTGCTTTTCAAAAGATATTCAAGAACAAGATGTGGACGCAATAAAACAATACTATAAATATTGTCACCAATAAAAACTTTGGTGCTTGAAAAAATGTTACAAATACTATAACAAAATAGTTCGAGTAATATCATATCTACCATTTTTAATGACCAGCTCTTGTATAATTTCAAACAACACTTGGGTTTGTGAAAGAAATAATTTGGTGTGGGATTTTTAGGGTCTCTGAGAGTAATTTGTATTATGAGAGCGGGGTGGGTTTCCTTTACTACTCCAGCTTTAAAAAAAAATATTTTTGCTAGAGACTTGGAAATAAATTCTCAAAATAAAATACCTACATTGATGGTTATGCCCTATCTTGACTTGATATTCGTATTTGTTTTTGGCAAAATATATCCTTGAGTCTGTATTTAGCAAAAGCATTGCTTGATAGAGAATGTAATAATTTATGTAGTATATTTCGCACAATAAGTCACTTACCGTCCCACTCCGTGTCGGCAACCTACCCTCCCCAACTCCATGTGGGTTTTGGAATTACATGTAGTAATATGTATAATTACTAATGATTCACCAATGTTGCTATTCATATTATTGTTATTAATACAGTGACCATTACTAGCAAATTATCTCCTAACGATACTTAATAAATATTGTACGTTGGATTTTAGGCTTAACATATCTCATGTTTCTGTATTTAGTATTCGTTTAGTGAAATATAAATAAAGTTACTTTTCTTCTTTTAAGAAAAATTAATAAGTTTTTTTTTTGGATAACAGCGAGGCTGACATAACTCTTTCTATTATATATCATCAGTTCTTTTTCACCATAAACTGTTGGATAGTAGATAATTGGGTGCTGGATAGTATATAACCCCTAGTATTAAATTTCTATGAGAGGCTATAGTGCCATTTTTAAGCAAAATATTAGCATCAATGATAAAGTCCCGTTAAGGGCCAGAATAACATTCCCCTGTTAAATTTATGTTCTGGTCCAGAGTATCATTTTGTTGGTCTTGTGTGTCATTCCCTTGTTAAATCTCAGTTTATGTATGGAATGACATATCTATGTTAATTTTCCCTTGTGCCCTAGACAGGCCTACACGTTTTAAACCTAGGATATTTGAGGATAGAATTTACCCTTGTCCCTATAAATCCTCAAAATGGCGACTTAATGTTAGATTCCCCTGAAACGCTAGAGCAGCACCTTTTATATTGGCAGCTTAAAGTTAATTCCTTTTGGCCCACTCTACTTCTATCGGAGTAATTCTGGACATCTTTATTTACCGTGAATACCTCAATGTCGAAAAATCTTTCAGCATTGCATTATTAACTGTCATGTGCTAAGTTTACAATACAAAAATGCAAAACACCTTTAAGAAAGAGAATGATTCAATCGTTCGATCAAAACATCTTATTAATTAAGTCTACGTGATCTTCAGGTAAACTTGTTGCATCAGATTAGACTCTAATTTTAGACAAATCGTTCCAAAAACCAAGTAGGTTCAATCGCATTTAAAGGAAAAGCGGTCTAAAACAAAGAGTGCTAGGACCAACGTCAATTTCTTTTTTCTCTCTTAAAAAGAAAATCCAGACTTGCAATATAAGAACTACGTCGCATGCTTTACAATGAAAATATGGTGGCACATGTGTAGCCTTTGTTTGTACCGGTATCAGGTAACCTATCGGGTCTTAAGTCTTTTTCTAGATAACCTGTTTACCTGATATCACTTATGTGATTTAGAATATTTCCACCGTGAAATCCGGTAGGTAACCTTTTGCAAGGATAGATTTATATTTGAAATCCTAAACGTATCATCTATTATATTTTAGAAAATCAATTCTATCAGTTGTCAGATAACAAAACAAGCTAATCCAGACCATAGATCTTGTGCCCTATCTATCGACAAGTAATACATGTTATATCCCGCAATCAGCTTAAGAAAGTCAGGTACCCATTGTCGAGTAACATTTTGGGTGGGTGTTACACTTCCTAGGCTTTTGAATTCTATTAAACCTACGCAAGGGACATGTCTTCTTGTCAAAATATTCTGTTTTCTCTAATTCTATCAACTCCTTGCGTCGGAATTCTAATTTTCTTCCTCTTCATCAAACTGTAAATTTTCTAAGTTTCTTCCTTTAAAGATACTTTACAATCTATTGTATATATTAGTCTTTTTCAACTTCAGTTTCCCACTCCATACATATTTCGGGAACACATTTATCTCAGTCAAAATGTATTTACATCCGTTATAATTTGATGCTTTACTGCCATTGAGAACAATTTTATGGTAACAAATTTTTAAATTAATTTTGTTTCGCTTGCTTTTGTCTCCATTGCTTATGTAATATATAAGTAGACTGTTGAGTCTACCATTCTTTCAATTTACTGAACTGTGTCATCTTGTCTTGTTTGATTGACCGCCAGAGATTTAACACATCCCCAGGACTTTCGGTATCACGGCACAAATATCTTAAATACCCTTTTTTAGTTGTTTGAATTTAATGCTGCATTTGAATTGATTTTATTCATTTATAATTCATAAGTGTTTGGACAATATATATACATAATATATAACTTAAGTGGTTAAACAACAATGTCGGTATATGATAGTAATGCTTATTTATTTCCATGCTTGGAGGGCGTTAATGTATGATCTACGATATCTATTAAATCTGATTTAATAGATATATACAGCCAGCCAGCCAGCCACATACATACATACATACATACATACATACATACATACATACATACATACATACATACATACATACATACATACATACATACATACATACATACATACATACAAGCACCAGCATGAACAAATACCTGCATGTAACATACTTTTTAATATCATGTACACAAGATCATAACTGTACATTAATTATATTACATATTGGCATTGGCCTGTACACAAAACACAGTTGATAGCGACAGTGATATATATATATATATATATATATATATATATACAAATATATATATATATATATATATATATATATATATATATATATATATATATATATATATATACAGAAATATATATATATATATATATATATATATATATATATATATATATTTATATATATATATATATATATATATATATATATATATGGCCTTGCACATAAGTTTGAGGGGCCCTGAGTGGCCGAGTGGTCTAAAGCGCTGTCCGTTACGGATCACTGCCATCTCACCTCTGTCTGCGTGGGTTCGAGTCTAGGATTCGGCGAAGGTGGATATGTGAGAAAGCTTGCCTGTAGCTTCTCGTGGGTCCGTGGTTCTTTCCGGTGATTTCTCGGTTTCTTCCCAAACCATTAATACTGGCCGCCATGAATAGTCTATCGTGTGCTGAAAAATGGCGTTAAGCCCAACAACAACATAAGTTTGATGAAATTGTTAACATTAGGATAAACGCGGTAGCTCAGTTTGTATTCCATACGCGACTGGCCATTCCAGGTCGGGTGCCTCGGATCGTTTGCAAATGCATGTTACTCCAATTTCCGAGGCATACTTTGTCTAATATGTTAAAACATCGTTAAACCAACCACCCTACCTACCTACCAACCTACCTACCTATTGTGTTAGTGAAGCTTTCAAGAAAATGTTTTACATCAAGTTTGAAAGCTCCAGAGGCCTAGTGGTTAGAGCGTCCGCCGCGAATGCCCCAGCCTATCCACACTAAAGACTTATAAAAATGGTACTAACAGCTGCCTTGTATGGCGCTCAGCATTTAGAGGTTAGTGTTAGGACTGGGATGTCTAGTGTCAGAATAATGTGATTGGGCGGAACATCATGTTACATGTCTGCGGCATCATACCGGAGTGCTAGACATCACTATAAACTGCCACACTGCAGACATCGTAGTGATATGACTGAAAAATCATTAAAGCTACGTAAAAAGTCCAAATCACACACACACACACACACACACACACACACACACACACTCACACACACACACACACACACATACATCGAGTTTTCAGTTTTCACATTCAATTAGATAGATAATGGTGTTTTGCTGTCTCAACAAAAACGAATCACTCTTTTGTTAAAATCCAAACATACGCCTTTTTTACTTGGAGATTTGTTGACCTGCCGTTCTGATGCATGACGTTTTTGTCAGTACAAACACACCTGTGTATAGTTTGCAAGCCTTATTGATATTCAGTACCATACCAGAGGGTTCATATACCTGGGCATGGTGCTTTATGTATAATCCGGTTCATTTAGATCATGTACGTATTTATTGAACAGGCGTAGAAAGGCATGTGTTGGTATATTAAGTTTGGTATTCGACCGATCTCGATAGACAATTACCGATTACTTAGCGGGTAAGTTACTTGAGACATATATTTTGATCAGTAGAGATGTTTATGGAATAATAGAGTGGCTATGTTATGACGATTTTAATTATTTCTAGGTGTTATGTATTTTTAATGGACCTCGTGACGGAACATCGAAAACCGATTTTGATATTTGAGTCTACGGTAAATATCTGTTTTGAGAGTTAGTGACCTTGAGATCGATAATATAAAAGCGCCGTAGCGGACAAAAGCTTTTCCAGTGAAAATGTTGCAATTGAAATGTCGTATGTCGAGAAATTCAATATCACGTGTTGGATCAAATTCGATGTCATTAAAGTTCTATGTTCTAGATCGAGATTTTAGATTTTAAGTGTTGAATTATACAATGGTGATTTTAAGTTCTGTTTCGTATGTCGACGTTTTAAGTTACACAGCGGTGGTTGAAAGTTCAATATCATATATCGTGAATCTCAAATTCGCACGTTGTATGTAACTGTTTGTGATGAAAGTTTCATTTCATATGGCGAGTATTTAGATTTAATCTGTTGAATTTCATATCAACGAGAAGCAGCCTCCTTGTTTACAAAAAACGCTGTCCGTTCATGAGAGCGACATTTAGCGAAGAAGTTAATAGTAATTCTAGACTAGTCCGAGTTTCCTCTGACCCTTGACACCCAATCTTTTTGAGATTTGGATTCTTATGTTGGGGTGTAGGGTCAAAGTCCATTCCCAATCAAAACCTTGGAATTTGCCGACACCATTTGGCCTCGCAATCTATACTATAACTCAATTATTTTAATTTCTTTATTCAGATTGATAGCATCGTGTTATCTCTTGCCATGCTGTCATTACTATTAATTATCCTTTTTCCCCATTCTGCTTTTAGATTTTACCAGTCAACATTGTGATAACGCACGGAGAACTAATACTGTATCCATGGCTTTTCAATTGTATCCTCCGAAGAAATTCCGGCCTGTTTCTCGGCACTGGCAGAATGAGAAATCAAAGGCTCTAAATCTAAATGTGCATGGTTATCTAAGATATGGAAGAGAAAAGCTTTTCACTCAAACCTCGCCGCCAAAACTAACAGCAACTGTAGAAGCAGACGGCAACTGTTTCTTCCGTGCCCTTAGTTATGTCATTACCGGTGCTGAGGAGCACCATATGAATATCAGAGAAGCCATTACGAAGTGTGTTGAAAACAATTCAGAAATGTTCCGGACATTACTTCAAAGCCGAGGAGGCATGAAGAACTATGCATGTAGCATGCGTCAGCCACGAGAATGGGCAACGGACACTGAAATTTTCGCGGCAGCTACGCTTTTGAAAACTGTGATTGAGGTATGTACTCCATGTAGGACAAAAAAGGGGTTAGAATACCATTGGCAGACATTTACGCCCCTGGATAAACCCGAACTTAGGGGACCTTCAATATACATCTCTAACAGGGACAGTCACTTTGAGCCTGTTTTGGATGTAGAAGAAAGGCAGCACCGTACTGACTGAAGCAAATATGGCATGACGTTCACGTATGTCTTTGTTCATTTGTGGAAATGTAAGAGGGGGATATCTTCGATGTTTCGATGGAGTGTTTTCAGTAAATTTGTAGTTCATTCTCTGTCTGACTATTGGTGTGGATCATGATATACATACTTTCACTTCATTAGAAAGAAACTCTGAGGCATGCATCTACTTTATTGTGTTTGAATGACTGTTAAAGGTCTTAATATTCCATGCCGAGAAGACTGTATAGAGTTTGGTGCATCAGTACAGCTGCTTCACTAGATGACTTTAGAATCAGAAGACTCTTCCTTGGCGTGTTATTTGAATCAAGCTATTTATGGTGTGCCACATTAACATGGACGATAATTTTATTATATACTTGTATAATACCGATTGAAGCAATATTTTGCATGAATTGTTTTCTTTAATGAATATAGTTTCTCGTCATATTTCTTGCAGTCTTTACCGAGGCTTGACGCATATTTCAATTGACCTTGGCCTAAAAGCAAGTGAGAAACAAGAAATGATTACAATAGAACGATGTCATATTCTGCTGCTTAGAATAAAGTCTGCTGTAAAAGATAGCCGTCTGACGATGTTTCATTTAAAGCTAATATTTGTTTTAGCTTTTTAACAAGAGTTATACATTTTTGGCTGACCGTGGGATTCCATTCAAATTTCGAGCTACCAGTAGGAACATACTATGCAGTTAGTCATAGTCATGTATTATACACACGAAGTCAAATGAACGGATCAACAATAAAGAGTTCAGTATAATTGTAAGTATCCATGTGCACAGCCAAACTTTCTCCTTGGAAGCACATGACTTGCTCTCAGTGAGATATGAAGCACATGTTTTTGCACTTACCTATAAAACATTTGTAAATGTACCTAGGAGGAGAGAGAGAGAGAGAGAGAGAGAGAGAGAGAGAGAGAGAGAGAGAGAGAGAGAGAGAGAGAGAGAGAGAGAGAGAGAGAGAGAGAGAGAGAGAGAGAGAGAGAGAGATTTCAACAGTTTACTGCATAGTGCATTGCTAAATATCCATAGTTTTAAACATAACCCTATGCAACTACCGTATCTATCAAATGACGTCTCCAATTTAAAATAGTAAATGTTAGACGAGCATATTAGTACCATCTGAAATTTAGTAATAAGGACCTTAAATTTTTACATATTTTGTTAATTATTTACTAAAGTTTCCTACATGTATTATGATTGCTCTAGATCAATGTAATTCTTAGTATCGATATTATTTCCTGTTGATTAATTTGGTTTCACGTAGACTAATTTCATTAACTTCAAAACTCAGACACTGGTTCCTTCAATAAATTCTCGAACAAGGATAAGGCTATATGCCCCTCCCCCACCCTCAGACGTATACAAAATGCATGAGTACATGAAGAAGGGGGGATTTAAATTATGATTGCTAAATCAGTTCTTTAAAGTTACTTTTTTCTTTGATACATTTATTTTCTTATGTATATTTAATTTGTATTATTTGTTGACTTTTTATAATGATAAGTTATATACATTTGTATATTGTACTTGATCTTATCTAAAATCAAGTTCTTAGTGTACCTGACCAGTTACATTTATTTTGTAAACAACAGAATGCATATTTAAAACTTTTATCTGAGTTTGGATTAGATATTCATATCATTAATAATGGTAAACATGTTTGTAGTCTTGATTCTGACCATAAAAGCTTCAAGAATGGAAGTTTTCATTAAGTGAAAGAGTATTTCCAGAAAAAGGTAATTTGGACCCAGGTCAAGTAGAGAGCTATGTAGTCTTGTTTATCTAACTATTTCTCACTTTGCCTTATCATCCAGACGCATAATCAGTCTTATTTTTGTGTTCAGTTTCTCATTTATTTATTCAAATTATTATTCACTGTAAATACAAAGTTCTCGTCAATAAAATTCGTGGACAGAAACATTAATTGGGATTTAAAGTGAATTCAACAAGAACATTTTTGGATTATATTGTTCTGGATACATCAAAAGACTCTTAGCATTTCCCCACAATCCATTTCACTGACACGTTATTACCTTCGAGACTACATGTACATCAACACATTCAGTTTGAGAATTATTTTGGAAAATCACTGGAATTCTATTGGAACTTTATACATTTGCACTTGTCGAAGACCTTTTAGGACAACATGGGATTTAATTCACAGTACTGAAAGTTTTAAGCTTCGCTTTGTATTGTAGGCAAATCAATTATTTGTTGAATTTTACAAAACTTGATGGAGTTTGCTCATTTCTTTTCCTAATGCTAAGACCAGTCGTAACAGTGTATAAAATGAACATTCATATTTGACATCATATGAAAAGAATGAAAAACAGACAATGAAAAAGAATCTTATAATCCGTTATATGATTAAGACATTCGAACAGTTTGTCTTAAAATACATAACGTTATCTCCGGTGGCCTAGCGGTTAGAGCGTCCACCTGGGATGAGGGAGGTCGCGGGTTATAACAAGTCATACCAAAGACATAAAAATAATACTAACATCTGCCTCGATAGGCGCTCAGCATTTAGAAGTTAGTGTTACAATTGGTTGGTCTGATGTCAGGATAATTTGGATGGGTCGGATATCATGCTAAATGTCTGTGGCAGTATGCCCATCATTATAAACTGCCACACTACAGACATCCTAGTGATATGACTGAAAAATTGTTAAAGCTACGTTAAAAATCCAAATCACATGACATCACATAATGTAAAAATTAGTTTCCCGACCTTCAGTGCAAATATAAAATGGAGATTCAATTATACTGCAGTTTTCTTTATTAATCTTGTATGAAAACCATAATTTTTTGAAGCGCCATATGTTTACAAGAGCGGTGATTTGTTCTGTTTATAATCTACGTCTTTTATATTGGGGTTTAATTTGACAAGTCTTTGCATTTTTAGCCAGGCTGTTTCAAAGAAACACACATCCAAATTATTATTGATTGCTTAGTTTATAACTTGCATCGTCACCAACGGAGGAAGATAGTCAGGTAATCTGTACATTGCCAAGACATTATTTTATAAAAGAATTTACTTATAAAAACGTCTTCATTCCGAAAGTTTTGACATTTATGTATTATTTTAGGAATTTTTAATTTTGATATTTCTTGTGAATTTCTTCTGGCTGTCTCAAGTTGGAATTTTTCAAGCCTATTAGATAGAATCCGTTGTTGGGTAATCATCCCAAACATCAGCGTATTCAACCGTATCCCACGTCCCAAGCATATGCGTATTCTAACCGGCCCCAAACACCGATGTATTCTAACCCGTCCCAAACATTAAAGTATTTTAACCCTTCCCAAGCACTAGCGTATTCTAACCAGTCTTAAACAACAGCGCATTCTGATCTGTCTAAAACAACAGCGTATTCCAACCCGTACCAAATATCGGCGTATTCTAACCTGTCCTAAACAATAGTGTATTCAAATTTGCCCCAAACAACAGCGTATTCTAGCCTGTCTTAGAAAACAGCGTATTCTAACCCGTCCTAAATATCAGCGTATTCTGAACAGGGTGTTGAAAGGAAATATATACTTTTCCAAGATTTTTCTGCTAAGACTGACTTTTAAAAACCGATATTTTTAGAGTTGCATACATTTGGAATTTGATTTGAAAACTTGTGTTGATATTGAATTTAAACCCCTAAATAATATAGGATAATTACACAAGCACGTAATTAATTATCGACTGTTAATGTAGTAATAGAGTCCTTTTGATGTAGAGAATAACTGCGTATTTTTTTAGGGTTAAATAAAATTAGATCAAGCAACTTTTACGGTAATAGGGACAGATTGGGAAATCTCTGTTGAAAAAGTCGATAGGTCTTTTAGTTGTATGGAAATTGGCAATATCATGAAAAGGAATGCAAGGATTATCAAGCTTTTCAATGGTATGCTGTCATCCATATGCGTTTGCTTATATTAGTTGTAATCTTATAGTAGTATTAGGAAACAAGGGTTTTAGCCCACCCACCCCTCCCTCACCTACCCCCTCCCCCCAAACCCTTTTTTCCTACTACTACTACTACTACTACTACTACTACTACTACTACTACTACGGACATGTATTTTATAACCAGACAAAACAACAGGTGTTGGAATGCTATAATTCATCCAAGTAAGCTCTGTCATACAGAGGTGACAAATTTGTTAGAACAGCGCATGCGTGGAATACGATTATTCTAAAGACGGCAAATGGGTTTTATAATCAGTCTACCACAAGTTTTTTTTATCAGATAACAGGATGAAAATTAAACTGTGCATTAGAACGTTTCAGTTAACAAGGCGGAAATTAAACTACGCATTAGAGGAAGGTAAGTGATATTATATCTATAAAATTATACGTTACTCATATTTTTTTATAAGTTTTTTCATATTTGCTAACCCTCATTGGTAGAATGTCTGTTAACATATTGTCAATAATACGAAATTCACGTAATAAATCATCCATATTATATTTGACTCCTCGTAGGTAAGACCGGATCTGATCAAGTAGTTTTTTGTAAGTTTTAATTGATGTTAAACATCCGTGCTTTTTTATCAAAAGTCTTGGTTCTACTTTTTTACACGCCGCAGTAAGTGAAACACCAATACCGGATATGATTAACAAAAACGGATTTAATGAAACTTCACTTGAAATTATACCAGAACTGGTCATTAACAAGGGTAGATATGATATGACTTGAAGGATCTTGTTGTAGTATTTGTAACATTTTTTAACACACCAAAGTTTTTTATGATAATATTTATAGTATTGTATTAATGCGTCTACATCTTGTTTTGGAATATCTTTTGAAATATGATTGAAATCAACTATACTTCTTTTCATTATAATATTTGTTTACATAATCCCCTGTCTTGGTATTAGTAATTCAGCTACAAATTCCAAGCACCAACTATAACCTACTTCGGTTGTATTGGAAATATAGTAGTAAGTTCAAGTGTAAATATTTCTTCAATACCTTTTAATATTAATATGGATACAGTTCCAGAAGACGTACCCAAAATATGTAATGGAGATGTGGTTGAAATATTAAAATCTCCAATGCTAATCACTGTAAATCTATACACACCAGTAACTTCTGCAGCATATTTGATAGATTTATTTTGCTGCGTCCATGTACTAAACCCAGAAGCAACAGTATACACAATCTGTTTGTGAGGAATTTTAATCATACTCGTTTTCTCAAAAATACTAGGAATTCCACTAATAATATCATTGAGTTTTGTGTTAATATCATTGAGTTTTGTATTAATAGTAGCGAGTGTAATGTCAACATTTGATGGATTTCCAAAAAATTCGTTTTTAAGTGTGTTTATGTTTCTACGAAAACTTAAAAACGTATTCACGTGACCAAGAAACTCAGTTTTGAGCGCTGTTATTTCATTATTGATTGGAACGTCCTGATCATCGACGTATTTTTTGTTTACAGCGTCTCCATCTATAGTTGGATATCCAAGATCTGTAATCTTATTCTGGTTCATAACAATATTCCCACTAAATAAATCACCAGCTTTTTTTTAACAAAATCATCCACTGACCTACCAGAACCTCGTATCTTACCTCGATTGTTAAAAGTCACAATATTACCAGTAACCGCATTAGGTATTCGTACAAGTACATCTGGCAGTTTTACATCACTAGTTTTTAATCGTCCTTCTTTGTCCTGGAAAATGACGACTTCATCTGGATCTACACTGGTAAGATTTAGTAAATTATTGATTTCATTTTTGAGCTGATCAAGAACTGCATATTTGGATAAGTCACCTTGGTAACCTTCCGTGGATAAATCTCCTGATAGTGTTCCAAATTTTGTATAGTAGCTCATTATTTACTGTCCTAGATAAAATTATCAACACTAGTTTAATATTATATAAAATGGCAAAATCGTCGATATTAAACTTTGATACAGAGAGACTAGTGAAGCATAAACATAACAATGAACTTCCTGATTGTCATTATCTTATTGTTGGGAGAACTGGATCGGGAAAAACAAATTTGCTTATGAACTTGCTTCTTGGTGATAATTTTAACTATGACAGAGTTTATATTTACACAATCAATCCACAGCAAGATAAGTATGAGTTATTAAGCCAGTATAATGACAAACTTCGTGATGAACTTAAGGCTGGTGAAGATTTTATTATAATTAAGCAGCCAGAAGATCTTATTCCAATTAATCAACTTGATGAAGATGAACATAAGATAGTAGTTTTTGACGATATTCCTCTAAATAACATGGAGATGAATAAAATAAGATCGTATTTCTCACTGTCACGTAATAAACAGTGTAATTCTGTTTATCTCGCTCAAGGATTTATAATGCTGACAGATTTATTCGGCGAAATACGGGTTGTTTTATATTATTTCCAGGACTGGACAATGTTGACGTTAGAAATATTGCAAGCGAGCAATGCGGTGACGTGACAAAAGATAAGTTTATTGAACTTTACCGTAATGCTACAAAAGATAAATTCAACTTTTTCTTATTTGATAAAGTTACACATGATCCAACTAAAATGTTTCGCTGTTGTATTGATATTTACTTACAGTTAGGGGTTTCAATTTTATAAAATTTATAATAATAATAATGGACAAACGAGCAAGATACAGACAACATATAGAAGATCTAAAAAAAAACTTGCTCAATCTCAGGCATTACTTAAGCAAAAAGTACAACAAGCACGACGTGGGCAAGTAACCGCTACAGAAGCAACAGCTACAATTTTCAAGCCGGTTACTGAAGCACTATTAGGTAAACAACCTGAAACTAAACCACTGTCAGAAGAAGAACTTAAACAACTGCAGGAGAAAGGCTTGGTTGGAATTGTTAAAGAACAACAGGAAGTAGCTGCTGAAAAACTTGTTACTAGATTTGAAGAAGAAAAAAGAAAACTAATTGAGGCACTTACAGCGAGTATATCTGATCCTGCGGCTAGACTAGCTGAAACAGATCGATTGATAAACAATCCGCTGGAACTTGAGCGAAGATTAGCAGAGTTAACAACGCAAGGAATAACAAATATTATAAAAAAATTTATCAGGAGACATAAAAGATATCAGAGAGGAGCAACAAAGAGTTGGTGATCTTACTGTAAGGTTTATGGAGGTTGGAGATCAAAGACTTCATTTTATAAAAAGAGCAAGTGATAATATAGATCCTAAGGAGTATAATGATTTTTTAGAGAAAGAAAATATAAGAAATATTGATAATATAAGCAGGTGGACTGATGCAGAATATCAAACATTAATCGATAGATTAGATGTATTATTTAAGGACGGAGTTACTGCTAAAAATGAAATAAACACGGTTACAGAGATTGAGGATATGCATCTACTTTATGATAAAATGAGAAATGGTGTCATTGCTCTCATGTTTAAAAAAAACAGTAGAAAATAGTAGAGCAAAACCTTTCGGTAAAGGGTGGAGTTTTAAAAGGAAGTTTAATACACTTGATAAAACTCGTGTAGAGAAAAGTAGAGAAGAAAGAACAGGAACTGGTGTAAAAATATTTACTTCAACTACTGAAATGATAGGTAGATTAATGTTATTAATATCAACAAAAGAAGTTGGGAATGTTAGTGCTGAACTTGATAATGAAATCATTGACATACTTGATCATCTAAGATCGAGTGAATTATTAACATCTGACGAATATGAAACTTTACACCGCAACTTAATTTTGTAAAATGATATAATATAAAAGGAATACAAACAACATTATTACTAAACTCTAGTGAGTCTGCGATAGATAGCGCAAATTTTTCAGTAAATTATATTCCACCTATCCAACTAGATCCTACAAAACAATATGAAATTGGATTAATTTCTTGTACTTGCTGGAATGCTATACCTAACGTGAAAAATCATGTTAACGATGAAATGTATTTTACTATGATTACAAGATCTCCAATATCTACAACAAAAAAAATTAAAAAATCCGCAAGGAGCTTATAATATTACTGATCTAAACAGGACAATCAAAGAGCTCATCACAAAAGCTGGCGGTGTGGCTGATAATTTTGAAGTGGCAGCAAATTATAACACATTGCGAGCTAGGATAACTTTGAAAAATATAGTAATCAGTCTTGAAACAAGAGAAAGAAGTATTGCACAACTGTTAGGATTTACTGAAGAAACTTACACTGCACTTGATCAGCCTATTACATATGACAGTGAACTGCCAGTAAATATAACAGAAGTAAATACGATATTAGTAAATTGCTCTATTACTTCTGGCTCTTATACATCAAAAGGTAGCAAAGGTCAAACGATTTACAGTTTCTCACCTGAAGTTCCGCCAGGTTCTCTCATGCAAATAACTCCACGACATATTATCTATTATCCTTTAAACGTTGAAGATCAACTATCAAGTATAATAATGCAGTTGACAGATCAATCAGGAAAACAGTTACATGTTAATAATGAAGTTGTAACTTATTATTTACATCTACTCGAGCAAAAGTAAAAATTATGCAACATCAAATATAATGAAACAAAGAAAAAAGTTTATCGAAGAAAAATAATAGGATTTTTTAGAAATATTTTTACTAAAGTTATTGAAAATATTCCGGGTATAGCGCGTAAAGTTGCACCAATTGCTATTGACGCGGGTAAAGCGTTTGCAACTGGAGCTGCATCTGCCACTGGGACTGCGGTGGGACAAAAATAGCTGATAAAATAAAAGGTGATCTACCAACTGCATCTGAAATAAAACAAGCTATCTCAGAAATCGCTCCAACAAAAGAAACCCAGCGAGCTATGATAACAACAACAAAAATATTATTATCACCAAAGGGCGAGCAGATCATACAAAAATTGATATCTAAAATAACAGTGCCGCAATAAAATTTTATATAATCTAATAAAATAAAATGTCTATTAAAAATTATCTCGAGTTAACAGAAACTTATGACATCGACAACGATGTGACAGAATTTGAGTATGTTGAGTATCTTGATGAGAATTCTAACGAACCAAATAAAGCTGGTATCAGAACCTTTAACACCAGAGACGAAGATGTATTTCTACTGCCACATAAGGCTATGTTAGAAGTTCGTGGTCAGATTATGACAGTAGCCAATCCACCTGCTGTAATTGCAGTTGGAGCAGAAATAGCTCTTATAAATAACGGCTGGAGTTTATTTAAAAGTGCTAGATATCAACTGGCCAATTAAACTATAGAAGATATTTCAGGTAATCTACAAGTTGCAAGTACAATTTTAAATATTATTTCGTTTTCCGACGATTACTCGAGATCAACTGCAACGAATATGATGTGGTTTAAAGATACTGGACGGGTTATAGCTGAATCAACGGAATTTTTAAAGAGAGGTGCTATAGTACACGGAGCTGATGCTGATGCAAATGCTGTAATTGTGAGAAATTTTCTCATTGCTAATGCTGCTGCTCTAGATATTGTCGCACCTGCTGCAGATGCTAATGCAAACGCCACAAGAGTTTCTCTTATAGCAGCTTTTAATAATCTAAATATAACACCACCAGCTGCAGATGCAAACGGTACTGCGATGTTAAATTTACTTCTTAACACACTTGATGTGAGAAATCCACGTTATAAGGAAGGCTTTGCTAGGCGAAGAAAACTTGCAGCAGGATCACGTCAAATTACAATGATGCTTCCGGTAAGCATGATTTTCGGCTTTTGTCGCGATTATGATAAAGTATTCCGTGGAGTAAAACATACGTTTATTTTAGATCGAGCAGAACAAAACGATTGCTTGTTTAGATCTGGAGGGGCTGATGTACAGTTTATCATAAACAAACTTGCTTTGTGGATGCCACGTATAACACCGTCGATCACAAAAATGTCAGAACTAAATAGCACACTTGATAAGCATACAAACATAATTTACTTTAAGCAGCATAAGATATATCAGACAGCGGTTCCAAATACTACTGACTACACGTGGAGGGTTACAACATCAAGCGAACAACTGCCGAGACACATATTTGTCGTATTTCAACAGCACGCTCGACGAGGAAACCAGCAACAAAATAATGCAATATTTGACCACGCTGATGTCAGACGAATATACGCTAGATTAAATTCAAAGCAATATCCAGAACGAGCTATCGAGTGCAATTTTACTGATGACGCTAATAAAAATATTTCTCGACCGTACATGTACCTGCTTGACGCAATGCAAAAATATCAAGATGTTGAAGATGGAACTCAAATATCAGCAGAGGAATTTCGTACGCTTTATCCTATATTTCATTTTGATGTTAGTAAACATAGCGAGAGAGCTGTAGACAGCACAGCGGATATTGAAATTACATGGACACTTGGAGCGGTTCCAATAGTGCCGTTGTACGTATACGCATTAGTGATTAGTGATAGATTTATCACGGTAGATTCTATTGGAGGTAAAATGACAGTTCAAGTTTAATCTACAGTTGTTATATAAAATGGCAAAATATATTATAAAAGAAGTATATTTGACCGATGGTCAAGTTAAAAAATTAGTAGCTGCTATTGCAAAGCGAGAACAGGTATCATTAAAAATTAATCCTAATATTTCTGATGGTGTTTTAACAAAATTAATGCTAACAAAAAATCAGGTAAAGGAGTATGATCGTAAAAAAACCTTTTGTTTTAAATTTGAGTGCTGCACAAATGACAGCGATGGGAAAAGATATTGTTGTCAAAGGTGGTTTTCTTGGTCCAGCATTATCAGTATTAACTAGTACAATAATACCTAAAGTTTTGCCGGTGTTGGGAACATTAGGACTAGGAGCAATGTCAGGAGCAGTCTCTGGTGCAACGAAGAAAGCTGTTGAGGGTAATGGTATCATTCGCGGAAGTGGAATAAAAAAAAATGTAAATTTTATGTAAATGATATATTATAATGCCACAACGGAAAAAGAAATCAACAACAAAATCGCCAGAAAAAAGAAAACAAAAAAAAGAAAACAACACCAAAACGCAAACAAGCAAAACAAGGAGGAATTATTCCATTCGCTCCACTTTTGGCGTGACTAGCGGGAAGTCTGCTGCCAAATCTTTTAGGAATCGGACGTGGTCTAACATTACCAGGAACACGACCACCCCGTTGAGTAATTTTGATATCATTGATAAGTTAAAAGCGGTTCCTGGATTTCATGGAGTCTATTCTAAAGATGAACTCACAGCAATAAAATCACCATCAGCTGTAAGTTCGTGTGTTATTAATATACAAGATTTTAATGACGGAGCCGGCACACATTGGGTAGCAGTTTATAATAATTATTTCGACTCGTCTGGACTTCCTCTAAGCGATGTAATAAAAAAGTATATGAATAAACAATTTAACAAGATATATTATTCGTCAAATCAATTCCAACCTGTTGGAACGTCTGCTTGCGGATATTATTGTATAATGTTTATCCAACAGATGAGCAGAAATCTCAATTTTTTAAAATTTATTTTACAGTTTGACAAGCCACCTTCTCACGCTAATGATGAGATTGCAATTAATTTTATCTAAATTTATAAATATAATAATGTCAACATACTGTCTCAAGTGTAGAACTAAAACAGAAAATATTGATGAAACAACAGAAAAAACAAAAAACAACGGGATAATATTAAAAGTTTTTGTGCAGTCTGCGGAAAAAGAAAAAATATGTTTTTAAAGAAAGTGTCCCCAGCGACGTCGTCAGCGAAAAATTCGCCGGCGAAAATTTCGCTAGGATCTGGTTATCCTGATATTATTTTAGTCGACGACTAAAAATATAGAATGATATGCAATTGTGATTCTGACAGAGATTTGTGTCTTGAGCAAAATGAAATTGTCGCATACTGTCAATGTTGTATCAACAGAGAAATAATAGGGTCAGGTATAGATATACATAAAATTATTGGAAAATTGCCAAAACCAAAAGGCGGTTGGACTTTGCCAGGTCATCGGTTTACAGGAGCTTACAATCCGCTAGATCAACAACTAGATGAAAACGACAATCCATTGCCAGGACAAGAGCCTTACAATCAAGTGGATGCAATAGCAATGCGTCATGATATCTGTTATCGTGATCATGAAAACTCAAAATCAGATTGTGATAAAGTAATGTTAGATGAATTACGTGATATGGAGCCAACAAATCTACGAGAACGTTTTGATAGAAGATTTGTTCAGGGAATAATTGGAGCAAAAAATAATCTCGGACTCGGAAAAAAAGGATACGATGATCTTGCAGTCGAACTACACAGACCTAAAAAAAAAGTTCCCACGACGTAAAGTTGTCGCTAATGGTGTAGATGATATCTGGGCAATAGATTTGGTGGATGTGTCGAATCTGGCTCAGTTTAACGTTGGCGCTGATGGTGCTCCAAAAGGATATTTGTTTAATGTTATAGATGTTTTTAGCAAATACGTTTTCAGTGTACCTGTTTCGGATAAGACAGGAACTTCCATGACTGATGCGCTAAGACAAATAATAACGAGTACAGAAAGAAAACCAAATAAAATCTGGACTGATCACGGATCTGAGTGTTTTAACAAAAAGTTTGAACAGTGTCTAGAACAAAATAATATAAAAAATATGTTACAGGAAACGAGGGTAAAAGCGTTGTTGTTAAGAGATTTAATCACACGCTGAACGAAAAATTACACAAACATATAACAGCTAAAAACACCAACAGGTACATCGATGACCTTTTTCAAATCGTAGGTGAATATAATAACACGAAACATCGAACCATTAAAATGTCACCTAATAATGCTATTAAAAATCCGATATTAGCAAATGATAACATGTACCGCAGACATAAATTTAAGGTTGGTGATAAAGTTGGAATATCTTTGATAAAAAAGATATTTGCAAAGGATTTACTCCAAACTGGAGCGAAGAAGTATTTGTAGTTGATAAGGTACTTTTCACAATACCTGTAACATACGCTTTAAAATATCTGGCAGGGGAACCGATCGTAGGTAGTTTTTATGAACAAGAACTAGAGAAAACTGAGCAGGATGTTTTTGTTATTGAAAAAGTGATTAGGAAAAAAGGAAATAAAAGTTTAGTCAAATGGCGTGGGTATAGCGATAAATTTAACAGTTGGATCCCAACCAAACAAATTATGATATAATGCTATTATAAATTTCCTCATACTTTTGTTTGACAGATTTACATTTTACTGGTTTACATAATGATATTAGATATTGTCTGCGATCGTCAGAGATCGTCATTAGATTAAAAATGTTGACAAATATGAAATCGAATTTGATATTTTTCTGTCGGCCTGGAATTCTGATGTTTAAGAAAGGTCTGATTAGCTGCCAAAACAGTTGTTGTTCGGCAACGGTAAAATTAAATTTCATTATTTTTTGTA
Source organism: Potamilus streckersoni (assembly GCA_016746295.1). Taxonomy (NCBI): domain Eukaryota; kingdom Metazoa; phylum Mollusca; class Bivalvia; order Unionida; family Unionidae; genus Potamilus; species Potamilus streckersoni. The sequence continues at coordinate 1,585,341 of JAEAOA010002305.1, read as the reverse complement.
ATATGATAGTTGTTGGTCTGCTGTAATTAGATCTGTCAGCAACAGTGACTATTTCACCATCATCATCAGTTTTGTTGTTATACAAAATATCATCTTCACTATAACCAACAGATTTGTCTACAAAATCTTTGGAAAATGTAATACTATGCGTGACCTTATCGCTGGCGACCTTATCGCTGGCGACTTTGTCGCTAGTATCTTCTTCATATAATTCAGCGAGTCGTTTCATCAAGTCCATTATTATAATATATTTGTATCTAATTTGTTATTATAAGATGACTGACGAGATAAAATATCACCAAAAAGTTAATATATTAAATTACAACGAACTAGCCGAAGCGGTAAGAAAATGTTTGTTGGGTTATAGTGCATATTCTGTTGACGTTATTGTAATGCAAGGTGATTCTCATAAAAATATTGCTAACAGCAGCAGAAAAAAAATAAAATTAATGAAAGTGCAGTAACGATGTTAAAATTTGATCATGATGATGTTATAGCATTTGCTCATCATTGTTTGACTAAAACCGAGCTATCAAATATCATATCTAAAACCAATCCTGGCATTGTATTCGCTTGAAAAAGCTGATTTTGTTACTCCATCAGCTACAAATTTTACTGACATAGACTTTATCTTATAATATTTCGCCGCAGCTGTAATCGATTTGAATTTGATCTCCTCATCCGTTTCGAGGTTTTTCGAAAAAAACAGGTTTTATTGGACATCTAAAATTAACACCATTACTATTTTTTCCTTTTCTCACATTTTCCTGTTGGGTCGCTACTTCCAGATTTTCCAATCGATTGTCTGTTTCTACGTTATTGATCTGATTAATAACCAGACCATTGGGTATAGATCCGTGGAACACCTCGTAAACAAACCTATGACCAGTATAACAAACTTGATCTGTCGATGTTCCTCTAACAATTACCCTGATATATCCCATATTGTTCATAGTGCCAAGAACTTTTTTAGTTTTTCTGTTTCTAATAATACCGCGATCGTTCGCCTCGTATAAATCAAAGACCGGATGCGGCTGAAACTCATCTTGTAAGGATAAGTTTTCAATGTTGTCATTAGTGACTTTACTGTTCACGTGATACGCACGCTGTCCTTTTGGAATGTCATCGCAGAACAACGTGTAAATAAAATCTTTTCTAAGCATTGCAATCCTCTCGGCATTATCCTTCTTGACACTAATATTATAACCCGCTGGAGTCAATTTGCCAACAGTTATTCTAGTTTTAAGGTTAATAACCAAACCTAATGTATTTCCAGCGTATAAGTTATATTTTGGGTGAATATAATATATCTCTTGCTCACGTGCGCTTGTCAGATTTGCTGTCATTATATTATAGGCGATTTTTTATCTTTAATTGATTTTTAGCGCATGCGCAGTGTGAGGTAAATTATCAATTAAATATTATATTATAGTATAATAATGTTAAAATTGCGTGATATAGCCAAGAGAAACCTTATGGGAGAACCTAATAAAATAGCGACTGCTTTTGCAGGTTTTGACAATAGTTATCAGTTTGATAATCAAAATGTTTTAGCAAATTTTACTGCAACAAATCTTTACCACCTACTACAGACAACTGTAAAACGTGAGCTCGAAAAACACAAAAGTATCAGATTATTTGTGCAATATCATGGTATATTTTCAAAGTTAGTTGTAACGGAAGAATCAACTAACAAGGAAATTGCAGATCCTTATATGAACGCAAAATCAATACGTGTTTTGCTTGGGACTAATCTTTTACCACTATCTGATGAAATACACCAAGAAATCTGGAACAAAATAGAGGAATTCGCTGAATTAGGTTCGGGTTGGAAGTTTGAAATGATTAAAGAAATATTGTTTCACACGATGAAATATAACGCATTACGAGGTAGTTCGTACATCGACCTGCCACCAAAAATAAAAAGTAAAAGATGTTGTATAAACATCAAAAACGTAGATAACAAATGTTTCCAATGGGCTGTTCTTTCCGCACTATTTCCAGCAGAAAAACACGCTGATCGCGTTGAGAAGTATATCAGTCACGTGTCAAGATTAAATTTTAAAGATATTAACTTTCCAGTGGCAGAAAATCAAATACCAAAATTTGAAAAGCAAAATAATGTTTCAATTAACGTTTTCGGATTAGATGAAAAAGAGGATGTATATCCGAGATATATTTCAGAAAAAGCTTCACAATCGACTATAAATTTACTATTTTATAAAAATCATTACGTTTGGATTAAAAACTTTAACGGACTAGTTGGCAAACAGTACAATAAGAATAAGAACAAAAAGTTCTTTTGTTACCGCTGCTTGCATGGCTGTACAAACAATGAAACATTACAAAAGCATTTGCAGTACTGTAGTGATGTACAAAGAATAACAATGCCATCTAAAAAAGATAGTGTTTTACAGTTTGTCCATCATAATTACAAACTAAAAATTCCTTTCGACATATACGCTGATTTTGAGTGTTTACTTCAACCTGTACTTGGTGTAGAAAATAATCATAATCAATCGAGTACAAGAAAAATTCAAAATCATGTTCCGTGTGGAGTAGCGTATAAGGTAGTTTGTTGTACTGATTCTAGATTATCTAAACCAATCCAATACTATCGTGGTAAAAATCCAGCTGTCTGGCTTCTCAAGCAGTTGATTAATGAAGTTGATAATATTACTTATCGTTTGAAAAGAGTAACGCCAATGTTAAAATTAACACCTCAACAAGAATCCGCTCACGAGCATGCAGAAATTTGTCATATTTGTGAAAAAGCTTTTGATCCTGACAACGTTAGTAACAAAAAAGTACATGACCATTGCCATTTGACCGGACAGTACCGTGGAGCGGCTCATAATCAGTGTAATTTAAAATTTTATGCTCCAGATTTTATTCCAGTTATTCTTCACAATTTTCGAGGATATGATAGCCATATTATAGTAGAAGCTTTTGGTGATCCCGATATAAAAGCTCGTCTAAAACTCGATAACGTCATCAAATGCATTCCAAATAATTTTGAAAAGTATATGTCAGTTACGCTAGGTAAATTGCGTTTCATTGACAGCCTGCAGTTTATGGCAGTCTCGTTAGATGAGTTAGTAAAAGGTTGTAGTAAATTTGATAACCTAAGAGATTGTTTTGGAAATAAATTTAATCAACTAGCTAAAAAAAGGGGTATTTCCTTACGAATACCTCGACGACTGGAGTAAATTTGATGAAACATCTTTACCTGACAAAAATAAATTTTACTCGCACCTTAAAAATGAAAATATAACCGATGACGAGTACAGGTATGCACAAGACATCTGGAAAGAGTTTGATTGTGAGACTTTTGGTGATTATCATGATTTGTATTTGAAAACTGATGTGTTATTATAAGCAGATGTTTTTGAACGTTTTCGAGAAGTGAGTTATAATAATTACGGACTAGATCCTTGCTGGTATTATTCTGCCCCTGGGCTATCATGGGATGCTCTGCTAAAGTTTAGTGAGGTAAGGTTAGAATTACTGACAGACGTTGATATGTTCAATTTTATTGAAAAAGGTATCAAAGGTGGTATTAGCGTGATAACAAAAAAATATGCTGAAGCAAACAACAGATATTTGAAACAGTATAATCCTGAGCTCCCTTCGAATTATATAGTTTATCTGGATTGCAATAATCTTTACGGTGGTTCGATGGCAGAACCAATGCCTCTTGGTGGATTTCACTATATCACGGCTGATCAATTTCTATCGGGGATAGAAAAAAAGATACCTGACGATGTTTCATATTTCGTTGAAGTTGATCCTGATTATCCAAATTCGCTACACAAATTACATAACGATTATCTTTTCTGCGCGGAATCGATGGTTATAGATTATAGTTTGTTATCAAAAGAACAACAAGCGTTAGCATTACCAAGGCAACATTCCATGGTCAAGAAACTAGTACCAAATTTACTCGATAAGAAAAATTATGTCTTGCATTACAAAGTTTTAAAACAAGCAGTCGATGCTGGTCTTGTGTTGAGAAAAGTTCATCGTGTACTAAAATTTAATCAGTCGCCGTGGATGAGAGGTTACATTAACTCAAATACTTCAAGAAGAGCTGCAGCGAAAACAGAGTTTGAGAAAAACTTCTTTAAACTGATGAACAATTCCGTTTTTGGTAAGACGATGGAGAATATCAGGAAACGCGTAAATATCGAACTAGTTAATGATGTCAATCGCAGAAACAAACTTGTATCAGACGATGATTTTGTGAGCATGAAAATTTTTAATGAAAATCTTGTTGCAATACAAAGAAGAAAAACAAATCTAAAACTAAACAAGCCGATCTATGTTGGAGCTGCAGTGTTAGATTTATCAAAGTGGCTGATGTACGATTTTCATTATAATTTTGCTAAAATTCAGTGGCCAGCCAGTAGATTATTGTTTACTGATACTGATTCGCTCGTATATGAAATCGAATGTGAGGACATCTATCAGGACATGTACAATAATCGACATCTGTTTGATCTTTCTGATTACCCACGTGACAGTAAATTTCATGACAACACAAATAAAAAAGTTATTGGGAAGTTCAAAGATGAAATGAACTCGAGCGCTATCAAATACTTTATCGGATTACGCAGCAAAATGTATGCCGTATTATTGGACAATAATAAAATAACAAAAAAAGCCAAAGGTCTGCCTCGTGATTTTGTTAAAAAGTTTATGAAATTTGATGACTACAAGTATGCGCTTGATGGAGGTGTTAGTTTTATGAGAGCTATGGCAATTCGAGCGAAACGTCATAAGCTTGAAACAGATGTCATTATCAAACGTGGATTGTGTAATTTTGATGACAAACGTTATTGCGAAAATGGGGTAGATACATTTGCCCTTGGGTATTGTCGTGATGATAGATCTATACTCGACATTATCTTTTCCAACTGAAATTTTATCTAAACTTATAAAATAATGTTTGAAAATTTGACAATGACAAATAGCTACAATAGTAACATCAAATATCTAATGATGGACGGTAAACAATTGACAGTTGAATTTAATAATGAAACATCAGGTATATGTTTTAATGGAACACGTGACAAGTTAAAACTTTCGCTCATCAGATCTGATAATAGCGTGTATTTCAATTATATCGAACAATTGTATCAAAAGTTGCTAGCGGAATTTAAAAACTTTCACAGCCCCATTAGCCAACAAAAATATACTAAACTCACAATTGATCTAGATCGGTCAAAGGTGTATTTTATCGACAAAAAATATCCTCTAAACAAACCAGAAATGAAAGATTTGTTTGAGTCCCGTCGCTGTGTGAGCGGTAAAGTAAAATTTAGTATCTATAGTCGTGATAGTGAAGTATTTTTAATATCAACAGTTGAAACATTAATCATTGGTAACGAGATATAAAATAATATAATTTTCATTCTAATGCTAATTTAATTTCCGCCTTGTTAACTGAAACGTTTTAATGCACAGTTTAATTTTCATCCTGTTATCTGATAAAAAAAACTTGTGGCAGACTGATTATAAAACCCATTTGCCGTCTTTAGAATAATCGTATTCCACGCATGCGTTGTTCTAACAAATTCGTCACCTCTGCATGACAGAGCTTATCTAGATGAATCATAGCATTCCAACACCTGTTGTTTTGTCTGGTTATAAAATACCTGTCCGTAGTAGTAGTAGTAGTAGTAGTAGTAGTAGTAGTAGTAGTAGTAGTAGTAGTAGTAGTAGGAAACAAGGGTTTGGGGGAAGGGGTGGGTTGGGGTGGGTGGAGGGTGGGCTAAAACCCTTGTTTCCTAATACTACTCTTATTCGTTTGTTGAAAAAAAGTACGGACATCAGGGGGAAAACAACTATCCATAATATGCTGATGACGAAGTTATCGGAAACTACAATTCAGGTTAGGAAATGAATTGTTTACATCTTCAATATTAGTATTTTCAATACAATGTCCGGTATGCATAATTAGAGTAATTATATTCTTGAAAATTATTGTGGTGGACGAAAATTTTCACTCGATTCCGGCACGAAAAGGACGGCCAGTTTGGAAAGTTACTTCGATTGCAGGAGTTTGTCTCGATATGTGCCAAGTAAGACCAAGAACTCGTCCTAGTACGCATTGCAACAGGAGCACATACTTGCTTATCGACTCATCCAACATTGATGCGATTCACCATCATTATGTTTTGTCGTATACTCCAGGAAGAATGTATCGCCATAGGAAACCCACCTTTTTCATTTTTCCTTTTGAATAGATTTTTACAAATAATTTATTTAGCTATCTTTAGTTTATTAATTAACAAAAGAAATTATTGCGGGAAACGCTAGCATTTAATTATTCATAATCCACTATCAAAACATGTCACTCTAGTATTTTGTTCATTTTTGTTGTTTTTATATTATATTTTCCTAGTGTGTTCTTCCAATTGACAAACAAGAGCCGTAGAATTTCGTTAATCAGAAGTCCTATCTTTGCACACAGTATAAATGAGTACAGCGATAGGTGATTTACTCCATAGAATGTATGTATCATGCAATCCAAATAATGAGATGCATTCAGTTGCCTTAGATCCATAAGTGCATGCAGGTTGTTACAAGAACTTGCTTTCTATGCTATCAATACTGAGTAACAAAATTAAGATGGATGAGTTTGTGGTTTTAGTGTTATTATTTCCACTCTTCTAAACCTGCAGGAATGTAGTTAAACGAGTGTCTTTTTGCATATCGGAAATCTCTCATGTCAAAACAGTTTGTTGGTAGTAACTCACCAAATGAAGTAAACTTGAGTCGAGATAAACCAGTTTTCGATTTACTACTAACGGTTTAAACGATAGTCCGAATTCTTGAGGTTAAAATTAATATTGTGCTATTCTATTTGACAGTATCATGCGCCAACACATTTCTGTTTGTAAACACACACACACACACACACACACACACACACACACACACACACACACACACAAGCACATGATATGTACGTAAAGTATTTTAAAAAACAAAATAAAGTGTGGACTTGTAGAGGAGAATGAGTCCCATTTAAGTATGTCAAAATGTGCGTACATGAACACACGTGTATTCATATCTATGTTTCTGGTATTTTACATGGTATTTAACTATTCGATACTCCAGATTGTGATATTAACCAATACTAACCAAACATGGTCCCTTGTTTTGATTATATTTAGCGATAACAAAACAATGTCCCGTATTCGATTCACCAGCTTGTGATATACAGGATTAAGAATCGTCAGCAACGCAAGACTGCCTTTACGAGCCTTTACGAGCCTTTACGAACCTTTACGAGCCTTTACGAGCCTTTACGATCCGTTTTTGAATCAAAGATCGAAGAAATGCAATAGCTGTCTTGTATATCAGTGTCAGTTTGTGTAGACATATAGAAAATACAGGATCCATTTCAAAAGAAAGACACTGCATGATTTTATTAGCTTAAGACAGTTATGAATAATAAATGAAATTGGTTCGTATAATAATTTAATGCTTGTCCAGCAAAATGCATCAAACTTCTTACTGTAGATTTAGATGTATAAATAAGACTTAATAATAGTATTTATGGTGACTGGAGTGTGATGTCTTATTATTTGCAACCGCTCCGATGGCCTAGTGGTTAGAGCGTCCGCTTCGGATGCGGGAGGTCGTGGGTTCGATCACCGGTCGAGTTATACCAGAGACTTACAAAAAATGGTACTAACAGCTGCCTCACTTGACGCTCAGCATTAAGAGGTTAGTGTAAGGACTGGTCGGCCTGGTGTCAGGATAATGTGACATGTCTGTCGCATGATGCCCCAGTACTAGACATCACTTTAAACTGCCACACTGCAGACATTGTAGCGATATGACTGAAATATTGTTAAAGCTACGTTAAAAATCATAATCACATCAGATGTAATTAATTTGCTTCTAAATGTATGGCATCCTGCAGTAGTTACATCTTGTTATAGACATTAAGACAGAAATGTCTACAAATGAAACAAACTTCAAAAAGTGTTAGTATTGCCAAAAACATGGCAGTTACCATGTAATAGAACCGATTATTTTTATTATGTTTATGTGACATTGTCTCAATTTGTGTTGTCAGAGATTGCTGTGAATGACAAATAGTTCATTTTAAAGCAGAATAGATGAATTGGTTGAACGATGCTAATACAGAATTAGGAAGTAATGTATCCTTAGTTCATGCTAGCTCTGGAGTTCTATCTTTGTAAGGAACTAAAGTTCACTATCTCTAGGGGTACAAGTCTGGTTTTATTCCAGAACGAATTGTACTTTTTTATCTTCACCTCAGCACTTCTGCTAAACAAAGCCCCACCAACCGATTCTGACGCAGAGCAGAAAATATTTACAATCTTACTATAAGCATAGGTATATATCCTCCTTTAAGAACGAGAATGTTTTATTTTTTTTTTATTTTTTTTTTTTTTTGCTTTTGTTGCTGACGGATTTAGCATTTTTCTTTTCACTATTTGGCGACGAACGTGACGTTGTCCGAATCGTTGCCATCTTGGTCAAAGGAAGCGTTCCTTCCAAGAGTTTCCAACAACATTCTCAGACCGTGCAAATGACTTTGTTTAGGTGCTTTATGAATGGTTTGTTTTTCATTGTGATACTGGATATGTTATCTACTGACAAAAGTCCCAATGTCTCGCTAACCAAGAAGGAATAACCTCCTGTTTTCATTTTTTGAAGACCTTTCTTTTTTGGTTTGTTTCGATGATGAAGTGAATTTGGGGATCTGAGATCTGTGATAGCTTAAGTGAATCTTGTTTAATTTTTATCTCATAGTATAATTCGCCTCTACTGAAGGTCGCGTCGTTTTGCCAATTTGACCTTGAGCAACACTAAGACGATGCGTTTTAAATGTACTAAATCGTTAGAGTTCATTGGACAAATCCAGTGAACATTGTAACATGCTTGATCTGTCTTGTACTTTTAGCTTAGGTGATGCCACCTTTTTGGTTGCAGAAGTAGCAACTGGTCATTGTAGTGGAACTTTCTTTAGAGATAGATTTTGTTGTTGATCAGGTTAGGAAACATCATGCTTAAATCAGGTTTGGCTAGTATCATGAGTAATGCAGAAGTGGAAGGAGAGACTGTCATAGATCGAGGTTTTCGCGATTACGTGCATGCTGTAGATGCATTACCTTTTTGAGGTTTTGGTAGGTTTCATTTGTTGAGTTTCATCATTACGATCTCATCACCACTAGAGATCCAATTCTACTTGGTTTCAAAATGATTTTTTTTCAGTATTGATTTTTGGATCAGTTATGTCAACGCTCTTTTATATTTTGAAAACAACATTTATTGATGAAGTTTGTGAATTAAACCTTGTACAAATTGCAGTGCTGTTACAGTAAATCATTTTAATATTTCTTTTAGACTAGCTTTTATTACATGTGAACGCATCCAGTGTTCGAATCAATTTGGTAGGAGGATGAAATTGAAAGTAAAAAGGTGAATGATGTGTTTATACTTGTATTTGGATAGACGAAAATTACTGGAGCTCCTTTTTCCACCAATCGTAAAATAAAATTCCTAAGTAATCTTAAATGATCGGGTATGATATGTTTTAATCGACCAGTAAAATTGCCCGTGACTTTTGAAGACCTCGTCATCATCCTAATTTAGCCACGGCGTTTCTAACCGCTTTGCCATTAGTTGAAGGTAAGATTTACCTTTTGAAACCTTTAAACAACACGTAATAATGAGCCTTCATACTGATAGTGGTGAATGAATTTTGAATAAAGCAAATAATGAATCGCATTACGAGAGTGTTCTTTTCGTTTATCTTAAACTTTAATTTCTTCGTCTTCTCGTAACATGTCATCGAAGACGGAATCCTTTTATCTTCGTGACGAATTGCTTCTACAAATAAAATGGATTCTCCTATACTTTGTTTCAGTAACATGTAAGCCAATTGACACCCTTAGTAACGACACTCGATACGTTGTGGGAACGATCTAACACAAATGATTTGTGTTCGATCAAACGTTTGACAGATCCGGTTATGCCTGAACTACTGGGTTCAGCAATGAGCATGCTAAAGGCCTGGTGAAAATACAGCAAATCCAAACCTTTCGTCTATTAATTCTTGAGAAAGGAGGATGCAGCTATCACTTTTAAGTTATGCTTGCAATTCTGCGATTTAATAAAGGGCGCAATGCATTTAATACAGAAAAGCAAATAAGCTTAATTTTCTTCATGGTACAACACAATATTTTAACATTTTTTTTAAAAAAGTTAATATTTTTCTTTCTTTCATCGATCACACACGACATTATCAGCACAGTCGGACATCATTTCTTTCCAAGTATCGAATTCAAGACTCTTCCAACGACGTGAATTCTCTTATTGGTATTTTTTTGTGATGGAAAAGTTCCGAACTATGTATACTTTTATGAGCTGGTATCCACGATTTAGGGCATGCAACAATTCGCCACTCTATCACATTCCTGTCAATGCTAGTGTTTGCTCACAATGTCGACAAGGTTGTTGGTATTGATTACACGTTTCAGCAAGCGTACGACATAACGGAAATACCAATTTTCCGTGATAATGACGAGCTAAAACTGGATGACACAAGTCTGTCCATGAACTAACATTAAAATGCATTCAATCTAAATTTTAGGATGACCGGAGATGAATTGAGCATATTTATACACCAAGGACACAAGAAACACACATTGATATGTTCGATTTGTGCTCCTTGCAATTCGTCGCCTTCATACAGAGAGCATATAATATTGGTTAGTTCTCCTAACAAACTGTCCAGTGGATTTAAATGTTAGATGTCCACCACATTAATCGTCGTCAATCTGTCGAAATTCGTGTAAGAATAAGGACTCTTTCCCTTGCATCTCATCCCCTTATTAATCGTCGACAATCTGTCGGGATTTCGTGTAAGAATCGGGCCTCTGTCCTTTGTATCTCATCACTACAAAGGTAAGATATTTTAAAATCTGGCTAATTCCACAAATTTAGTATGGTAACCACGCTGATTATTTATTAGCGGGAGTGGGGGTGGGGAAAAGTAATGGTACTTTTTGCACGTTATTGGCTTTATTATGCCGAAGAAACGGGAACTAAATGCATTTCCTAATGACAAACCGAGCTGGCCCTGGTGTCGAACTTGTGAAACTTAGATTGTGTGACCCAATGTTGTGTCCTGTGCCGTTGCTTAACTTTATTGTCATCATTCGATATCAACACGGAACTTCTTCTCCTTGTACATATTAGAGCTGGGTACCACGAAAATTATGTACCACGGTATTCCGCGTTATTTCTGAACATACCGCGACACCACACACCACGATATACAGCAATTATATGAGAGACAAAAATTTAATATTCTCTGGCTAAGGCCGGACTCTTTTTGAATCCAAAATTCTATCTGATAATTGCTGGAAAAAAATCTTCCTCTGACTTAGATCAGAATTAAAAGGATATTATATCCTTTACATTTTTTTAAAAAAAATATAATTATCTCAGCTCAGAAAACGTCGCAGCACCCTCCCCAAAATTACCTAATAGTAGATGAATGTGCTATGTCTATGCTTAAAGTTTTATCAGTTGTGATGTAAAATCTTTAATTAAAATGGCATGATTAAGATTGCACTGTAACTTACACACTGTAAAAGCATTGTGTTGACTGGGAGAGCTTGTTGACAAAAAAGGGATTTGTTGTTATTGAAGCCTGCAATTTACTAGCCACACTATTGATATAGTAAGCAGGAAATTTTTGAGTGGGATGGTATTCATGAAAAAGGATTGGTAAATATCCAGTAAGAATAGAACACACTTGCTTACAAAATAGAGAATATTTAGTCGGAATTAGGAAAAGTTCAAGCATAATGCAGGTGCTCTAATGAAAAGGTTAGGTTCATTTGCAGTCTTACAAATAATATCCAGTAATAAAATTGGGGTATCCACCATTTGTATATATCTCTCCATTTTAAGGATTTTTTTCAGATTTTTTTTATTATTTGTTTGATTTTGAAAAGTCGGTGTTTGGAAAATATTCCTCAGCCCGAATAATTATCCAGTTGCTAGAAGCACACATCACAGAGTGTAGTGTTAATGAGATTTCATGATGACACGGATTAGTTTCGTAGTGAGTACAAGTCAGAATCGCATAAGTGTGCCTTTAGCCACGTAGTTCCTTTTAAACTCTAATTGATTTATTGTGCGTCTCCAAGTGAAAAATTTCAGATAGAGGCTGATCAATTGTTCAGTGGAATAATTACGAAAGGATTGTTCTATTATCTGGAGACACTTTTCATTGTTGCTATGATGGTAAATGTACAGGCGAAAAGAGGCTTAAAATCATGATTTGACTTAACAAGGGTTAGAGTGGGAACATAGTTCCCTAGTTTTGGAGTTTGAGCATTTATATTTTCGCGGCGTGAAGTACTGATCCTAAGTTGCAAAAATGTAATAAGAAAAAAAAATGCAGTTGTGAGGTTGCCATGCAATTGTAAAATTGTGATGCAGATGTAGATGTGATATTTGTGGTCATGCATTGATTAAAGAAAAATTATTTATAGTCTGAGCGCGATGGAATTTTCAGCAAACAACAGTTGTTGTCTAGAAGTCCTTGAAAAAAGGGGAAAATAAGTGACTTCTAGCAGGATTCACGCCAGGATTGGATTCGGTAAGAAAATTCTTTATTACAATATGTACTTAACACATTAACATACGCTAGTAAATAAACAAAACATTATTTTTTTTCAAAATCCGACTTTTTTCTTCAAAAGTTGCACTTGGCCTAAATATCTTTTTTTTTTACCTTACTGTGGTAAATACATACTTGTTAAGAAATAAATAATTTTTATTTTTTGTCATGAAAAAAAATGAAAACATACTGTTAATATCATATATCATTAAATCGATAACAAGAGTTTACTCGGGAATTTTGGCATATATATATATATATATATATATATATATATATATATATATATATATATATATATATATATATATATATATATATATCTTCGGCTAAACTATATCAATATTAGTTGTTTATAGTCTTTGTAACCATAATATTTGTTTTTAATATACACTTGTATTGAGCATTTGGTTCAATAAATGAAACACAATATTATGGCATCTTTTCTTGCATACTTGCTTTTATAGCCGAAATTTGTTTGAAAAACTGTCTGCAATAGATAATTCGGTCCAGTAACACCCTGTCACTTAACCCCTTATCACGGACTTTATGGTTTCATGTACATCTTCATATTTCCGGCAAGTGGCCAAGCGGGGACACAACGTCGAAGCGTGGGGTGAAACAGATAGGGTTCCTTGTCGTGAGGGCAACTGCCTTGATGTAGCACCCGGTTGTCCTTGCAGACAACAAAAAAGGGAGAGAACTCTCGCCCCTTCCAGGCATTAGGTCCATCTGGAGAATTTCTGCATGAACCAAAACGGACTCTGCACGGTACACAGTTAGATTCTCTGCACTGGTTAAATAGGTATTCACCTGTAGAAATAAGAAAAGGGAATGATGCTGATGCAAATAACAATAAGAATAAATGGAAACTATATAAGGAAAATAACATGAGTAGCCCGGACTCGTGAAAGAAGGGAAACGTGCACGTCTAGAACAAACCTAAACAAAAAGCACAATTTATATTTTTTCACAAGATGAAGTGAAACAGTAATTGAAAGTAATGTATGTCACTTTGGCGTCTGATGGGAGGTTCCCATATTACATATGGTTATATATTTATAGTTTCCAATGGGAAATTAACATTAAGTCGTCATTTTCAAATGTATGTCCGAATCCAGTGTTACATTATGTGATAGTCTGCATTCAAACTGAAATAACGCACTTCGTTCTACGTTTTCTCCAAAACTGTTTGTTCGACTTTAGCGGTAAATCCGAATTTCTCTGCACTGGAAATACAATCGTAAAATGTAGTTCATAGGTTTTCTTTTATATTTTTAGGTGGAAAATGTGTTATTGTCTGCACTCCAAATCAAATTATTGTAATAAAATTTTGGAGCTGCGCATTTTGTTTATTGATTTGTCCGATTACTTGTTTGATTATTGGAATTCTGTGCAATGGAAATATTCCTCAGCTCGAAATAACGAATTAATTAGTCAGTTACCAGGAGCAAACGTCACGGAGAGAAAGTGTCAGTGAGCTTCCATAATGCCATGGTCAATTAGTAGTGAATTCAGACGCAAACCGCATGACTAACCTGGTCATAATATATTCCCTATAAAAATCTAGTGGTGTGCATTGGTGTTGTGGCTGCAGTAGCAATATTTACGGTGGGAAACTTGCAAATTACACAATGGAATAAACCAGAAAGGGACTCGGCAGATATCGCTTAAGTCACCATAGGTGGCAAATGCGATGCAGTTGTACTGGCGCAATGTGCATTGAAACCATAGATTGACTGGTATAAGATGGCGTAGTTAAAATAGTTCCCTGTATTACGGGATAGTTGTAGAGTTTCTACGGCGTGAACTATTGACGAAACGGAAAGTGGATGAAGAGAAACTATGGAGATAAGTGGTCTTGCATTGATTAGAGTTAAATTTATGTACAGAATGACACATCAGGATTTCTAATTTACAGCTCAAGTTGTAAAAAAGTCTTTGGAAGTTTGGAGTAAACTTATGACTTCTTCGCGCCAGGGTTTTGACACCGCTCTGTCAAGCATAGACCCCTGGTTTGGATCATTTTTATTTACCTATAACAAGAAATATAATGATAAAGCTATACTCTTTAAATACCCCATGGAAGACATATTCAGTCATTTACTGATCACCCAGGGTAGAATGTAAAAGAAGAGAATTACATAAAAATACCTTCCCTAAAGATTTCATGTGATAACTTCTCTATAGTACCTATTGCAAAGTTAAATCTTTACCTCTTCAATAACGTCCCTACCCTCTTTATAATACCATTAATTTCCTACTCCTTTACTGATTATAGTATTACTAGTGAATTGCAAGAAGAAATAAAAGTAATTCACCGGAATTTTTTTTCATTTGCGGCATAATAGAACAGTTAGAAAGTAACAGTAGGTAGCTATTTTTAATAGGATTCTGGGGACAATGAGAATTAGTATTAGACAACCACCCAGCTATTTTATCCAACCATAGCAAAGGCCTTACTTAAAATACCATAACATTTATTATTATTATTATTATTATTATTATTATTATTATTATTATTAGTAGTAGTAGTAGTAGTAGTAGTAGTAGTAGTAATAGTAGTAATAATAATAATAATAATAATAATAATAATAATAATAATAATAATAATAATAATAATAATAATAATAATAATAATAATAATAATAATAATAATAATAGTTTTTCATCATGGCGGGAGTATTTGAGGAGATATAGAAGATAGAAAATTAGAACATAAATATTGTTTTTATTTTGTGGCATTGTACGAACATTCGGTTACCCTTTTATGAGTTTCTGAGACAAGGGTAGTTTCTATTTTAGAAATGCTCATTGGCATATTTTTCCATTCATCAACATCTGAAAACCAGTGTTACATTTTGCAATATTGTCGATTGAACACAGAAAATTGATAAATTTAGCCAGGACAGGTAATAACAGCACCTGAAAGTGTAATAAATGAAAGGTACAAATATATAAAAATGAAAATATAACGGCTAAAGTGTAATAAATGAAAGATACAAATACATAAAAATGAAAATATAAAGGCTAAAGTGTAATAAATGAAAGATACAAATACATAAAAATGAAAATATAACGGCTTAAGTGTAATAAATGAAAGATACAAATACATAAAAATGAAAATATAACGGCTAAAGTGTAATAAATGAAAGGTACAAATACATAAAAATGAAAATATAACGGCTAAAGTGTAATAAATGAAAGATACAAATACATAAAAATGAAAATATAACGGCTAAAGTGTAATAAATGAAAGATACAAATACATAAAAATGAAAATATAACGGCAAAAGTGTAATAAATGAAAGATACAAATATATAAAAATGAAAATATAACGGCTAATTTTGTTTTCTTTGCTCTACCCCAACCTTGAAGCCTAAGAAACAAAATTAACTAAGTGGAGAAAAGGTTTTGATATGTGCAAATCTGAGGTATGACTACGCTCCAACCCAAATTACATCCATAAAGCAAACATCAAAATAAAGGAACTTAAATGTTTTGTTAACTATATTTAAGATATATATGGATCTTTCTAAATGGTGAGGCTTACCAGCACGGAAATGCTGGGTAATTCTTTTTCTGTATTAATTAAATCCTATGTAATTGATGAAAATGTAAGACGAAAGCAGCAAAAATGCAAAACACAAGTCTAATGTAGAGTGGTTGGAAAATCTGAAAAATAAACACTTAGATGTTCACCAGAAAAGAAGATATAATAATAGCAATGGAATTCCAGTAGATGCAATTACGAATTATGTCAAATTTGAAGCCTCGTGGCCCAGATAACGTTCATAGAATCTGACTCAAGAAATTTAAAAGCATACATAGCATGTATAACATGTATGCGGATCACATATAGACCATCGTGAACGCAGACGGTATTCCAGTATGAATGGCAAAAAATTGCACTATGCAGATGATGAAAGATAAAGAGAAAGGTCAAACAGTAATCAAACTGCAGATAAGAACCTATTTAGCAATGGTATGATGGTGACAGATAAGGTGTACGATCACATGCATAATTAATGGGAACTCCATAAAGAGCACACAAAAATTTAAATAATAAAAAATACGACGAATGTTAAGAGAGAAAACCCGGGTAATAATCTAAAATCTGTTGTTTCGGAATTGAAGAAAACGGACACAGAACCCACGCCAGGTGTGGATGGACTATAAGAGGGCCTATGATACAATAACTGAGTGCTCGTAGATAATGAAGTACCTGGAGCTTAGTGGCATAGCAAGACATGTATCAAACCAGAATGTCTTGGAAAACGCAACTCGAGATTCAGGGCAGTGTAATAGGATATTATAAGATCGAAAGGGAAAGTTTTATAAGGAGGCTCTCCGTCACTTCTGTTGCACTCGTTGCCCTAACAAGAACTCTTAGACAGAGCCAGACTAGGAAAAACTGTAAGATTAGTCACCTATTGTTTCTTGACGATTTGAAGTTATCTGAAATGAATCTGAAATAGAACCCTGATCTAAACACTAATCGCCGACATTTCTGATATATAACTGAAATTTAAAATCGACATTGCGCTGCTCTAAGCATCAATCGTAGAAAATTAAAAGAAAGATGACATAAAGCTCAAAGAAAATCAGAGATTTAATCAAGTAGGGAAAGATCAAGGTATTATTTAAGCAGACAGCATTAAGCACGAAGAGATGAAGAGTACAAGTGGACTAGAGGAAGCAAGCCCCAAAATAACGTAGTGTGGCTCTGGGAGGCTAAAAAACGGTTTATAATTGTTAACCGACAGGAAGATAATACAAAGCAAATTACGACGTTAACAGTTGCAAAATATGTGTAACTAGGAAACCCCACATCCACCGTGGGTTCATGAATGTTGTTTCTAGAAATTCAAAGGGATATTTTTTACTTTAGCAGCTCAGTTCAGTGGCAAAACTGTATGAACACATATGGTGGATGGCAAAACTGTATGAACACATACAGTGGATGGCAAAACAGTATGAACATGTACTGTGGATGGCAAATGGTATGAACACAAACATTGGATAGCAAATGGTGGCATCGACCTAATGATAAACTGTATGAACACATACATTGTATAGCAAATGGTATGAACACATATGGTGGATGGCAAATGACATGAACACATACGGTGGATAGCAAACGATGGCATCGACCTAATGATAAATGGTATGAACACATACAGTGGATGGCAAACGGTAGCATCGACCTAATGATGAAAGACGAGGAGAATACATACATACAAACAAACTGAAGGATTACCAATGGCAACACAAGACCAGACATTCGTGGTCAACAAGGAGAAAATAAATGCACAAAATCAATATACATTATTACAATATAATATATCCCTGTACAACGACGAGACGGTGATACACCTTATGAGCGAGCGAAGAAAGCTAGAAACTAGCCAATTGGCGTCCGCATATAGGGACAATGGATAGCACCCCCACCCCCGTTAATTTCATATCTGAACATGTTTTGGCTTAAATCCGTAAAATTTAATAGCTCCATGAAATTAATTCTGCGGGCGCCCCTGAGCTAGCCCGTCAATACTTCAATCGGCAAGATAAAAAGGCAATGGCAATTTACACGTCATTGCTTCAAAATATGTGAGAATATGATGCACCAAAAGGATCATAAAAAGGGTAAAAAAATCTGTACCGTTGGAACAGAATCCAATTGTAATTGCATTTTTGAGAGTGTCAGTGTAACAGTAACCTTTGCTGTTGCAATGATCAATTTGCCGTTGCAGAGTATTTAAAACACTGGTATCGTTGCAACGGCACTAATAATAGACAGAATCCATAGACTCTTGCACAATTTTAAATTTCTGGTGTTATGGTATTTTTTGTTGTTCTTGTAGCAATAATAATGTTATCATTGAAACGATAAATTATTACTAGAATGGCAACATTACCGCTGCAACGGTATACATCAACTTTGAGTTGCGACAAAATATCAATTGCTTTAAAATGGTGACGTTGTTTCAATGATATATTACATAAACCGTTTCAGCCACAAAAAATCTATTCGCAGTACATACATATCGCTGCAGCGGTAGGTGAATATCTTTGCAACTTTATATGGATTCAACTGCAACAACACTGCTGAAAAAAAGTTACAAACGTTAAACTAAATTACCGTTATGTCAGCAAACTGTATTGTTCCAACGATAAACTGATACCATTGCAACGATATTTGTATGTTTTTGCAATGGTATTCTTATACCATTGCAACGAAATAGCCACATCCAAAAGCCCGTATAATTTCATCATTCAGCGCTAACAGTATTATACACAGCAGTAAAGTATAAACTCTGGATTATTTTCTGATTGTATCACAGAGTAAACACCTGCCCACGATAAACTATTTCTTTGTACCGTCACTTACTTACGCATACATTACGTTTTCATCATTGAACTAAATTATTAGTCACTGACACACTAATGCGCTCAGACTTGGCGTAATGATAAAGTAATTTATAATTCAAAAGCGACCAAATATACTAGTGAGTTGAACCTCATATTTGAATTTATAAAGTCACGAAGCTTGAAAATCATCTGCACGCTACAAGAATCTAGGAATTATAACTACATAGTGTTATACAAAAAGAATGAATATCACGAAATATATAACAGAACTAAATCTTAATCATTGTTTACAAATATTGTCAAATTTACAAGAGGGGCGCATTAATACATAAAACGTATCCTTAAAGTGTTATGAATAATTTCTAGTTTCAACGCCATATGCAATTGATGCCATCAAATACAATCTAATTACGCAAGTTTATTAAAAAGGTATAATTATTTGAATTTAATCATGTTAGTAATTTTATGTGCATTAGATATGGTTGTAATATTGACCATCGCATTATTATTATTATTATTATTATTATTATTATTATTATTATTATTATTATTATTATTATTATTATTATTATTATTATTATATTATCAGGTTAAATTGTGGTTGACGTAGAAAATATACCTCTGAAAATAAAGAAATAATCGAGATATATATATATATATATATATATATATATATATATATATATATATATATATATATATATATATATATATAGATATATATATATATATATATATATATATATATATATATATATATATATAGGTGTGTGTTTGTGTGTGTGTGTGTGTTAAATCGGAACCAAATGGCGTGACGAATGAACCCGAGAAAATACAAGTCACTCGAGCGTGACAAATTGGCAATAGTGACTTACGTTTTCTATAAAGCTGGGATATATCAACATATATAAATAAGTGTAGTTAAAATACAAAAGTCACTAAAGCAAGAAATTTAACTTATGGGCATATGCATGTTGTTCTTGTTAGAACACATCCATATAAAAATTACGAGTTTAGGAAAGATAGCGTCTGAGATATAGGTAATATAACCAACTATAAAACAAATGGGCAAAATGATTTTTTTTTAAAGTCCATGTGAATACAGTTAGAAAGATGTAGGTCAGAAATGTATGATCGATTTCGCTTCGAAGTCGAGTCTAAACCCCGATTAAGACAAGCGGAGTGATCTTCACGTTAATTCAGTATC
Source organism: Potamilus streckersoni (assembly GCA_016746295.1). Classification (NCBI taxonomy): domain Eukaryota; kingdom Metazoa; phylum Mollusca; class Bivalvia; order Unionida; family Unionidae; genus Potamilus; species Potamilus streckersoni. The sequence continues at coordinate 1,565,079 of JAEAOA010002305.1, read as the reverse complement.
CAGTGAACGAACCAACAATTTTCTAGCGCAAATATCAGTGACTCGTCCCACGATTCTTTAAACCTGGGTGTGAAATAAGACCAATTGATAAATTTACCAGTCTGTGGAGCAATGGAAATTAAATTATTGTCTACATTTAAGATCTCAACATCATATTTCACGGACACTTGAGTCACTTCAGGCTTTCTGCATTAGCCTTAAATCATAGACTGCAACAACTAGCCAAGAGTCGAGAAGACAAGTCTAACAGGCAATGTTAGTTTCGTTAGACAATGATCATAAGGAAAGAGAGAAAACTCAATGTGGTCCCCTCTTCAATATATATATATATATATATTTATATATATAAATATATATATATATTTATATTTATATATATATATATATATATATATATATATATATATATATATATATATATATATATATATATATATAAGTATCCTTCCTTTGAAGAACTCTGTTGGGGCCCTCAACAGGTAAAAGGGACAGCTTATATGCACAAATTTAATGCTTCATACTCCTGCTTAATATTAAAAAAAAATTCATGAAAAATAAAATCCATCAACACATCATTTCTGCATATAAAAATAGCTATTCTGATAAGCACAATAAAATGTCCAACCACGGCCGCGTAATTCAACATGTACAATCTAAAACCTCAACATACGAAATGGATCTTTAGTACAATCGATGTGATTCGACATATTAAATTGAAACTCTTAACATATGACATTAAAATTTCAACAATCGCCATATAATTCAGAAGATAGTCTAAAAAATCGATATTGGACATCGACTTTTCAACCAGCGCTATGTAATTCAGCAGATGAATCTAAATACTCAATATATGACATCGATCTTTCAACATAAACTCTTTGAACCAATAAGTAAATTGCACGGTGAAAAAAAGTGAAAATATAAAACAGGACATACGGTTTGTGAATAAAAATCCAAAACATGTACTCTAGAACTGTAAATATATTAGAGTCCCATTAATAAAAAGTTATAACTGAGTATTGTTTGAAACTCAAGTTGTTTCTAAGATGGATGATGATAACGTCAGATGAAGTCTTTACACAAATATTCTTAATTTCACTTTGAACCGCAATTTGTACTATACTGTTTCAATTTAGAATAAATTTCACCGAATGTTTGTGTCCTAAACCATTTGTGTATTTCTCCATGAAATAAATTATTATTCAAAAGGTAAATAAAATCCTACCGCTGTCATGTATAAAATGCACATCTCTTGCTTTGTGTAGATTTAATGAAAATTTAAATTTTTTCCGACACAAAAAAAACTTTACCATTCTTCTTCAAGGTATATTATACTACTCGCTCTAGCACAAGAAATATACCTTCTTCTCAAAGCGTTTTATGCAATTGACTTCAACACAGCTGATATTATTTGCCTGACTATATCACAGGGACCTAAGTCTGTTTAAACTAAACTGAGACGTCAATACATGCAGCCCGCGCAATGAGTAAATGTGATTATTTCATCATCTAACGATCGTATTTACACGATATAAACACAGATACTCAGAAAAGACATTAGCCACAGCCAATCAAATTTTACGTCGTTTGTTTATCAAAACCGGCTATCTAAACAACTCTTACGAAACACGAGAAACATATTTACCTTCTAAATAAACAAAATTCTTACGAAAGCCGAGAAAGAAACATATTTACTTTCAATATAAACAAACTCTTGCGAAAATATCAGTTCCCTTGACCAATAATCATCATCAATATAAAACACAATAATACAAAAATGAAATATAAAGAATTCAAATTTTAACACACAATTAATTAAATAAAATACATGGTCGTAGCAATTTATATAATGCTTGACCAACAGTCATTAATTTATTTTATATAGATGATAATTCGCTAATACACCAATTGCTTATGTTTAACTGAAACTGAAATTTACTGAATATAAACTAAATAATGTATACATACAAGGCTCTTTCGGTTCAAAGCGGGAGTCGCAATGGACCAATTCGGGTTGGAGGCACTTCTCAGACGCACGGTCGAATAGCTTAGGGAATGGACATTCGTTCACACGAGGATACGGGTACGTGAGGTTGGTGTCCGTGCAGTCGAAGTACTGAGCACAGTGCCCTTCGCTGGCGATAGTGACCGTGGACCCCGGGTAACAGCTGTTATCGTCCTTTAATCTCAGACTCTTCGGCATCTTTCTTTTAGTACCTGCGAGAAAATTCGTATTTGATAGAAACAGGTGGCATGCAAGTTGAAGTTACAAGGCATTATCAATTGAATGTTTCCTTCAGAATGTGGAAGGGTTATCTCTAAAATCTAAACATTTTGCTCGTGCTATTTAAAGCAGGCATGTTCAATCATCTACTACCCGAGGGCCGGATCCGACTCGCGACATGGTTTTGTCCGCTTGTTTTGATCATAAGTTGACTTTACAAATTGCTTATCCTGCAAGAGACCGTAGAGAAAGTCGCATATGCCTATTTTAAAGGATAGAGGAAACTGGGATTAAACAACAACAACAACAATATCACCACCACCACCACCACCACCACCAACAACAACAACAATAATAATAATAATAATAATAATAATAATAATAATAATAATAATAATAATAATAATAATAATAATAATAATAATAATAATAATAATAATAATGCCGACAAAGAGAGGAAACAAAAACAAGGGTGTTTTTGTTGCTGGCATAGGAAAGGCTATACTTTTTGTTATAGACCGCAACCCTCTGAGAACAAAATGATGAAGCCATAAAAACTACTTTTTTATTTTGACCCAGGTAAAAAAGAGAGTTGAGAATGCAGAGAGCTAGAACTTGTTAATTAAATCTTTAAGTTAAAGAGTTTTTAATATATTAAGCGAGATGCAGGACCAAGGAATAAACGCTTTAGAATCCTTAATCATAAAAATATGTTTCGACAAAAAATATATTCTAACTGGTGATAAAAAACACTTATAGTTTGCAGCATCTACTATTTTCAAATTAAATTCAATATATAAATTAAAAACAAATTGGCCAAAATGATTCCTGCAAAGCGGCGCCATTACGATTTTACAGTCCAGATTTTTTTTGTCTATTTCTTTTTTACAGTTCTGGTTTTTCACTTTGTGCAGAAAGAGTCGGAAAGACAGCTAGTGAAAGAATTCTACATATTGTAAGTCTTAACACAGTTCAATGATCGCATTCAAAGCGAGAAACTCGTAAATTTTGTTATTGTCTGTTTAATTTTTCTCTCTTACAGATAAGATTTAAGAATACACGTACAGATCACAAATATATTTTCCTGGACATGAATGTTAACGTTTGAGAATATAAAACTAATTTGTCCACTTGGTCAAAATGAGCGCAAATATTCGAATAAACAAAATGGGATGATTTGCGATATTGTTTCTTGAAAACTGTCCTTCAAAGTTAATAAAATAAGCTGCACTTTAATATTGCATCCAGTCATTTTGTATATCTAAGACAAAATGAAGCTGTCATCAAGCAAACGATGGAAGTTGGCTAGAAAGCAATTGCTATGGAAGTGTTGACTGCTGTGATAAGGGCACATTTTCGATTAATATGAATTATTAAGTTCGTTTTATTAATCACCAGTCTGAATCATGTTCAGGAACAATAAACGTCAACAATGATAAAATATGCCAATATTCTCGCAGGAATGTTTTGGGGGAAAAAAACTGCATATTTTAGAACTGTCGTGGTCCGAGTTTCTTTTGTCCTTTCGTGACGTTACAGACAGCTACCTATTTAAAAGTCCGTATTTGCTACCCCAAATACGCTGTTTTCTGGTCTATAATTAATAACCGAGAAATCACTCAAACGTTTGACTTGGAAAGTCGTTAGTTTAATTATTTATCTCTCTGCCAGGTTATGTTTCTGCGTCACTTCACTCGTGTAGTCTTCGCTAGATAATCTTAGCCTATACCACTTTTGTCTCTGTCGTCAAAATTATTATTAAAAGAGAGATGAAAACAAAAATTGCTCAAAAGAGAATGAGCGAGGTTATGCTAACAAATGAGTTAGTAAGAACACAGATAATAGACTATCGACCTCGAAAAGTCACACATTTACGTGATCCTTGGTTTTGAAATATACGACGGCAAAAGCTACGCCATGCGTGGAGTGGACTTCTGTGGTGCATCTTTGCTGGTCAATGTTTAGATATGTTAACCCTATCTACACCTACTGTTCCACCATGATCGAGAGGAGGGAAGCTCACAACTTGAATGGACTCCTAAAACAGCAATTCTCAGCTGCCGGTCAGTGTTTATACAAAAAACACGGCTCTCTGGTACATAGTCATGCTTTCAATGTTAAACATGCAAAATATCTTATGAAGTCAATAGCCTCCATCATTGTCGGTCGATGTGCAATGCACCGCTGTTAAATGCTATTGGTTAGTTGGCATTACATACGAAGGCAGGCAACTCATGAAATCCAATAGATGTGGCTAGGACAAAGCACTAAAATATCTGCTCGATTCAACAAGGTGTGGATATGGTTAGCATATCTGAACGTTTTCTTGCGAAGATACCTGTGGTAATGAGGTCAAATATCCTCGGCTGAGGGATATCAGATGTTCGAAAATGATTGCGAAAGAGTAAAAAAAATAATATTTAAAGTTTAGTTAATCTAATTCCATTTATTGTCCATTTACACTTGCTATTTGTATAGTTGGCTCAAAGGTCATAAAACTGCTTATTTGAGTCTTACTTAGATTTGACGAAGACTGTTTTGATTGGCTGATAGTGACATCACTAATGTTAAACTCCAATCGGAACGATCTCGTGTCGCAAGCCAGAAAAAAAATACATCTCAGGTAAACAGTTGCCATTTTGTGAACGTATTGGATTGCAGAAAGCCTGCATGTTGTACTTTTGAGTGGATTTTGGAGAGTCAGAATTCTTCGACTTACACAGGAAATATAAAATTATGCTTAAGATGCCACAACAGGTACCTAGAACTTTATTGTTTGACAATGGAATCATTATGAGTAAAGTTTAAGGAAATTAAGTTAACGTCGATATGGATTACAATTGGCCAGAACTTTCCATTTTTGTTTTATTCATCAGAAATTTCAATAGTAAAGTTTTTCATCCAGCTAGAAAGAACTAGTTCATGGATTATATTACTTCTGAATATTGCCAGTGCGAGTAACTTGATTATTTTTAAATCTAAAACGGCACAAACTTCGATAACAAAAGTTTATTTTGAAGTTTTATTAAACATTTGGCAACAAAGAGAAGACACGGGGAATCAATTATGTAATATTATTTCAGGCTGACACAGTCTCACGTTTGAAAAGACCAGTGTCACTCAACCGCCCTCGACAAAGAGTACTCGTGTCACACTTTGATGTGTAACATCTACTTTTTTCATTGTTTAAAATTAATTTATACAGGTCTTCGGTCAAAATATATCTTTAAATTGATAAATGATGAGTGACATTAGACTATTAATTGTTTAACATTTTCGAGGAATATTAACCGCTTAAGAGCAATTAATCACCATGAAATGTGAATACGCCCTTTTAATGGTCACATTGAACATAACCAGGTATGAAATAGCTACAGCTGTTATTTAAAACATCAATGGTATTTCAAGTTCTAAATATTTTCACACAGCATACCTATATTTTATTTTACACTTTAAAGATATAGAAAAGCTGCTGCAAACTAGTGATATTTTGCTTGCACAAAAAGGGTTGTAAAATGTGTTATCGTTGCTGTTCCCAATCTATTTTTTTTCTCTCTTACAGATAAGATTTCAGAATACACGTACAAATCACAAATATATTTCCTTAGACATAAATGTTAACGTTTAAGAAAATAAAACTAAATTGTCCACTTGATCAAAATGAGCGCAAATATTCGAATAAATAAAATGGGATGGTTCGCGATATTGTTTCTTGAAAACTGTCACGCAAAGTTAAAAAAAATAAGCTGCACTTTAATATTGCATCCAGTCATTTTGTATATCTAAGAAAAAATGAAGCTGTCACAAAGCAAACGAGGAAAGTTGGCTAGAAAGCAGTTGCTATGGAAGTGTTGACTGCTGTGATAAGGACACATTTTCGATTAATATGAATTATTAAGCTTGTTTTATTAATCATCAGTCCGAATCATCCGGCTAGAAAGGAGATAGTTCATGGATTATATTACTTCTGAATATTGCAAGTGCGAGTAACTTGATTATTTTAAAAGTGTAAATGGTACAAACTTCGATAACAAAAGTTTATTTTTTAAGTTATAATAAGAAGACAGGGAATCAATTATGTAATATTATTTCAGGCTGACACAGTCTCACGTTTGAAAAGACCAGTGTCACTCAACCGCCCTCGACAAAGAGTACTCGTGTCACACTTTGATGTGTAACATCTACTTTTTCATTGTTTAAAATTAATTTATACAGGTCTTCGGTCAAAATATATCTTCAAATTGATAAATGATGAGTGACGTCGGACTATTCACTGTTTAATATTTTCGAGGAAAACCAACTGCTTAAGAGCAATTAATCACCATAAAATGTGAATACGCCCTTTTAAAGGTCACATTGAACATAACCAGGTATGAAATAGCTACAGCTGTTATTTAATACATCAATGGTATTTCAAGTTCTAAACAATTTCACAAGGACAGATCTGTAATAAGACGGAGGCGTGATAAAATTGATGTGCGGATCAGTGTGTGTATATTTTTTTCTAAATCTGCATCAAGGTTTTGAGAAACAACAGTAAACTCGACTAGTAACATTTACCAATTAGTTTCATTGCAAAGAAAACTTGGAAAAGGAAATTTAAAGGCATACCTGGTTTTGCTTCACACTTTAAAAATCGAGAAAAGTTGCTGCAAACTAGTGATATTTTGCTTGCACAAAAGGGTTGTAAAAGAGCTATTTCTCTTGCACTAAAAGATGCAGGGGAAGAATGATGGAGAAAAGCTGCTCAACAGTTTTGTATATTAAGATTTTCGAACAAAAGTCCCAAACTTAGTAAAGCAAAAATATTCTCAGTATCGAAACTGTGTCAACGGGAGAGAAGCAAAATGTGCCTAGCTACTAACTGTTATTACATTTTTTTCTCTACAATATTTCGCAGGTAAATATCTATGCAAACCATATGAAAACAACCTTAGAGAGGTGAATGTTCATTGATAATGAAATTTATTTAAAAATAAGAACAAACTGTACATTATTCGTAAGTAATTATATTTTATGTCACTGCAAGTAGTATGATACTTATGCAATGTGGTTGCCTGGTGTCTTTTACAACATGGCCGAGAGAAATGAATACATTTCAATAAAATGATTCCACAAATCTTTCGATGATGCTGAATACAGTCTGATTTTTTAAAACGAAAACAAAAACTAAGCTGACGTTTGCAATATTTAGTTATGACACTCATTTTAGATTGTGAAACTAATGAATCATTTGCAACTTTTCGGTCAATCATACGGATCATATCGATACCTTGAATGCATGCCGATAAATATCATTCAGACTACGTCTGTTATTTCAGAACAAAGATTGACCGATAATTTGTAAAGGCATTTAACTACTTTTTCATTTGCAATTTTTCTGTCGATATTACAGTAAATCTAATCATAGATATAGCCGAGTGGTTGGGCTTTCATGCGAAGGAATTTCGAACAAATTAAAATTATGTTTAGCCCATAAGTCTGCCAACACACGTCCGAGGCATATTTTTTTAAAGAGAGAGAGAGAGAGAGAGAGAGAGAGAGAGAGAGAGAGAGAGAGAGAGAGAGAGAGAGAGAGAGAGAGAGAGAGAGAGATATGTCTTATAAAAGACTTTTACAGGATCATATTTTTTAAACTTTTGCTCATTAACTTTGATATTAACTCTACATGTATACTATAAAATAGTAATAGGCACCTTCATTGAAACATTCAAGTTGTTCCAATTTGTCTTTTTTAAGTATTCGGATTGTTACTACGACACTTATTTCTTGTCACGTTTCTGAAAATATTATTCAACTGCTTTATAATAGATATATTTTACGAACTCTTAGATTATTGGTTCACCATTCGAGGGAGCTATAGTACCGCCCAAACTGTGAATATCACCAGATTGTAAAAAAGAGCTGCCCGAATAATTCTAAAAGCATATTTTCGCACCATCTTTTGACATGGTTTAAATATTAAATAGGTCACTATTTCATGAATGTATCGTATTGCAAAAATGCTAATTGTTGTATAAAACGGTCTCATCAAACCACAAATATATTACTGTAACCTTATTGCTTTTTACAAAAATAGTAATTTTTTTATTCCACGATCTCGCTCCTCCTATTGCAGTAAATTTGTCACGTGACCCAGCATTATGGCATACAATTTCTATTGAAACTGGAAATTAAACTTCTTGATGTAAATTAAATTCGTGTGTAGACTTATTTATGGCTCCCTGCTAGTCATATCCAAATGTATATTCCTATTTCATTATGGAACACATATTTTCATCTCATTTTATTTTTTACAATTAATATCGTCATCTAATGTATAGTATTTTAATGAAGACCATACCGGAGAGCAGCTTTAATGCTTAATAATTCACCATTTTGAACTCAAATTCTAGTAAATATCTTGTTAACTAATTAAATCATGACAAAAGTCAGGTATACAAAAACTCTATTCACAACTCCCATGCACGCATAAAACTCAAATAAGAATATAAATTAATATATATAATACCTCCCCTCATAAAAACTAAAGATTAATACAATAAAACTTTCTTTTACATGTTAGTCAAATAAATGTATCAAACTATAATAATTACAATGAATAGGAAGATAGCTAGCTAATAAATGACACAAGATATGCACAAAATGAAACATATAGTACTTCTATACACGTGAGAGTACATCTGCAATCACATCATCTTTTCATCTGGGGTGTCTTCTATCACGTATTTAAATACCAAATTCTTTCTTTTTCCATCATCGAGGAGTGTTAATGTTGTAAGTTAAGTCACTTACTTTCTTTCCAATTCTTTAAGTACCATACATTTTAGCCCGTTCAAACAACTAAAGCCTAACGATTCTTAAACTGATTCTTTACAACAAACAACAGTAAATACACATCATCATCCCATTTGCTTCTAGTATCGAATCAATATGATCAAATCATATTCTTCAAAGTTTGATACAATCTTTCCAAAACTCCTTGACCTTCTGTGTGATAGGCAGAAGATTTTAACTGTTGGATGCCTAATTAATGCAAAACTTGTCAGAATATGCCAGACATAAAAATTATTCCTTGATCAGACGGGACAGATTTGGAAAGGTCAAATAGTGCCCAAAAATCTCTATCAAATCATTTTCTATAGTTTTAGTTTTAATATTTCTCAAAAGGAATTGCCTCTGGGTATATTTTGGACACATACAGTATAGTCAACACGCATTGGTTGCCTAACTTGGGCTTAGGATAGGACCAACGAAGTCTACTATTGTTCTGCTAAATGGCTTGTCAGATGCAGGAAAAAGTTGCAGATGGGTCTTCGGTGTCTTCTTATTAGGTTTTTCTACCATTTGACATGTGTGTGAAGTTCTACGGTATTTAGAAACATCACTTTTAATTTTCGGCGAATAAAAATGATTCAAGATTTTGTAATAGTCTAATTGGCTCCTACATGACCAGCCGAGGGAGTTTCATGGGCCAGACTACGAATTTCTTGTCGATATGACCGAGAAACAAGAACACGATAGCTCACTGACCACTCGTCACATCAAGTGGTCTCCATTTCCTCATAAGGACCACATTTTTTTTTTGCAGAGTAACAAATTGGAACTTGTATCTCAATGCTAATACCCTTCTGACACACCCAGGAGACGCCTGTTCGTGTACTTGTTATATCGTCACCCTGATTAGAATAAAAAGAACGAATAGCAAAAGTGTATCGTTAATAAAAGCATAAATAAAAGTGATCTCATCAAAAGACTGGTCAATAGCTAAGTCAGCTAAATGAATAATTTTAAGATCAACATCATTCTCAAGAGTTATTATTGCCCCAGCTCATTTGACTGCACAAGCAATATAAAAATCAGTGATTTTAATTTCAGTAGGATCAACTTTCAGATCCAAAAAAGGCTGGTCAGTTACAAGTGGATTAATCACGACCTTATCTCCAGTTAGGTTATTGAAATGAATACCCTCAATAAGTAAACAATATATTGCTCCGACATTCACAAGTCATGAGATTAAGTCTGACAAATTTACACATTGTAGTGGAACATTAACAAAACTGTACTTCTCTTCTCTGAATAAGAACACTTTCACTAGAAGATTTCTCAGACAAAGCCAAGATACCTAATAACAAAAGACTCTGCAAGCTCCAGTATCCCTTAATATGTCAATATAGATATGCTTGGCAGCATCAGTAATACGTGATATAGAATCTTTCGACATGAATGGTTCATAATTATCAAGAATAGAATCGGACCGGGTTTTGTTTGACACAATCTATGTATTGCTTTCAATAAAAAACTGTGACCTTTTGGAATAGCTGCCTTTATTCTATTATTTTTTCAACCTGTAACAATCAGGAATGACGTGTCCTTTATTTTCTAATAAGTGCACGCAGAAAGAGAAAGGGATATTTTCTGATCAGTCTTATCAGAAGTGTGATTTCTAAAGGCTGTGTCAGATTGAGGTTTCAAATTGCCCGTAATAAGATTCAAACAATTTTTTTTAAACCAAAGAACTGTTGAGAAGATGACTTATTGACAACTTTGTATGGACAGATTTTTCACATTGTACAAAATCTAAAATGATTAGTTATTTCTACGCCATGTAGAAATGCAAGACCATGGAAAACATGGTCAAAAACCACGTGTATAATTTGCAGTAATTCGTTACAATGATAAGTTGAGGTGGTCGTATGAGTTAGGACGGTGAGTTATATTTGTCTACAATATAAAATTGGCATAGTTCGCATCCTATTTAGTCCTCTTTTCTAAACCGTTTTAAAGAGGTTCGAACCTTTATAATTATGTTAAACTGGTTTAAAGTGTTTGACTGAACTGTGATGAGAATTTTCTTTACTTTATTTGGCCAAAAATTAAGAGGCAAATTAAATTAGTTTTTCCTACTCTCCCAAAGCTTAATATTTATATTTACAAAGATCTTTATTCACTTGAATTAGTCTGATACGTCACACTAATTGAACTGTGCTATATAGACTGGACCTCAATTGCCAGGATTATCCGATGTAAAAGGATTAGCCGGTGGTAAGCGAGAATGGCTATACATGAGCGTGTTATGGATGAATGTATGAGGCTAATCTTAATGTTGTTGCAACATCTGTTATACATTAAAAATATATTTCCTTTTTTTTTTTACTGAAGGACGCTATGATTAAAACAAATATAATCTTTCCCCGGCCAATATGCCAAACGGCATATGATAAATTGGTATATAAAGGGTTCGACTATACCATAAAATGATGTCTACTCGCTTCTTTTTACGATGGAGAAAGCTGATCTCTGCACTTGAGAACACGCAGAATAATTCGCTCATTGCAATCGGGAAAACTAAATAGGGAGACTTTTTCTGCGTGTAACCACTGCTTTTAGGGTACAGTACATTCATCGTGTTTTATGAATTTCTCATGCAATCCGTGAAGGAGAGCCAGCCGAATATTTTTTTTTTTTTTGGTAGGGGGAACATGCTGTAGTCAGCTATTAAGTTTTACGAATGTACGCCAAGACATGTTTATGCTTGGCCCTATGTGTGGGCACCCATGATCCAGTGGACCTGGATAGGGGGCTAGGAGATTAAGTGCCCACTATGAGAGTGGTGGAAGTACACCCAATCATATGGATTTTCCATCCATTCTAGTGACAATCCACTCAGGATAGTGGATTTTATTGCTGGCCCAGTGGGTTTTATGGCACATATCCATTTTTCCATTGCATTACATAAGCTTTCTACCTCTAAATAAACAGATGGGAGAAAAATGAGGCTACATCTCATTGTAGTGAAATTCACAGATGAAATCTAAATAATGAAATGGAACTTTCATTACAAAGAGTTGCATACAATAAGTGATTAGCCATTCTGGATATATGATATTGAAATTTCAACCACCACTGTGTGATTCAAAATATACACTTGAAAACGTCGACATAGGAAAGAAAACTTTCAAACCACTGCTGTATAATTCAACATATAAATATGAAATCTCGATCTAGAAAATGAAACTTTAAGCACATGCAATTTGTTACATGTGATATTAAATTTCTTGTCATACGACATTAAAAAAATTTTCAACTCCAACTTTCTTACTGGAGCAGTTTTTGTCTGTTACGACGCCTCATAATTTCTTTTGATTTGCCAAAGATGAACATGCATACAATAACTGCTACTGCAGTCATTGTCGTATAGTTTGAAAGCATGTAACGTATCAAGTTTTCATCTGCATTGATGAAAATAATTCACATTTTATTTCCTACTGAAAATATTTAAGTGATTACACCTTTTTATCACTTTCATTTCTCCATTTTGTAAATATTACATATAAACTCATCATATGATCAAATCCGAAATGTTAAGAATTTGTTAAGCTCTTGATTGCAGATTATTGATTATAGAATCACGAGCTTCGTAGAGCGTAGGTAGCACTTGCAGACAAATGCTAAAGTAAATACGTGTCTTTTTCCTGAGGAAATGTGTCGCATGGACATGTACATTTGGGTCTCGGTAGTAAACACAATCAATATTCCTGTGTATATTTTATTGTGTGGGAACAGGCTAAACAAATATATTAAACGTCACTAGCAGACTAAAGCTAGCTAATACTTATGTGCGATTTATTTTTCTCTGTGTGTGTGTTGTTGTTGTTGTTGTTGGTGTGGGTGGGTTTACATTCATAATCTCTTTCTCTCTCATATTAATCATATTAAAATTACTATAGTTAAATTGCATATTTTATGAAACACTTCAATAGTGTCAATATTTTGTGCTCAAAAATCTTTGATCTCTTGCAATTGTTACCAATATGTAATTAAATTGCTTGTGTGTAAGTTTTAAAATTCTTTTGTTTTTATTTTTGCTTCATTACATTTTATTGTAATGATTATTTTTATCGGATTCGTAATTCTTTTTCAGTAATTAGATATTTTCTTTCTGCAAATGATGTTTCTTTAAGACATGAGAATTATTTTTGGTTATCCAAGTTCATCTTGGGGTGATAACAGCGTAAACAGGCATTTAACATGATTGGTCAGTATCAGGACCATGCTTTCTTTGTGTTATTACCATGTTTAAACAACCACTTTTTAATTATTGGTTCTTAAGTGGGGATATACTGTATCGAAAGCAATTCATTGGATGTGTCTCATAAACCCAATCTGATTTCATTATCGAGAATTATGAACCATTCATGTCGACTATATCACTCGTGGGTGATTCGGCAAATCTTATCCATATTAAACATTTAAGGGATACAGAAGCTTCTCAGAGTCTTTTTGTTTCAGATATTTTACCCTCTTCTGAGAAGTCCTGTTCGAATGAGAGTGTTCTCATTCAGGGACTAGAGTGCGTCTTTGTTAATGTCCCTCTCCATTCTGTAAATTTGTCATCAGACTTAGTTTCAGGACCTGTGACAGTCAGCATAGTGTATAACCATCCCGTTGAGGCATTCATTTGTTGCTAAGCAATGACCTACCTGGAGACAAGATTTTGGTTAATCTACTTATAATTGACAAGCCTTCTTTGGATCAGAAACTCGATCCAATTGCAAAAGAATACCCTGAAGTATTTCCAGCTTGTGCAGTTGAAAGAGATATGTTAAAGAAAGCTATTAAGAGTGATTTTCAAAAAGAAGACATTCATTTAGCTGACAAATGTATTGGTCAGGCTTTTGATGAGGTCACTTTCACTTCTAATTTGGATCAATCATGTGGTATTGATCAAAGTGATCCTCTTTTAAGTACTCATTCTCTTTTATCTGATCAGGGTGATAAACGATAATCATTTGTCGTCGAACAGGAAAAAGAACCCGAGATCTCCTGTTTGTTTCAGAGTTGCCATTATTGAAACTGAAGTCACTGAAGTACCTCTCTGTTATTTCATTAAAATTAGAATTCTTGTGAGAAAATGGAAACCTTTAAAGGTATCTGCTTATGACGAGTGGTCAGTGAACTATCAGATTCTTGTTCCAAAATCTTACCGACAGGATATACTTAGTTTGGTTCATGAAACTCCTTTGAATGGTCATTTAGGGATAAATCAAACTTATAACAAGATCTTCATTCACTTTTTGGCCAACAAAACAAAAGTGATGTTTATAAATTTTGTAAATCTTGTCATACTTGTCAAATGGTAGGCAAACCCAATCAGAAGATACCTAAGGCAACCTGTTCCTGCATTTGATGAACCATTTAGCAGAATTATGGTAGATTGTGTTGGTCTCTTACCTAAGACCAATTCAGACATATTGAATATATTCATATTCAATATATGAATATATTCAATTGAATATATTCAGACATATATATATATATATATATATATATATATATATATATATATATATATATATATATATATATATATATATATATATATATATACCCCTTATTACATATAACACAGGCCCCGCACTACCTTAATCCGGCACTGCTTCCAGTCCGTGACTGATACAACGTGAAAAGTATTTTGCGTGTACTGTATCTCTACATCAAAACAATCAGAAATCTGAATACTTTATTAATGTAAGTATCTAATTCTTGCTCACGATAAAACTTACATGAGATGTTTGTGATACAATCCTCGACGTTTTGTAATGCTGAGTAAAATCCCTTCAAAAATCAAACTAAATGTTTGAGAGCAAAATACTACTCCGAAACAGACATGTGGGACAAGGAAAGACAATACTGGCCAAGCAGATGAAGCTTTCTTATCAACTATTGTGTGAAAACCTAGTACTTATTTAACCAAATAGTCAACTAGATCCCAGTAAGATGCAATTATCCTCGAGGATGGGTAAATTCAGACTGACCCTTGGCGAAGTTTATCTTTGACAAGTTTTGTCAAACAGAATAACGTTTAGTCAAACAGAATCAAGAGCAGCCAATTAATAAACTCACTTGATGCTCATAATCTGTCTCATCTTGATGAGATAAGCCTATAACAAATTTTATCAAAATTTAATCAGACAAAAATTCTATGACGTAACAACAAGCTGAGCCAGTCAGATGGTGAGATAGCCAGTCAGATGGTGGGATAGCCAGTCAGATGGCGGGATGCCAGTCATTATGATAAGACACCACTGATCATTAAAACTCGTTAGTTGTCTGAATCTGACAATTATTTGGCGCGCTTTTTTAGCGAAGCAGAAATAAATGCGACAATAACTGAGCATAAAACTAACATTACTGGAGTTCGAAGAAATCCCTCACCAATGATTGAAGTTCTAACGATTAAAAAAAATGTTTGTGGAATGGTTGGATGAATGCCTTGTTAACCTATAGAAGGAGAAATGGATGAACAGATTTATGGATGCTTATAAAATACTTACATGTATCAAATCTTGAACCCCGCTGAACACAGGTATTTGTGACTGGATCAAACACAGTATCACCGTTACTAGGTCCACATTCAAGGCGTAACGCCTGTTTGTTGTAACAGATATGATACACCGAACAATCATCTGAATCAGCAACCAGTCCCAACATACCACTGATACCGTCACATACGTCACACTGAACGTGCCTAGCACGGAACGTCAAAACAACTAGTACAATGTAGAGCAACATCTATTAGCTACAAAAGAGCAACGTTCTTCGACAATAACTCTGATCAGATACAGACAAATAAAAGCCCTTGCCTTGACAGTGCTTGTCTCGTAGGTGATGATTTTGTCTTTAGCCTCGACATGTAAATTAGCGGTTGTTATATACGTTGGCTTATCCCATCAATCAGTTGGCGTTTCATGTAAACAACTCCGTGCGAAAGCGAAAACAGTCTTACCTAGAATATGTATCAAAGATAAAATATAATTATAATGCCTTAAAAATGTAAATCTTCGACAAAAATTCAGTTAACAGTTTATTACAATTGAATTGTCTGTGCACAAAAAAAAAAATGACATATCAAAGTGGGGAATATTTATGGGCTTTAAACAGAATAGATGTAAAACTTCACACAAACCACACTGATCATTTATATATATCTGTCATAGGGATAAACTTCCACGCTTACGATCTAATTTTTAATGATTCAATTAATCACTGTACAATTATAATAAATTATGACACGTAAATAACAAAGACTGGTTAAACCGGTTTTCTTTTCTTTTAATTCTTTGCCTATTTCTGTGCGCATGCAGCATAACATATCAAATTTATAGAAAGTGAACGATTAGCACAGAATAAGCCAAGTAATACAACGGATATTTGAGACATAGTTAAAATCAGTGAGTGACAGCGGTATAAAGTACGAGGAAGAAACAGCTGCTGCCTCTCTCTCTCTCTCTCTCTCTCTCACGCACGCACACACACACACACACACATACATACATACATACATACATACATACATACATACATACATACATACATACATACATACATACATACATACATACATACATACATACATGCATGCACGCACGCACGCACGCACGCACCCACGCACGCGCACACACACACATACATACACACACATACATACATACATACATACATACATACATACATACATACATACATACATACATACATACATACATACATACATACATACATACATACATACATACATACATACATACATACATATCGGCCGATCTAGATAAGCCCACTACAAATATTAATTATGAAACAACACAAATGCTCATAGTAGGTTAATCTGGCAACAGCTCGAGGAGTGTTTGTAAGTTAATACCGTATGTCCCGCC
The DNA here is from genome assembly GCA_016746295.1 of Potamilus streckersoni. NCBI lineage: Eukaryota > Metazoa > Mollusca > Bivalvia > Unionida > Unionidae > Potamilus > Potamilus streckersoni. The sequence continues at coordinate 1,548,138 of JAEAOA010002305.1, read as the reverse complement.
TATCAAGTAACACGTCTGCACCAATGTAACTAACTGGGCGTGCCAGTGTCCCTGTGACGACCAAGGTTACCAGTCCGTCTAGGCCTCACAGGTTGAACAGGATCAGATATAAATTTTGCAACTGAATGGTCATACTCATCCAAGCACCCACCTTCTCGGTTACTCTTTCTTGACTTCGGTTTCTTTCAAAATTTGCAATCAATATTCACACATGATATCGAATATTTCTTATGGTGATTTTTTATTGGTTTATAATGGCATAGGACTATTGATTTTAGCCAGTACTGACAAAACACCCTCAATGTTTGGCTAAACTAGGAGTGATTCCATTTCTTCCACTCATTTGGAAGAAGGTTTCTTTGGACGTAAACGATGATGATGTTGTGAATTATGTTAAGAATATGAGATTGAAAGGACGTCATGTTGAATACAGGAGAGGAAAGGAAGTTTACGGTGTCTTTTTTGTAGTTTCTCTAGGAAGAAGAAAGGGAAGAATTTTAGATTTAAATGACTAAGTATGAAATTAGGGAATCGTAGGTGTTAAATCGATAAGTAAATACGCTTGTGGAGATGCATAATTTGGTGTTCCTAACTATTTGACTAAGACTTGAACCTCAGATTTATCTCTCGAACTTTCAGACAACACCCCATAATGTGTATTGAGACAAGCTTTATTTTTTTGAAATAAAGTCTTAAGAATATCAGTAATACTTTCATTGCGATGTTGACCTTGTCATGTGGGTCAAATTTTGATTTTTTCTTCGTTGCTCCCCTATCATGCCATCGACGATGACAAAATTTGTTTGAATAGAATCTCAGAGAGGATGCCAAAGTCTTCGCGAGGAGTTCCATCTACAAACTAAATGGATTCTCCTTGACTGTCCCTCGTTAACATGAAAGTCGATAGCCACTCTTTGTAATACCATACACTACGTTGTGGAGGGTGAATGAACAAGTTTGATTTGTGTTCGATCACTTGCTTGAAAATATCTGTTTAGCTTTAACCATTTGGTGCTGCAATTAGTATGCTAAAGGGATGGTAAATATACTGTGCCTCCCGGCTTTGACGATCTGACTTTATGTCAGTCACTTTGAGAAAGGATACTGCAGCCATAACAATCATGTTTAGGATTCTGAGATTCTATCAACGACACAGGACATATTAAAAATTTTATACAAGCTTGATGTTTCTTTCCATGACAGTGTAACACATAAAAACCCAACATACTTAAATTTCAAAAACACGGTTCATGCTGTTTTTTATGTTTGATCAGTGACACACAAACACCAACCACATAATAAAGTAAGAATTGACAAAATACGACCAATGTCTTTTTCACACAGAGGTACACTGTACGTTTTCATCATTATTCGCAACACTTTTAATGCAATGAATTCTTCGTGCACATATACAGTTTTGATGATCTTGTCTTTCTTGGATCTACTGCTTACTGTTCATGCAGCTGTCACAGCTAATGCTCTGGTAAACGAAATCTAAGGAATGTAGTCACTAAAACAAACAAACAAACAAACACACACACACACACACACTCACGTCAACCTAAATTCAATAGCCTCGTGTCGTTTTGTGGAATTAGGTCTTTCAACTGTACTTGATAACGCACTAGATCTTGCACACTCTCGTTGAATTCCTACCATGGAATTTGGTATAATACAGACGACAAAAGGCATGATATGGTAAGTCTTGTAACGTTTTCGCAGTTTATCAATGTTTGAAAGTTTAAACATTTTCAAATTAATCAGTCTTCTTACAGCTTTCCGATATCAATGATTGAAACGTGAATGCCATTTCGCGTGCAAGAGTTCTTCTCATTGCATTTTATTCTTGATAAACTCTGTAAATTCGCTCACGCAATTCCAGTGGTAGATTCTGAACGCACTGTTCTGTGCTAGTCATTTACAGGAATGTGCGGTAAATGGAATATCCTGGGAAGGAATTTTGATGATGAAAATTATTCATTATTTCATCAAACATCGCACCTCATGCACGAGGAGTTTCGTTTCGAAGTTATACTTGTTACCTTTCTTTCTGGATATTTTTCGTTGAAATTCTGATAATCACTGCAGTGCTATCTGTAGAAGTCGTGACATTTAAAATCTTATAGGAGGCTGGTAGCCGTTGATCGATGCCAGACCATTAAATAGCTTCAAACTAATCAGTTTTTTTATAGCATTTAGATAACAATGGTTACAACGCTTATGTCCTAATGGATGCAATTTGACATTTCGTTTCACTCTATTCTGTAAAAGATATTTGTAAATGCGTTGTGGCAGTTCCCAAAGTAAACTGCTAATTCTCTCTTCTAAGGCATCCATGAACATAATCAGGGCCCACCAAGAGAATATATTGCTGCTAAAGTTGGTCCACCACGCAATCTCTTTCTCGAATTCATCAATCTCAGTTAGTGTCTCTAGTCACAATTCTATTTCTGTTTTGGAACCCTCTCCTTTTCTATAAAAGAATATCAGAGTGTATGTTCGGCAGCGTGTTGTGGTCGGGGAGTTTATTTTCGTTCCGGTAGACTATCTCCTATACTTTTAAGAATGGTTGACTGAAACGAGTTTGGGTGATTTTGAGAACGCACAATTCTGTGAGGATCCAACATTTTCACGCGAAATTTCTGATCTTGTTCTGACATTGCACTCTAGTCAAAGTTTACTATGTCACTAGGAGAGATGGTTCCGTTTCAGCCTTTCATTTTTCATTTAGTATGAATTTCTCCTTGTTTGTCTCGATACTGATAACCTTAATATTTCAGTATGTTCACCTGTCCAAACTCCTAAACGTTCATCTTCAGTGGGTGAGTGATAACTTTTACGGTGATCGATGTACCTGCAACTATCGGTGTCAAAGTAAAGGACTCGATCTGTAAACTGTTCCAAGAGAGAATGAAATTTTTAAAGTGCATCAGCTGTTACATACAATATAATGATAACATTGACAAAGTCGACAATATTGCAAACTCTATGACTTCAAAGTAATCCACCAAGATCAAATCTTCACATATAATGTCCACGTGTTTAGTTAGTTTAACTTCATCTTCGACGAGTTGAAAGTATCGACTTCGATCTACCAAGTATTAGTCTTTGGAAATATCAGAATGTTGAAAAAGGAGCTAGTTTTCCTTACAAACAATCAATATGACTTACGCAAGTAGTAGTTTCTCGTCGTTCTTCTCCAATTATTCCATACAAATATTCTTTCTTTTCCAATTGTTTCTTGGTAAAGCCTTCGGGGATCATTACCGTTCTTTGAATACATCTTTATCTATTTTAGTCTAACACGATGAAGGATAGCCTTACTTCAATTTTAAAAATTGCTTGTGTAGCCGGAAAAAAGCCTTTCATTGGATTTGTCATCTTGTTGGCATTACTCTGCGATAAGAATGTGCTCCGTGATCCACAAATAATTGCTAAATTTCATCGAGTTTTAACAAGCGGTATCAGCATTTGAGAATACGAAACAATTCAACCCTTACCCACGTTGCTGTCAGGCTCTTTCCTGATAATTGTGGCGACAATGCCAGTCTTGATTTCATATTTTAGCTTACTTTCAGCGTAACAGAAACATCAGTTTTTTATGTCAATGATGAAGTAAAACAGGATGGTACAAGTTCGTCGGTGGAAACGCTCATGTTTGTAAAATTATTCTGTTAGACTTTTAGGGCGACCGATGGATAATCCAACCCATTTCGACATCACGCACTGATATATGAGATATGTTCTCATTGAGATTCGTTCACTTCGTACAACACGCGTATGGCGCTGATATATGATTCAATGGCTACCTCGGCAATTCGATTGTTGTTGAAACGTCGATCTTAGTCTGATTCCTTTCTTCCTGTCACAAGTTGTCCTTAACTTGCTAAGCTCTGTTGTCGTTGATGTGCTTGGTCAAACAACATTCCATGCTGAACTCAGAGAAAGGACTTTTGAGGTCTCTTTGATTAAAACAGAAATAAATCCGTTTAAAATTCGTACATAATCTCTGGATTTTCTAAATCCCGACCTTCCAAAAAAAGACTTCAAATTTTCTTTTCTCCATTGTTTCTGACATGTTGTATCCAACTAGCTTGACTTTGATATTAGTAAAGGGGTCAGCGCAAAGCTTTGGATGAATATCGACAGCTAACACGGAGATATAACTGACGTGGTAAATGGTTTTCTAGAAGACTATGCATCCCAATTTGGCAAAGGTTAGTACTTCCTTTATTAGATATACACCTCCGTGATCCACAAATAATTGTCGAAATGTTCCACGACGCCGTCATAAAATGAATACATTGGATCGATAATATTTCAACATTTCGTTTTTAAAATCCAAAGGGTCTTAAGAAAAACTGGTGGCAACAAAAGTAGAATTCTTCTCGTTGTTCAATATGCATGTCGTCGTGGTATCTAGATTCATGCAAATGCTGGAGCACAACCTTTTACTTAAATTTGGTAGTTTAAAAGCACATAGATTAGCAATTGTCATTACAAACGATTTAGGCATTATGCTGAAAGGTATAGACAAAAGACTTATGTAATCTTTAAACTTGCCTTTCCCACTCTCATATAAATAATTTTCGTTCCGTTCTAAACATTGCAAGGAAATTCGGTACTTTATTCTGAACAATATTGCAAAAGAAATTGTCATTTGCATCCCGAGAAATTGTAAACCGTGACTGTGGAAAGCTTGTTCCAAAGAATAAAAATGTTATATGTTTTTCCTGAAATGAAAATATGGTAATTTTTGGATTTTAATCACCAGTGTTACATTCAAATATATGACAATGAACTCGAGTAGGTGAAAAATGAGCAAGAATAGTTATACGAATTTAACGATTTGTATGTTTGGGCTTTGAATGCTCACATGGGACTGGAATTCACAGCACATATTCTTTTCTTGCAAATGCATTTAAAAGCATTTTGTATTCACTGTTTATATTGTAATGTAATTCCAGGAGAACCTGAAAAAAATTTCTTACTGATTTTGCGTAATGGATATTTGATCCCACGACTTTTGGAGAGAAGAGGACGTCCAGTGTTATGGGAAACTGCCATCAATATGCTAGTGGAACACGCTTTCTACAATTTGCAACCACTTTTCTTTTGTCTGAATTGTTTATATGCGGTGTTCATCTTAAGAGGCTGGACTGATTAATTTTCACTAGCAAGAAGAAAATTTCTTTCTGTTTTGTTCGTCTGGAAACTATGGATTCGGAGCTAAATAGCCACGTCTGTCTCCATAATGAATCTATTTCTTCCTACTAGAAAACCCCTGGTCACATTTGTTGTAATGCTATGTTAGACAAAGCCTGTGATAATTATACTAGCGTCGAAATAATTTAGGCAATAATGAACGTAATATAATTTCATCTGGGAAACCGGTTCTCTAAACGCGAAAACTCCGCGAACAACTGGATAGTATATTTTCAACGTATGACTAGGTGACAAGACATGGTGAAGTTTATGCATTTAAAAAAACTCCACACAGTTTTTTTGGAAATACCTGCTTGTTGTAAAAGGAGTTCTGCTTCTCTTTGTTTTGTAACTTAGCGATGTTTTAATGCTCTACCAGAGTCGCTTCCAGTCTATCGCTACTCTACTTTATCATGCATCTCGGCAAAGATTCTACGATGGCACGTGCTGGTTCTTGGTAACAATCCATCTTTTACCTTGCATAGAGTGTCTTTTCAAATATAATTGCGTGGTCGCGCAATTGAGTCTATATGTTCAGACAACATTAAGGATTCGTTTTTCTGTACAATATAAAATCACAAATCATATATTTCTTGATTTATTTATAATAATGTGTTCAGATTCAGATCTTTATCTTTTTATCTTTTAGTTTGGCCTCGACTTGCAAGCGAGTGTCATTTAAGTAATATATATATATATATATATATATATATATATATATATATATATATATATATATATATATATATATATATATATATATATATATATATATATAACGCCTAAGTATTTCATTCAGCATATAGTAGTATCCATTGTAAATTGTAAACGGTTGATCTTATGCAGCCAACATTAGCATTTCGTTTTTCTGCAAAATATAAAATAAAAAATTCATGTATTTCTCGATTTATTTAAAATATCGTTTTCAAAACAGAAAATATAATGCAAAATTACATGTTTCCAGAATCAAAAAATGTAATCCTTTTTGTTAGCTATAACAACCTTTTTCATACACACACAGACACAGACACGCATATATATATATATATATATATATATATATATATATATATATATATATATATATATATATATATATATATATATATATATATATATATATATAACTGAGCTCATTGTGAGAATGCTGGATTCGGATACTGACGCACTCAGTTTTCAAAAGGGTGGGGTGTCTGGAGCATTTCCTCGACCTCCAAAATAGAAAAAATACACTTCTCCTATCATACCACCACTTGGTGGGCGAACTTTTGCACTCCCGGGGGATTTGCGTATGGGAGAGAATTAACAAAATCTGTTGGACCTAGACTAGGCCACCAGTCATCATCTTATATATATATATATATATATATATATATATATATATATATATATATATATATATATATATATATATATATATATATATATATATATATAATCCTACCTTAACTAAGTTTATAATTAAGTCTTTATGTTGTGCTATATTTAATCAAGTTTATAATTAAGACTATATGTTCTGCCGTCTACAAAAAACTTGTATATAATTGCTGTAAATATGCTTGCTGTAAATAACGCTTCAAAATTCATCTTTCAGGACCACTTTTATTGTTTTAAACAAGATACAGCTAAGAAATATCGTTATCAAATAAAATATCAACCATATTGTAAATAAATGTCATTTAGATCATCTGCCCAACCTGCTATTTGCTTATGGTTTTCAGTTGCGAATAACCATACTGATTCATATTTTATGATATGTGGTTACCAACTTTTTTTTAAAAGATGCAATCGCTTATTATTTTAAGCTTTATACCAGTATAACTTAAAGGATGCCCTAATCGAGTGAAATCTGTTACAAAATTTGTCAGATCAATCCCAACATATTGGATTGAATGACAGAAGGACATTATATATAATATTATATTGTTTACTATGAAATTTTATCTAAAAAGTATAGGGAATGTAATATTAGTATTGGTTTTTGAGTTGTTCATATCTCAGAAACCTCACTTCCCTGGACAAAAGATATTTTGTCAGAAATATGAAAGTCATAACTTTGAGCTATGGTAAGGGGTCTCTGAGGATGGATCATCAAAATACCAGCACTATTCCCTGTATATGATATGACCAAAACTATTGTGAAATACGCTAAGAATGTGAGATCATTTTGGAAAAGTCAATGAAAGTGGCGTACAATATTCTTTTATCATTTGTTTTGCATCAACTTAGGGACGTTTTTCTATTAACTGTGAACAATTCCAATGGCAAAGAAATTTACAAAATCTTTGTTTCTACGGCAACATGATAAATATATTTTGACATTTACAGTGAAAGTCAAACGGTGGTGGAACTCTTATTCGGAAGAAGTTTGAAACAAATGTATCAGACTTCTTTAATACGACCAAAGAGAAAAAACCTTACCAAGCCAAACATTCCAACCCTGTCCACACACCTACTACTCGAGATATCAACTCTAGTGATCTCTACCAAAATCATCGACAGTAGCAGGTCCAGAACTATGCCTTGGCCTTGGCAAAGGTAAAAGGCTGTTAAAGATCATTACTTCCCGTTAATGAGTAGTTTTCAAAAAGAAAAACAAACATTCAATAATATATATTCCTTATCTCTTCATTCATCTTCTGCTTCTATCTTCCATCCCATCCCCCATGCATGACATTAACAAGATAAATTCAAAATTGACAATTGAAAGAAAAAAAATCAAAACAAGACGGAATACAAAAGTCGAGAGGGGCAACTGGGGAATACACCCAAGTGAGCAAAGAGAAACAAATGGAATATCAATTTCCACTTAGCGGACAAAAACGAACCATTCAGAAAGAACAGAACAGAACAAGGAAGGTATAGAACCTCCACAGATCAAGCACTAGCCCTCCAACACCAGGTGAAAATAACCAGGAAGGACCAGTACCTCCACAGGGCAAGCACTAGCACTCCGAATAAAAAACTAAGGCCTACCTCCCCGTGCAAGTACTGTCACAAACCTGGGCAAGCACTCGCCCATCTTCCCGAGCAAGTACTGGCTATATACTTCCGGATTAAAAAAAAAACAAATAAAGGCGACGAGTGACAAATGCACCTCGTAAGAATTTGTTTAATCGGAAACACGAAGCCACAACGCCCTCAACTCTCTTTTCCTTTATATCACTTTATTCTCACACTCCTCCTTTACCCCCTTTTTCCTTCCTCCTTCCCCCCTCATCTAACAAAAGGGTCAAAAACAGGTGCTAGGGAAAACAAACTCATTCGATAACACCACCGTAAAATAAAACCCTGATCCTATAGTCTCTCCGCCATCAAAAAGAGCAACTAATACTATAACAAAGCGTGACCCAAAACACACAGGGCTGCTGAAACCCGGCTGAGTGGTATAATTTCGCCATTAAAAGCACACTTAATCCACAAAATTCACTGTTAAAACAAAATATATCAACAGCTCTCTTGTAACGTATTAAATAATAGTTTATTGTCTTCATCACGGGTGAAATCATATATTGGAGAACAATCGATACATAGGCAGTGATGGGCGTTGGTAACTTTCCATTCCAAATATGAAACGCACAACCGATGCTACTCGCTTTATACAGATCTTAACTGATAACAGTAGAAAGCCCCAGGACAATTGTGGTTAAAAAAAGATCTGCATCGACAAACGTCTTGCCGATACTAATGGCTCTTACTTTTATGTGTGGGTGCGCGGGAGAGCGCGCGCGACGCACATTTCAGTCACTTTGGGTCCACACTATTAACATCTTATTCGCGTATCCTGAGTATAGATCAAACGAATTTCAATTCAGCGCATATAGAAGAAAAGTCTTTTTTTATGAGAAGTATCTGTTAAAAAAGTTGTTACACCAATGATATTGCAATGCAAAACAAATAAAAACTATAGACATTAAAATATAATACCGATATTCATGACATATATGGCATAACCCGTTATTTATTACAAGTACTTTTGAGAACATTTTCTTGCATAAACTGATATGATATCCAATAAAAATAAGAAAATATAAAATTCTCAAATCTCCTTGAGAATTGAAATACTAAAAAGCTTCATTTCACCCAAACATCTCACAGTCACCACTATGAGGTTCAGTGGTTGTCTGGTTATGATGGTTTTAGAGGTATGATTGTTTTAAATGTATTACTAAAATTATTACTATCAAATACTAGTATAACTTTTGTATTAAAGAATTAGTGCATAGTGGAAATTGAAAGCTATTCAGTTTATTTGAATCAATTAAAAAAAAAACAATAAAGTAAATTCCAGATGTCAAAATTACAAATGTTTTGAAAAGGAATTTTCATATCCTTCTTATCATTACTTGCTATGAGAAGGATTTACTCATGACTTTAGAAATGTCTTCACCCAGAGAGAGAGAGAGAGAGAGAGAGAGAGAGAGAGAGAGAGAGAGAGAGAGAGAGAGAGAGAGAGAGAGAGAGAGAGAGAGAGAGAGAGAGAAAGAGAGAGAGATCAAACTCTCTAAAAAGAGGTGTCATTCATAACTGTGTAGATATGTCTACATCTTAGGGAAAATGGCGAAGAACGTACGTTGATTCTAGACGAATGAACTCATTTTATTTAAATAATTCATATAAAGAGAATTACATTCTAGGTACAAATAACTTTTAGATTTCAAATACAAGAAATAGATATAAAATTACAACTTTGCTTCAAGCTTACTAGCTTCAAACAATTGTATAATTTCTGCCTTTTAGAATATAATACCGATAATTAAATATCGAGTAAATTTACGATAGCTAAAGAGTATAACATTCAATTTTTTCGATTAACACAACAATCATTTTGAAGAAATGTATTTTACTAAACTTAGAATAGAATATTAATTAGAAATACGATACTATAACATTATTCTCCATTACTTAAAGATTATTTTATTTCCAAATTAAATTTTACTAAACTTGAAGTTGGTGCCGAAATTAATCTTTTACAATAATCAATAATATAAATGCAAATAAATGCAAATTCTTCAAGCAATGAAACTTTCCATTATAATATCGAATAGAAAAATAATGTACAAAGATGTTGCAATATGTCGAGCCTTATCATTAAAATCTTTAGCATTAAAAAAACTCTTAAGAAAGTCTACGAACAGACAAATGATAACCTGTACGAAGACAAGCCCTCTTTATTCTCGACGAATGAACTGATTTGCTCAAAGCTTGTTATCGATTTATGCTTGATTTTATATGTACCCTCAAAGCCAAATATGGACATTCGTCTTAACTACTTCTTGCTTTCATTCGTCGAATCAGAAGGAGATCTTCTCTGTGTCTGTGTACGTCATCACACAGAAAATCATCTGTAACAGCTCAAGTTTTAAGAAAACACGTGGAATCTTTCTGATATACTCAGCAAGAAGGAATTTGGCTTGCTCAGCACACCTTACTGAGTTTAAAATTGGCTGACTTAGTATAGAAAGAATATGCGTTATATAGTGCAATTTCACATAAAAGAACAATCTTTATTAAAATAATACTAATTACAGGAATATAGCAATTGCTTTAAATACAATTTACTAAAACTTATATTGTAATAAATTTACAGAAAAATGCTATTTTAAATGCTATTATATTACACCATAAAAATGAAGAATAAGCAAAATATTATTATTTATAATATCTGCACTCAACAAAGGAAATAGTTATAGGTTTTTCTGTTAGTCCAACATATACATATAATTGTTGGGTTTGTGTACATAACAGTGACGGATGATGAAAGTTTTTGTGTTGTTTTTTTTATCACTCTTTATGCTAATGTGATAACTAGGTCGAGTCCACTGTGCGGTTTGGCGTTCAACGTTTCTAATAGGTCTCCTAAAACGACATGCAGAGTGTTAGATTAGTATTCTCCTGCATCTTCTGAAGCGCACTCTATTGAATACAGTGGTCTTTTTGATGAAGTCTCTATATGGAAGATAAAAAGGGGATCTTAAATAAGGAACATATTGCGTTTAAACAGTAGGGAACTATTTGACATCACTGGAATAAGCAGGACGAAAGTCAGGAAATGGTCCATTGAGGCGCCGCTTAATCATCTGCTCATATTTCTTAATTCTCCTTTGCTCTTGGCTTTTTGCCTTGTGTTTTGAATATAACTTCTTTATAAATCTAGCGAGACAAATAACATCAGGTGTAAGAATGGGCATCAATGCCATCACAAGGAATACTATCCCGACAGTCCCAACCGCTACGGCTGCAGGTCGATTATCCTTAGCGCTTGTCTTAAGTCTTTGAAAGGCGCCAGTGTCCTTCTTGTTTACTGTTAAATTAGATATCAGACCTTTTACATCAGGCACTGTTTTACTGGCATGGTTTTTAAACTTGCTGCAGGTTACATACTGACTGAACAAGTATATACTTTCTTCACACATGCAAGTTTCAACATCGCTCTTAGTGGAAGCCATGTCCATTGCAATCGTGGTTGGTGACAAACTGGAAATAGAGGTCATCTTAGGAAACATTACAGATGAATCCAACGTCAGTGAGGAAAATTCCATGGTGATAGGAGTTGCTGTTGGACATATATAAGCTGTCTCAAAAAGACTAACGACGTCACAGCCTGCCACTGCAATCCGAATGTCGTTTATGTAGATGACCTGATAAGGCTCGAGTGCGCTGGTTGAAACGGAAGGGTGGACATAAGGTGAGGACGATAGAGAGTCTGGAAGATAAAGTCAGTATATCAAATTTAATTTCAGGATTGCAAAAGTAGTAAATTTGTTGGTGTGCTTTAAACAAAAAGCAATGAGTCTTGAATGTATCACGAGTGAGGGTTGGTTGGTAGCAAACTGATTATAGGTCAGATTATCATTTGTATGTTAACCTACCATTTCTGGATTTGACTTCTTGCAGGTCAGATTGTATGTTGAATTGAAGTTTCTGAAATTAGTTGTTTGTATGCCAGATTGTCATTTGCATGCCAAATTACCATTTCTGGAATTAATTGCTGTTCTGATCTTTTCTATTTATTTCTATCATTTTTGCCGCGTTTTACATACGGATTCAACACAATGTCTTATCCGTGCAAATTCTATAGTTAACCAATATTGCACGTTAAAGCTGGAGAAGTCCACATTTCTTATCCCTATTTTATCATAGAAAAGGGGATATATTAAATTTGAGCCTTTCTGCATAGCAACATCATTAATTCCAACTAAATTTGATATGCAGCTATATAAAGATGGCATCGCAGCAGAATTCAATTTTCAGCCATCGCCACTGCTATAGCCACGTTCGTCGGACCAACTCGCTTTCGTTTCCGCATAGCTACACCCTTTATTATCATTAGATTTCATCCAAATATTGTATGCAGCTATATCCTGGTGAGTTCTCGCTTAGTTTAATTGGCATCTTTCTGCGTCCTTACTTACCGAGACTCAGTCACTAATTTCAGACCCACCCTTTGTTGTTTCGGCCCAATAACTGCCTGTCTTATAAATTTGATCTCATACAAATTTGGAATGCCGTTTAATGCTGATGAGACCCTGACTGATTTCAATTGTCTGCCTTTTATGTCATTATTAAGACGATTTAAAGCTCTTGAGTGTCAGACATATCCACTATCTTCTCCGCGTAACCAATCCATCAAGTATGAATTGGATTTCAGCCATATTTGAAATAAAGTGCTTGGCTGAATGTGATTGCCAGCGTTTTCAATCCTCGTTTAGCGGGGCCATAGAGCCCGATTTCCGCATGATTCTTTTAGTTATTATTAGTTTCAACAAGATTTAGTATTCACCTTGATTTTAATAATATTTTGGCTACGTCTGAATTCAACTTTGTGTTTTTGCCAAGTTATACCCTTTAATTGTCATATCACATTCTTTGGTTTCCGCACAGTAACTCCCTTAATAATTATTTAATTTGAACCCGATTTTATAGGCGGTGATACAAATAGGTTTCGATTTAAATTGTTAGCGTTATACATCATCAATTAAAAGAGTTATCGCCCCTTATTAGAGACACTCGTTCTCATTTCCATACAACTCCTTCATATATGATTGGCATTTTTGATCAATATTTGTAGATGGCTTGATATTGATAAGATATTGGCTGATCCAAATATTAGAAGACATCATTTATAGCGGAGTTATATCCCTTGGTTGTCGGGCTCATCTCTAATTTCTACACAAAAGCTCAATTAATTCATATTTAATTTTTATAAAAATATCATATGAAGATTTGTAATGATAATACATTTGCCGAATTTATTCATCAGCATTCTGCATCATTTGGCAGAGGCACCGTCCCTGTTTTTCAACCGCATTCGTTTCATTTTTGAATTATGATTCATTATTGGATTTTAAACAAATTTGAATAGGCAGCTTGATATTTATAAGACCTTGATTGGCATTGATTATTGTGTTACTTCCTTTACATCTCACTGCGGCCTCGCATTATCAGAATAACCAACTTTCATTTCTGCGTTACTGCTACCTTAGTGTGCAACGTTATGTCGATGACACATTGGCTTATTTTTTCTTAGCTTTCGATTTACATCGTCATATAGCAGAGTTGTGGTCCCTGATTGCTGGAACAACAAGATCCTTTCCTTTAATAATTATTGTTGGATTTCAAGAAAAAATATATGCAGCTTTATCTTTGTATAAATACATGAGATTTGATTATTAGCGTTCAATATTATCGTTTGGCGGAGTTACTCTTCCTGAATGATGAACCTATAATTAATATGCGGCTTGGTATTGACGAGACCTCAGTTGGGTTCCATTGTAAGCGTTCTACGTCATCAGTATTTATTGTCTTCTTTCACACACGTATCTTAATTTATTTTCTACATCATCATGGTCACCTACCCTTGTCCACTCCAAAACTTCACTTCTGCTTTCCATGAATAGCGGAAGATATAACTTCCTCTAATCCGCATGTTTTACCTTCTTAGTATCTTAATCTAGCGTACTATGACCCAACTCCTTAAACTAAGTTATATCACTTTGTGAGCAGTGACGTTTGCAACGATAAAAAAACGCCTTAAGCTCTATGACAGCGACTTCGCAATTGACGTGACGTTCAAGTTTTGTATTTGATGACGCACAAAAGGTATTTATTATATGCTTTTTTTCTCCGTTAACTTTACATTGTTAGAATCGTTCAATATCCAGCGATATTGAACACCTTCATATTGCACCCCCACTTGACTGATGCACGTGAATAAAGAACTACTTTCTATAGTAAACAAACAATGGACGCAGACGCCAGTACTTTAGATTATTGAGATTATTGTGTTTGTCGGTGGATGAAGTAAACCAACTGTTTGAACCATTTGAAAGTAGAGATGCCAGAGTTGAGAATGTGGATGAATCACAGAAGAAATTTTCAACGAAGCTAGCGACTGAACGTGATATCAGAAATGTTCAGCGATGGCTGTATGAAATATAAACAAAGATAAAAGGAGTAACAACTTTTTTAGACAATGCAAAGAATGAATGAAAATAAAATTACATAACATAAAACAAAAAATATGGGAAAAATCTGTAATGAATTGTATAATCTGCACATACCAAACCGTTTTCACAATGAAATGCATTAATCAACATTGCCAAATATAAGAAAACTGGTTTTTATGGCAGGTGCATTGGATTATTGAATTAAATATAACATATATTCACGATACAAATATTAAAAATTGCAGATATTATCCGAGACCAATGGGGGTTAATCAACTTGGAACTCTGATGAAACGAGCAGCCGAAAGGGCACAAATCTAGGGGAGAATTACCAATTACTGTGACAAACCTGTTAAAAGCTTGGGTCCTTCAAACAAAGATAATGCAAGTGACTGGGCATAAAAATATGTCATCTATAACTGGTAATAGTAATGAGAATAAATCTACTTGCCTTTTTGCCTCTTTAATCTCCTCAAAATGTACTTTGTGGACTCTTTCTGCTAATAGGAATTACGTATTTCCAAATACTGTTACACATCTGTGTACTATAATATACTGTAGGCTTATAGAATCCAGACTACATTGTTGAAATCGAAATCATATTCCATAGTAGACTGTACGGAACTCCGCAAGAAATGAATCTGTTGTTCACAAAAATTAAACAATATTGAAACCAGCATCTTCTTAAGAATTTTTGTTTAAAAACTTTCATATTTTTACAGCTTACGATTCCAAACTATCCATGGCAGAACAGAAACAGTTATGCAGATTGTTGTCATCGCCAGTCCCTGAAGTCACACTTACATCGTGCGGAAAACACACAGAAGGAGATAATTAGAATTTGGCTGTATTGACAGAAAAACAAAATCTCTCAATTCCTGACCAGCTGGGAACTTTGTTCAATGGTGCAGTCATTCATAATATGACTTTAAGTTTCAATTTCAGATAGACCAAAATGGGATTTCTTTTTTAAATGAGTGAGCGCGCGGTACGCTATGAAGTCAAAAGGTCGATGGGCGGAGCTATATGCGCATAAATACTATTATTGTGTATTGAAGGAGAATCTACGATTGTCAACTTATTTATTTTAAAAATAAAATAATAAATTTTATTATTAAATATATTTGGTTGTGAATTTTATTATTAAGTCTTAGGTGATGAAACAAAAATGAGCATATAATAAAAAGGTTACTGCATTTGAATGGGAAAATATGAACTCGTTTTTTTCAGATGGATATACTGCACTCCCAAGGTCGTGCAGTATAGCCATCCGAAAAACTCGTTCATATTTTCCCATACAAATGCAGTACCCTATAAATATAGCAAACTAACCTATTTGATAAATTCAGCAATTTCACATCCAGACTTTTAAACAATTTTATGTTACACGCAACATTCTCCTTTGGTGGTGATTGGTTGTGGAGTGGTGGAGGAGGCGACAACATTTTTGTGTTGTTTCTGTTTTATTTTTCTGTTTGGTTCAGGAAAAATTAAAGCACAGAAAAGATAAACCCTCTGAGATAATTTAAAACAAAACCTAACAGCAGAAACGTTAATCAATGATAAGCATTTTTTGTTCAGGCAGAGACAATTACCAATACCTTATATAATGATGTTTCATTTGTGAAAAAATCACCAATGAATGTGCATTTAGTGCAGATGAATATGATGCAGACGACATACATAAAGGAAGTGATTTTTTTAGTTTTACAACTGTACACCATAACCGAAAGCTTATGTGTAAAATGGCCGTAGACATAATGCAATTTCCCAAACCATTCTCCACTGGCATAAATAAAATTGTCGCTGCTGCACACATTGCGTGGCCACCATGTCACTCTCATTTTACAATGTTTAAGTCCATTTTGCGTTAAATATTTGGCGCCAAAAGGATGAAACGTTCACAATAACATTCATAAAATTACTGATTCAATGCTTACTCTTTCTATATTTTCGATAATTTTTCCTATACCTTTGGAAAATCAGTTAAAAAAAATAAAGCATGCGTTTCGCTAGATACTTGTATATATCATTTTATGGTGATATTGGCGTTTCGAAAGAAGGGAGACAGTGACACATGGATAAGTTTGGTAAATTCCTCCACGGTTTGGTTACATCTAATTCAATATGATTGTCTGATGGATACTATTACGCTGTGTCATTTTGTGTAACCCACGACATATCACATTTGACAACGGTGGTGGGATTGCTGATACACATTAATTTGTTCCAAATGTATATGGGATATATTTTGTAACGAATAAAATGGCTAATTCGGCAAAAGGGAGGAATTTTCCAAAAAGAATTAGTCGAGTGTGCGCTACCGTGAGTACTTTTTGTGTGTCGCTAACGAGGTACGTGATAGTGTCCCGTTAAAGATAGCTCTATTACTTTCTGTGATTGGATAGACTGTATAAGAAGTCCTGTGCAATCTTTTACAGCCGGAGATGCCTAACGATACCACTGGCAATGAACTGTGCACATTTTACAATAATCAAATTGGGAAGCGTGTGTACACAGAGCAGTTGACCTAACGACTCTTGAAACAAGCAAAGCTTAATTGATGGTTTTCCTTCATTCTATTACATTGTTATGCATACCTATATTTTGTGTAAATTTTTTATGATTTTAACTTGTAAGGGTCTTTTTGTAAAATAAAAAACAGTAAATGATTTTTTTTTTGTTCATGATTGCCAGTTCGAACTTTAAAATAAGGTTATTTTGTTTCGCAAACACGTCTTCGAGGCCATTTGACCTTGGAAGTTGTAGAAGTGACATTGATGAAGTATTTGATGGGATCTGATTCATGTTATTGGTTTTCCCCCTAGGAAATGTTGGGTCACCTGATTTCTGATTGGTTAGTTTCTAAAGATCTTGGCCTTGCTGACAAGATGGAATGATCCAGAAATTAATATTTGACGTCATCCTGGTTCTGAAATTGTGTCTTAGTTTGTTTATATAACGGGTCCTTACATGAGACTTAATGATTCCCATCTTAAAACATCAACCTTAGTAGAATCAGTTTTATTTTATGTTCAATTATAAGTTGAGAGGATGTATTTCAATTATTCATTGGAATCACAAAGTGCTAATAAACTTAAGAACTTAGTAGCTATTTTAGAATTACTGATAATTTAAAGACATTTTGAATTATACCATTGTGACATATCAAGACACATGAAACTTTTCCAGACTATTGAAATATCAGCACAATAGACTGAACTTCATTCGGAACACCACTGGAACTCATTTGGAATAATCGATACTTTTGGACTTGTGATATAACTTTCAGGACTATTTAGGATTTTATTTACCATACTGTGAGCAATTTTTTATTTTTCACTTTATATTCTACAGAAATAAATTATTTATTGAATTTTACTAAACTTGTTGATTTTATGTTATTTAGTTTAAGACCATAGAGTCGTAACAGCATAGTTTAAAATCTCGAGTCATAACAATCGGGATGCTGTGAGACTCTCTGACGTAATCCACATCGTATTCGGAAACCGCCTCATGAACTTTATCAACTAGGAAAATAATTCGCCTTGAATGACGTTTTGTAAACGTGTTTCTAGGCCAGTGATGTCTCATAATCGTTAGAAGTGTGCGACCCTTACGGCTTGAGAGTGGGAGGGTAATGGTACATTTAAAACTGATAACAATAGTCGCGTTATAACATCAGTTCACTTCTTGGGGTGCCAATCATTGATGGGTCAGCTTTCCTAGGCATCTAATGTCGATTTCTTCATGTAGAATACTGCAGCTTCCGGTGTAGTATGTTGCGCTAAAACCTATCTAATTCACTGCCATGCCTGGTGGCCACTAGTGTTCTATCTGTTACTTTGTATGCAACCCACAATATATAACAAATAGATTCAAGAACAACGAGGCAAGAGGACAACGGATTGACTGACAGACCTACCAAAAGAAAGTATGGATGAAGGAGTCGGCAATATACACGAATTGTTAGGGATCAGGCTATTGTCTTCTGGACACGGGGCTGAAGCTGCATACGTCTCACCTAGAAACAATGAGAATCTGTTTTACTGAGTGGACAAAATAAAATCAACTCTGGACAGTAAGCTGTAGAGTCGTATAGAAGTTTGAATGTTAAAGATATCAGAATCGCTATTGCTTTATAAACGTTGTAAATTAAAAAAACTTTAGCATTCATTTATTGATACTGAAAATTATATAATTACTATTTTAAATAGTTTTGTTGTCACTTGCCATTATCAAGTTTTATGCCAAACGTAACCTCTATAGTTTTGGACAGCTTTCTGAAATTCTTTAGTTATGATTATATTTGAGTACGTATACGTAATTTTCTAAAATATCCCAAATTAATATATAATTACAAATTGTTTGGACTCATTCAAATATAAGTTTAAATATAAAGCAAGGATATTCAACTTTTGTCCAAACTATTAACGTAATCTTATGCAAATGAATGTCAAAGATTTAAACTGCAAGTCAAGACCAAAATTTACTGATCTAACGTGAATTAAATATTGTACCAATTAGGGTTACATTTTCATTCGGAATTTTTATTTATGAAACTTTATCCTCTGATTTAAAATTGACTTACCAGTATAGCATATTTTAACCTTGAATTTGGACAGGTTATTCACTTTGTTAATCGTCATGTGATAGCACGTTTTTAATGCATCGTTGTTCCAGAACACAGCCCAGCAGTCGGAAGAATTCAGGCACATGAGGGAGCACTCTGTCTCGTTTACACCAAATAAAACGGTATCGTATGATAATAGGCGATCCCGAAATGTACAATTGACTACAATAATAATAATAATAATAATAATAATAATAATAATAATAATAATAATAATAATAATAATAATAATAATAATAATAATAATAATTCAAGTAGTTCCAGATGAGTTCAAACATTCTGCCAAAAGCATGAATGGATAATTAGGATTTTAATGTATGCTCTTTTTATTAGACAAGGCTCTTTTCATCCAAGTCGACGATGTCTTTGGAATGGATGAATTTTCAGTTGGACTTGCACGGGAATCACGACACTAATACAAAATCTTAAGTTTGATACACACAAGGGTTGGTATATCACTTCTATCACTGCCAAACCAGTTCACCTGGAGTATTATGATGGTTGCCATACTTTTGTTTATACCTATTTATAGTTGATCACACAGTATTTAATAACATGGGTTTAGGCTGTATATTTATCAGTTGAGACACTGGTGGCAAACAAAATTCAAACAGAAACTAACAAACAAAACTCTGTCAGGAACAGCACTATGGCAGTGTGAGTTATTCGTGTATTCTGCGGTAGCTTAATGGAACTGAGCCGTGCATACATTTGCAACTTAATAGTATTGCCTAGTGCAGGATTTGAATATAAGTCGAGCTACATGTAACAACCATGCTTTTCGGGTCATACCGTTTTTCCAGAACAAGTTGCAATTTATTTTACGCATAAGACAAATTTGTGTTATACTGTACCATGTAAGGTCTTCGACTGTAATTAATACATGTGCGCTCTAGCTAGATAACGATTACTGCGTGCCAAAACCAGAATCAAAGATGGCGCAGAAGCTGACTATTTATGTTTATCAGATATGACAAAGCTTATATTATGTCCGTTTTTTCATGATCTCCATTAACTTAAAAATATCTGAACGATATGACCTAATTCCATTTTTTAAAAATGTTTTTGAATTATTAAAATGACCAAACATGTGTATGTTCTGCATTATTTTAAGGCACGAGAATTGCACCATTTCTTTAACCGACTAAACTTCCTCGTGCAACATATACATATTGAATTGAAAGGAATCACTTGCAAAATAGCATTAAAAATGTTAGATGTATGAAAGATGACGTAACAAAACAACGGAAATCGCAAAAGTGTGCGAATATGCATTAGAGAAATATTGCCCCATTTTGGTTTGAAATATAGTTTGTTTCAGATTATAGATTATCATAAAACAACAATTAATATTTAGTTGCATTTTCAGAAATCTTCTTTAGTCCATGACATTGATTTATTGGTACATATATTCTGAATTGAACAATGCAATACATATTTTTCAAACTTTTTTCGAATAATTCTCAGTAGACCTGTTATGGGTCATTGTCGTCTCACCTCTGTCTGCGTGGGTTTGAGTCTCTGTTTGAGCCAAATGTGGTTATGGGTATGTGAGAAAGCTTGCCAGTAGCTTCTCGTGGATCGATGGTTCTTTCCGGGGGTTTCAGGGTTCTTCCTCTACCATTCATACTGGCCACCATGTATATTGTGCAAAGAAATGGCGTTAAACCATACAACAACAGTAAAACTGAGAGCATATTGAATCGACAGAGACATACACACACATACAGATACACACACAGACACACACACGCAGACACACCAGTCTCTTAAAATATCACAAAGTTAGTTTAAGTAAAAAAAATATATAAAACGGAATTCAAAAATTCGACAATCGTGTGTTTTTATGCTAACTATAGTTCTACAGAAAACGCAGAAAAAATCGATATATTTCACTGCTACTCAACCTGTTTCGTTCTTCTCACATACGAATGGATACTTCTCCCAGCACAGTGTGCTTTTCCACTTCCAGTCTGAAGCTGCCCTTAGCTTGTAACACTGATGATAACTGATGTAGGTATCGTTTGCAAAATTGTTCCAATCTTGGTTATTCCATTCGTCACAGTTCACCCAAAGACGGGTACCATCCACAGGCTCAATCAAACCCACCCAGACATCTGTAGTCCTAGAATCAAAATTTCGTTGATGATTTTAAAAGATATCAATTATAAACTGCTATATAGTCATGAAGATAGGATTTGTTTTGCATAAAGTCATCATTATCTCTCTTCTAAGCGGTTGGTTCACTGGTTAGTATAGTAGACTTTCAATCAATGGGTTGGGTATTCAAATCCACCAAAGTCAGTCTTTGTCAGCTGCTTTTGTGTGTCTCTAGGCAAGGTATTTTACTCACATTGCCTGCAAATAAACATCTTCGTGGGCTGATGTGCCGTCAAACACAAAATCAAGCAATTAATCGATCAGTCAATCAACATAATTATCCAAACACAAGACTTATTAATATTTATCTGTTATATAAGAGAATGGTCATGAACGGAAGTGTGCCTTGAGCTTGAAGCGACTGAAGGTTCACAAACTTTCCGTCAGTCTGGCATGACGAATGAATGAGGTCATCTTTCATGAGTTGATTGGTTAGTTAACTTTTAATTGTACTTTTAATACTTAGCTGGCTATATTTTTACGAGGAAATGGGAGCTTGGTATCTTTATCTGTGTTATAATGTGGTATGGCATTCACTTGTGCAATAATAGGGTATAGCATACACTTGTGTAATAGCATCGTATCACACGCGTTTGTTGTGCAATAACATGGTATGTCATACCCTTGTCTAATAACATGGTATGGCATGCGCTTGTTGTGCAATAACTTAAGAGACGTCGTACAAACAATGGCAAATTTATTTAATATCGAAATTTTATTTAATCTTAAAACATCCTTTATCTAAGATAAAGCAATGACATTTAAAACAGTTAAATATTCTTCGTGAAACTGAATGTTTGTTCATCTTTGGGGTGTATAAAGGATCTCAAATGGGTAATAATTTAATATTAAATTTATGGCACGAGTTGAATAATGTCCAACTTTTGCTCACCAAGGCTGAGCATCATTCAACAAGTTTCATAAATTCAATATTAAATCATTACCCATTTGATATTCTTTTTATCACGTAGTGTTTATTCAGTGGCAATTATTTCATTCGAAATAAGAACGAATAATTTAGTTCATTCTGACCAATGTTGTACCTTTAATTTGTTGTGCGTAAAAATAGTCCCTAATAAAGTTGAACTAGTATTAACATTTGTCAACACGGAATGTCCATTGCGCTTGATGTCACATTGTTTGATGCAGTACCCCGTTAGAGTACAGTTGACGATCCATGTTTACGTAACTTAACATGTTATTTTCACAACTAAACATTACATTGTCGCAATATTCATTTGAAAGAAGGTTTACTGGATGCAGAAATTCTCATATTTACTCTAATGTATTTGTTATCGGATATTTGCAGTACCTGAATTGGAACAGCAGACTACTGAATATGTCAACAAATTTCGTTTTTTAGTCCGAATTGCATCACATATTTACTGGGTAAATATGCAGTGGTTGAATAAACTTCTGTCAGTTTGGAGACTGGTCAATGCCCACATTCTTCTGCGAACAGATTTTAGTTTATTTTCTTTCTGTAAGTTAATATTTAAACCACGCTTGTATATAAGGGAGATTCCATGCAACAGGTTTACCGCCTTCTCCCACCAACACCACCTTACACACCCGCTATGAACTGAGCAATACCTTAGTTTTTGAACAATACCTTAGTTTTACTCGTTGTTGTTGTCTTGGAGTTTTAGGCCATTTTTCTTATGATGATATTGTTATTGTTGACATAACAAACCCCTCTGGGGGTAAATTTTAAATATTCAGACAGTCGAGATAATTTTTCCTCAATTTCCTTTAGCGAGTCGAGTTGAAAACTTGCCGCCAATATGTTCATTGACAACAAAACATTTCAGTGGGCGGGGTTAAAAAGGTTTTCTCAAGATCGCAGCCATTCAATGAAAAAATATTGCACAATAATTTCATGGGCTTTCTTTGACCACTCAGATTCACATAAAGTGATATGTTCATATGTCATAATATCAAAAATATGAAACTGCACACACTATAGGCAAAGTGTACCGATTATGTGATAAATGGTGATACGTAAACAAATTAAATCATGTCACCTATTAATTACAAGTCTGCAACTGTTACAAGACTAGATGGTATTCATTGTTAAAAGCATCCTTTTGGGTGTCTTATACAATACGTGAAACTATTGTTCAGAGAAAGGATATGTTCTGACTACTATGAAATGTATTATTATGAAACTTTTCAAAAAAAACTAATGCAAAAACTTCAGATTTTGACTATGCCCACGACGTCTGGAACAAGTGATATGGTATGTCTATGTAACTAATTTAACAGACGGAATGTATGTATGTATGTATGTATGTATGTATGTATGTATGTATGTATGTATGTATGTATGTATGTATGTATGTATGTATGTATGTATGTATGTATGTATGTATGTATGTATGTTGGTAGGTGGGTGGATGGATGGATTTATGTGTGGTAGATTGGTGGGTGGGTGGATGGATGCAAGTATATATGTATTAATTTATATGAAAATCAATTTGGAAGACTAGCTTCGATACTAAATATAAAACATTCAAAAATAAATTTATTATTATTATTATTATTATTATTATTATTATTATTATTATTATTATTATTATTATTATTATTATTATTATCCACAATATACATTGGTGTGTAATATCGAAATCAACATGAGAGTTAAACGAGGCTGCCCACAAATTCTGATACCAACGTATATAATTTATTATTATCTGCACATTTCTTGCAATGACACAGTGTTGAGATATCCATATCTTGTCTATGCAGAGAAACCTCCAGTAACCCATTGTAATGCAGACCGACCCTATTTAGACATTGATGCTACCATACGGTATGGGTCTTTCAACTCATTCCAGAACCTGAATGCTTTGAATTTGACCCTATAATTACAGAAGTAAATAATTCACCTTTCTTATAATGAGAATGTGGACAAATAGTGGTCTCTCAACTGATAAAACGTTATCCAACATAAGCATCTTTCGAAATCATTTAATGTAAAGATCTGGTAAAAAAAACAACATTCAGGCTGAGAAAAATCACTATAAACTCATATGAATGCCAACCAGCAGCAGTGATATAACACCTTTAGATTTAATACAATTTTTGCTTCTTGTGATTAACCCAGACAGACAAATATCGAGCAGCTGGAATGATATTTCTTCTGCCGTATTCAATACTGCATCTTTTGCGAATGTCCTTGATGCAAATAGACATTCTTTTAGATGGAAACATTGTAAACAGCCTCGTCAAAATCCACGTATTCAACAACTTCAGTTGACCTGACCTAGTAGAGTTTGCACTAGATATCCAGTGTTGACGAAAAAACAATGTTTTATGTATATAATGATTGACAGGGAATTTGCATTTTGAAGTTAACTTTGGAAGTGAAAAATCGGTCAATATTGTCAGTTCGCGTCAGGAACTATTTTAACGCTCAAGAAAACTACATCGTCTGAGTCATAAGTCTTTTAATCTAGATGCTTTCTAATCCAACTAAAGCTGTAATAAACAGATTTTCAAATGGGCTGTAATTTAATGTCGAATTTATGAAACTCGTTTATTAATGATGGATAACGTCGTGTATTGAAAAAGAGTAACTATTAAAGCACCTGTATGTATCTAACATCCATTTTGCTTCGCTATTCTGCAGCATGGTAAAATAAAATTAGTATTTTTACTTGCAATAAATATAATTTTACATTATTCATTTTACTCATCAAATAAGTTTAACTTTCTGATTGCTAATTAAAAAATGCAAATAATTAGATTCACTTTACTCATTCCGTTGAAAATAACCACTTATAAGATCCTCGAGTAAAGGACGACATGCTTACATTGCAGACCACTCATGTTCCTTGAGATCTTTGAAAATATCTATAATGTCCTGGCGATCTGTTTTAGCGAGATAACCTCCAAGATCTTCGCATACTCTCTTTGCGTCATTCCATGTCATCGTACGGTTTACATATATGTAGTTCTTTCCGTTTACGTTTTCTGCAACAGAAACATAGAAAACAAAACAAATTATGAGAACAAAATATTATAATATTTTTTAGAAGTGAAACAATAGTAAGAAAATTGTATTGATTGCTTTTTAAATGTGATCCCTCTGCACTACTGTCCACTTGTCCCATGTGTTAATGAATATTGTATTGCATGTGTTTTATACTGCGCTAATAATCACCATACAATAATTACGTCTAAGCAAAAGTTTCTAAAAACATTTAGAATGGCTACAATCTCATCCCATTACGAGACGTTATTAGTTCAAAGCACAAAAATGAAGCTACTTAGATTGGATATTCTTTATATGACTTTCTGTATTTACAATGGACGAACAACCCTTGCTTCGCCACGGATGTTCATGCAGTGTCAAATCGATTCGATTCGATTCGATTCGATTCGATAAGATAAGATAAGATAAGATAAGATAAGATAAGATAAGATAAGATAAGATAAGATAAGATAAGATAAGATAAGATAAAATAAGATAAGATAAGATAAGATAAAATAAGATAAGATAAGATAAGATAAAATAAGATAAGATAAGATAAGATAAGAAAAGATAAGAAAGATAAGATAAGATAAGACAAGACAAGATTGAGTTAACGTCAGCATGGTTTAAAACAACATTTCAACACAAGCTCTAATGAGCTTTTATTTACCGATATACATTAAACAAAGAAGGCATCACAACAATCATAATTAGCAAGAATTCCGAACACATCATATAACTTTTAAAAAAATAATTGAACAAAACACACACCAAAAGACTTAAGACGCGAGCAAGAAAAGAATTTTAAAAGTCGGCATATAAAACTGAATTAAACATAAATAAAACAAATTAGGATTTTTGAAGAAAAAATATAAAATTATTGGTCAGAATTGAAATTTAAAATAAATGCAGAAACACCCAATTATGACTAATAAAGGCCACGATGAAATGCATCTTACGCCTCTCTTAACAAGAAAGGCGCTAAGACTAGGGCACTTCATAAATACATAAATCAATACAGGTAAACACCAAACGCTAACACAAAGATTAGGGCACTTCATAAATACATAAATCAATACAGGTAAACACCAAACGCTAACACAAAGACTAGGGCACTTCATAAATACATAAATCAATACAGGTAAACACCAAACGCTAACACAAAGACTAGGGCACTTCATAAATACATAAATCAATACAGGTAAACACCAAACGCTAACACAAAGATTAGGGCACTTCATAAATACATAAATCAATACAGGTAAACACCAAACGCTAACACAAAGATTAGGGCACTTCATAAATACATAAATCAATACAGGTAAACACCAAACGCTAACACAAAGATTAGCTGTCATCATGGTGGGCAGGAAGAGTATTACATTTACAGTCTTTACCATTCCTGGATATAATTAAAGATCTAAATGAATTAATTTTCATGACATTAATAATCCTGTAAATCGAGAATTCGATTGTTAAATATATTCGCTGTTCTACGAGAACTTTGTCTTGTAAAATTGCAGTAAAAAAAACTTAAACACTAGACCATCAGAGTCCAAAACACTAGGTCATCAGAGTCCAAAACACTTGGTCATCAGAGTCCAAAACACTTAGGCATCAGAGTCCAAAACACTTAGGCATCAGAGTCCAAAACACTTGGTCATCAGAGTCCAAAACACTTGGTCATCAGAGTCCAAAACACTTGGTCATCAGAGTCCAAAACACTAGGCCATCAGAGTCCAAAACATTTTGCCATTTTAGTCTAAACCACCAGGCCAACAGAGCCCAAAACACTAAAAGATACTACGCAATTTTGCTGCTTAATACAAAAATAAAAACGTGGCAAAGAAAAGAAATTGTGGATGCGTTTTTGCAATACTTTGGGCACATACATATTCCTGAACATATTTCAGGTATCAGTTTCACCAACATAAGTCTTAAGTCCCCACCAGCAACTTTGATTGATCATTTTCAGCTCGACTTAAATTTCAGTCAATTAGATTGCTGATTCAGAACTAAAATGCAAGACGCCAAGAAGAATATAAATACTTTTTGAACTTCATGTATAGTGGACACATGGACATCCTCAATGGACTAGAAATTTAAATCACAAAGAGAAAGACGTAATATCATTGTGCTATTTTTCAAGTATATATCATTATTCTATTATTTAGCATACATCATTGAGGTATTCATCTAGTATACACCATCATGGTATTCTTCGAGTATCCATCATAGTGTTACTTTTAAAGTATTCATCATTGAGGTATTCTTCAAGTATACATCATTGCGATATTCTTCTGGTATACATCATTGTGGTATTCTTCTAGTACACATCATTGTGGTATTCTTCAAGTATACATCATTGTGGTATTCTTCTGGTACACATCATTGTGGTATTCTTCAAGTATGCATCATTGTGGTACTCTTCTATTATACGTCATTGTGACATTATTCAAGTATACATCATTGTGGTATTCTTCTATTATATATCATTGTTTGTGTTGTTCTAGAATTCATCATTCTGGTATTCTTCAAGTATGCATCATTGTGGTATTCTTCTAGTACACATCATTGTGTTTTTCTTCTAGTATACATCATTGTGGTATTCTTCTAGCATACATCATTGTGATATTCTTCTAGTATACATCATTGTGGTATTCTTCTAGTATATATCATTGAGGTATTTTTCAAGTATATATCATTGTGTTTTTCTTCTAGTATACATCATTGTGATATTCTTCTAGTATACATCATTGTGGTATTCTTCTAGTATACATAATTGTGATATTCTTCTAGTATACACCATTGTGGTATTCTTCTAGTATACATCTTTATGATATTCTTATAGTATACATCTTTATGGTATTCTTCTAGTATACATCATTGTGATATTCTTCTAGTATACATCTTTATGGTATTCTTCTAGTATACATCATTGTGATATTCTTCTAGTATACATCTTTATGATATTCTTCTAGTATACATCTTTATGGTATTCTTCTAGTATACATCATTGTGATATTCTTCTAGTATACATCATTGTGGTATTCTTCTGGTAAACATAATTGTGATATTCTTCTAGTATACATCATTGTGGTATTCTTCTGGTATACATCTTTATGATATTCTTCTAGTATACATCTTTATGGTATTCTTCTAGTATACATCATTGTGGTATTCTTCTAGTATACATCTTTATGATATTCTTCTAGTATACATCTTTATGGTATTCTTCTAGTATACATCATTGTGATATTCTTCTAGTATACATCATTGTGATATTCTTCAAGTATACATCATTGTGGTATTCTTTTAGTATACATCATTGTGATATTCTTCTAGTATACATCTTTATGGTATTCTTCTAGTATACATCATTGTGGTATTGTTCTAGTATATATCATTGAGGTATTTTTCAAGTATATATCATTGTGTTTTTCTTCTAGTATACATCATTGTGATATTCTTCTAGTATACATAATTGTGGTATTCTTCTAGTATACATCATTGAGGTATTCTTCTAGTATACATCATTGTGATATTCTTCTCGTATACATCATTGTGGTATTCTTCTAGTATATATCATTGAGGTATTCTTCAAGTATATATCATTGTGTTTTTCTTCTAGTATACATACATCATTGTGATATTCTTCTAGTATACATCACTGTGGTATTCTTCTAGTATACATCAGTAGTATAGTGGGGCTGTTTAGCGACAATGGAAATCCGTCAAAAAGGTGGGGCTGTTTAGCGACAATGGGAATTTAACATTTACAAAACTCCTGGGTCTGTTTAGCAACAAGGGGAATTAACATGGGAATATTTTTCGGGCTGTTTAGCGACAAAGGGAATTTTACATGGGGAATATTGACGTTTTTTAGCGACAAGGGGAATTAACGTGGAAAATATTGCTGGACCGTTTAGCGACAATGAGAAGTTAACATGGGGAATATTGGGGTTGTTTATCGATAAGAGGAATTTAGCATAGATTTTGTTTGTATAGGAACAATGAAAATAATGAAGTCACGGTACTGGACATTGTCAACATTGTACTCTAGGCGTTATATAAAATTATATGCCCTGTCCCGCCAAACATTATATCAAGTTATATGTCCCGCCCCGCCAGGCGTTATATTAAATTATATTTCCCGTTTTATAGCTTTTCACGGCGATTCACGGAAAATGAGAATTAACATTACAAAATACTCTGGGACGATTCACGAAAAAAGATTTATACGAACAAAAGGTTGGGCCTTTATAGCGACAAAAAATATTGGATCGGTCTAGAGACAATAGGAATGGAACAGGTTGAGTGAAGTCACGGTACTGGATTGACCTGAATCGGGCAAAACAAAAAAAATCTCTACTGCTTGGCGGGGTGGGACATATAGCTTTATAAACATAAAATCACCTACCAAACAATCCATAGTGATGAGAGTGCTAATCTAAATTTTATTTTTATTCAAAACAACACACTATCACATTATCTACTATCAATACATTGTGGAGAAGGACATTTTTATGTACAAAACACAATTACATACAATCACCTCAGCAAAAGAGTCAGTTGCATAGTCAACTGATTTACATTCACACAAAAAATACTACATTGAGCAGGGACAACGGTTTTTGTTAAAGAAAATAAAAACACACACAAACTTACGCGCGCACACAAAAATATACACAAAATGAACGCATGCAGACAAGAACACATACAAACATACACATTATTTGTGATTAGGGACAAGAAAAACAAACACACATACACACAAACGTACCCGCATACACATATACACATAAAAATAAACACACACTCACAAACACTAACTTCTTGTGTTTATGGACAAGTGGTTTTCATTAAGGAACAAACAGACACAAATACACATACACAAACGTACGCGTTCACATGTACACACCAAAACAATCACACATGCACACACACATAGAAGCATATACGAGCGCACACATATACACACATACACATACAAACACACCCACATACATTCAAACACTTTTTTGTTAAGGGATGAAAACAAGCACACACACATAAACACTTTTTTGTTAAGGAATAAGATTTTTACCAAGGGAAGAAAAGATACACACATACAAAAATACAAACAAACACACACACATACAAACACTATTACACTAAGGGATAAGTTTTTTTGCTTAGGGATGAAAACAAACACATATACACACATGCAAACGTACACGAAAGCACACAAACACATATACACACACTCACACAAACACTTTATTATGGGAATATTTTTTTGCTAAGGGAAGAAAACAAAAGCAAACATGCACATAGAGATACACATACAAACGAACGCGAACACACACAGATACATACAAAGTTACACATACATACAAGCACTTTTTTGTTAAGTGATACTTTTTTGTTGAGGGAGGAAAGAAAATGAACACACACATACAAGCACTTTTATATTAAAGGATAAGAGTTTTGG
This sequence comes from Potamilus streckersoni, assembly GCA_016746295.1. Classification (NCBI taxonomy): domain Eukaryota; kingdom Metazoa; phylum Mollusca; class Bivalvia; order Unionida; family Unionidae; genus Potamilus; species Potamilus streckersoni. Next base: position 1,517,242 of record JAEAOA010002305.1, on the reverse strand, counting down.
TAAGGGAAGAAAACAAACACACACACTTACATGCAAACGTACGCGAAAGCACGCAAACACATACAAACACAAGTACACACATACAAACACACATACGTGCGCACACATATACACACATACAAATATACATGCATACAAACACTTTTTTGTTAAGGGATAAGATTTTGCTAAGGAAGAAAACAAACACATACACCCACATACAAACGCACCCGAACACACACACAAGTACATGCAAACACTTTTTTGGTAATGGAGAAGTTCTTGCTTAGGAAAACAACATACACATGTACACACACATGCAAACTTTGGCGAACGCACACAAATACAATCACAAACACACACACACACACACAAACACTATTTTGTTAAGGGATAAGATTTCTGCTTAGGGATGAAAACAAACACATATAGACACATACAAACGTAAACGAACGCACACAAATACATATACACACACTCACACAAACACTTTTTAAGGGAACATTTTTGTTAAGAGAAGTAAACAAACTCACATACACACATACAGAAATACTAAAGTACGCAGACGCACACAAACACATACAAAGTTACACACACATGCAAACACTTTTTCTTGTTCAGGGAAGAAAACAAACGCACATAAACACATATACAAACACACATACCAACGTACGCGAACGCACACAAACACATACAAATTTACACACACACACACACACACACACACACAAATGCAAACACTTTTTTGTTAAGGGTTAAGTTTTTCGTTAAGACAAGAAAACAAGCACATATACATATACAAACACTTTCTTTGTTAAGGGATAAGTTGTTTTTTTTGCTAAGGAAGAAAACAGTCACACATACAAACACATATACAAACTTACACAAACACACACAAGCACATGTAAACTTAAAAACACATATGCAAGCACTTTTTGTTAAGGGATACGTTTTTTGTTAAGAGAGGAAAACAAATGCTCACGCATGCAAACACTGTTTTGTTAAGGGATAAGTTTTTTGCTAAGGGAAGAAAAGAAACACACATACACAAACCTACGCGAAAGCACACAAACACACACGCCTACACTTTTTGCTAAGGAAAAAGGGTTTTTGTTTAGGGAAAAAATGAACACACATATATGCACACATACAAACACACATACAACGTACACGAACGCACACAAATAAATACAAACACACGTATGCACACACTTTTTGTAAAGCGAAAAAAAAACAAGCACAAATACATACAAACTTATGCGCGCACACAAACAAAATGCACACTCAAACAAAATGCGCAAACGAACGCGTGCATACAATAACACATACACACTATTTTTCTGTTTAGGGACAAGTGTTTCTTGTTAAGGAAAAACTCATACGAACACAAATGTACGCGTGCACACACGCACACAAAAACACACAAATATTAATTTTTTATGTTTAGGGACAAATTTTTCGTTATGGATAAAACAAACACACACACAAACGTACGAACACACACATACGCATAAGGACAAACACACATACGCACACACATACAAACATACATACGCGCACACACATACACATACAAGCACACACTCACATGCACTCTTTTGTTAAGGGATACGTTTTTGTTAAGACAAGAAAACAAACACACACACATGCAAACACTTTTTTGTTATGGGATTGGTTTTCGCTAAGGAAGAAAACAAACACACATACACACACAAATGTTCGCAAATGCACACAGACTCATACAAACACACACACACACATACACTTGTTTGTTAAGGGATAAGCTTTTTGCTTAGGGAAGAAAACCAACACATATGCACACTTACAAACACAAATACAAGTACGCGAATGCACACAAACGCGTATAAATACACACACACTCACACAAACACTTTTTTGTTAATGGAACATTTTTTGTTAAGGGAAGAAAACAAACGCACATGCACACATATACAAACACACATCAAACGTACGCGAGCGCACACAAACATATACAAACACACTCTTACGGGTTTGTTATCCCCTTCTATGGTTTTGGTTGTAAGAAATTGGGGTGGGGTGCTTCCAATATTTAGTTAGATTATGGCACACACCTAGGCTCGATTATGGTTCAGAAGTTGGGTTAGTGAATGTTGGTGTATAGCTCTGAACCTCCAGTCAACAATGCCGACGGTTAAATAATAAAAGGTACAAAGGGTGAAATTCAATAACAATGATTTAATTAACAAGTAACAGTCAGTCACTCGAATTTCTCAAATGCGCC